>PVLA01001529.1:0-346807 GCA_004027455.1 Hydrochoerus hydrochaeris | reverse complement strand
GAGAGAGGGAGGGAAGGAAGGAAGGAAGGAAGGAAGGAAGGAAGGAAGGAAGGAAGGAAGGAAGGAAAAGAAAGAAAGAAAGAAAGAAAGAAAGAAAGAAAGAAAGAAAGAAAGAAAGAAAGAAAGAAAGAAAGAAAACAAAAATGCCAGGTCTATTCATTCCTCATAGGCTACTGTGCCATTGTTGGGCGCTTCTAAGTCAGTTCTGGGTAAACGTTGCTTTAACCTGCTGTTCTAATGTCTACACACAAAAAAGTACACTCACAACTAACAAGATAATGACTTCCAGTTTCAGCTGAAAGTGAGGGTGGTTTGCCACAGAATCACATTTATCTGTCAAGCCTTTAAGTGGCACTTGCCCTGTGTCTGGCTCTCTAAGCCCTCACCAAATAGGCACTAAATACTCGCAACTGCTTGAATGGCTCCATTTGCATCTTACAGCAGGAGTTCATTCCCCTACACACTGAGCTGCCTCCTGTAGCCTAGGTGGTATCATGGCCACATGATATCAATCATCAGTCCCCAGCTCCCTGCATGTGAGGTACTGTTGTTTTATTTAGAGAAGCCATCCTGGCCTACAGAAACTGTCAGAAAATTAGCTGAGTAAGAAAAGTTTCAAATTCTTGGCTTTGAGTTCAAACAAATTTTGGTTCCAACCATAATTGGATAAGAGTCAAGAAAACGTTCTCAGGAAGTTCTGGTTTTTCTTGACACCACACACACACACACACACACACACACACACACACATTTGCCAGCCTAAAGAGAGGCAGAAAAGGGGAGCGGTGTTGTTTTCCGACTGGTTCCTCAGGCAGATGGGGAGCCCCCAGTAAACTGGAAAGTGTAATGCTCTGTGCCACTTGGGCTAAAGAAACAGCAGCATAGATACACCTGTGCTTCTGCCACTTGGGTAGCCTGGAGCAGGTGGGGGAGGAGGGGCACTCCAGGACAAGCAATGGTAAAGAAAGGTGGCATCTCCCTGCCATTAGAGGACGGCCTTGTCAGATTTCCCCCAAGTGCAACTCGTCTGGCCCCACTTCCTCAGAGTAGTTGCTGACACACTGTGAAGGACCCAGAACTCTCAGAGGGAAGGATGTGATTTCCTGGCCAAACCAGCTACAGAGATGCCAGCTGGATGTAGTGACAGATAGTAAGGAGCCAAGGCCACCACTCACATCTTTTTAAGCCTTTAGGGTCAGTGGTAAATAAAAGCCCAGATCCCGTCCACTATCCTGACTATTCCTAGTACATAATTCCCAGTTATAGATGTTTGTCCCACTGTTTCTCAGTCCACAGAGGTGAGGGGTCAACCCTGTCCAGGGCAGTAACAGCAGGAGTTCAAAGAGCAGACAGTTCATACTCACTCAGCAAGAATGCAAATGACCACATCACTTACAAAGACGAACAGTCTTGCAAGTAATCAAAGACATACTCTCTTAGTTACTTTTCTGTCATTGCTGAGACAAAATGCCAGACACACAAATTTAAAGGGGTGAAGGTTTATTTAGCTCACAGTTAGTAGAAGTTTCAGTCAATACTTGGCTGGCTCTGAGGCAGGTTGGCATATGCTAGAGGAGCAACAGTTAATGGTGGCAGAAGACAGCCAAACAACAAAGGAAAGAGAGGAAGAGAGAGACAAAAACATAGAGATGGAAGACACAAACCTCTTTTGGTCCTTTATAGTATATGTAGGCCATTAACCCTAGGGTGAGTATACCGCTCACACCCTTAATCCCAGCATTGGACCATGAATCAACCACAAACTCTATAGAGTCAGCCACCTCTGAAAAGCTTACCCCCCAAGACTCTATAAGGTGTTAGGAGTAATCTAGACCCAAACCATAACACAAACAGACTAAAGTGATAAGTTGGACTTTTTCATTTAAAATGGACAGTGATATTTTAAGATACTAACCCTCATGTCTGGTGAGGGTTACATACAATGGACACAGTGGGATTAGGAAACTTGGTACAACTTTTCTGAACATAATCTCATTTTACATATCAAGAACACTGACACTATTTTCTTTGACTCAACTAGTCCATTTCTAAGGATACTAAAAGATAATCAGAGCTATGGTAAGAGTCATGTATAAAGACGTTCATCGTAGCATTAGTAAAAATATATGGACATCATAAATATATATGTATAATATCTAAAAATATTAGACACTCCATATACCCAACAATATGGGAATCATCTAACATATTTTGTCATATTCCTCCAGTGGAATGATGATACAAACATTTAAACTCATGTTTTGAAAATATTTTAGGTAATGAAAATGCTTATTATATATTAAATGGGGAAAAGTCAAGGTTACAAAATCAAGCAAAACACAATCACAGTTTCATTAAAAAGCATGCCAACCCTTGTATGTTTACGAATTAAATCAATCTCTATTCATCCACTATCTTTGGTTCTCAAAACAAGGTAATAAAAATATTCTGCAATATATCGCAGTGAATGCTGTGGAAGGTGAGTTTGTAAGCAATTCAATTTCCTTTCTAAAAATTTTACATATTTTTGTATTTTCTACAACGTCTGAATTTCTTTCTAGAGAGAGTCTGATTTGAGGTTTGGAATCTTGGTCCAAATCTAGAGCAGATCCCACCCAAAGTAGAAGAGCAACCTCTGCTTGGAGGGAGGGCTAAGCAGAGAGCAGTCCCCAGAATGGCTTCAGGGAACCCTGTGAGATGAGGAGAAGACACCACAGTCAGAACGATGTTGGATGCTCTCAGAAACCTCATCCCTCATCTGACACAGGATTTTGAATTCTCAGAAGTCCCAGGGAAGTCTTTCATGATAGTGTCAGTTTAAAACAAAGCCAAGAGTAATGACAGCCAGGGTTTCTTGCTCTAAGATGTAACTAAGATTTCAGGCCTTGGGAATGTTGGAAACATACTTTTGCTCAGTGGCTCCTCTACTACATACAATAAACCTCCCCAAGCCTCTGATTCTGAATAACTGAAATTATTTTCTAAATGCAGCCCAGGCCCATGGAGAAAAGAGCCAAGAACTAAGTAAAGGGATACACAGAAGTCAGAGGTTATTCCAGAGATACCTTTCCCTGTCACTGACCCAAGGCACCCAAAACAGCAGCTGCTGCTGAATGAGAAAATGTCCCCCTGGGAGGTACCAGGAGATGTCAGATCCAGGCTCCTCCTTATTGCCACTCACAGAAGATAAAGATAAGCCCATAGGGGGCACATGGCTGCAGGCTGTCATCCAAGCTTTCTGGGAACAGATGAGCAGAAAGGGAGACAATTAAAAGTCAATGATGCTTTCAAGCCTAGCCAATCAGCCATGTCACGGAAACAGAAAATCAATGCAGAGATCTGCTGCATTCTGGGCTGGCCTTGTCACCATGTCAGGGAATAGGGGAGCTGTTAGTGGGTGTTAAGTGATCTTCATAAGTGCTTATATAAAAGAACACATTTAACTTAATGCAAGGTTATAAAAATAAGTGAGCTTTATGGCTGCTAACTTCTCACATCAAGCACAGCAAGAGGATACCTCCCTGCAGGGCCTTGTCATTCACCTCCTCCTGGCCCTCCATTATGAGGAGGTTTGTTCTAATGGCCACAAACGCATTCACTGTTCTACAGGGCATCTGCACTTCCTTCTTTCTCCTCCCTCCACTCACCCTCTACTAAAGTAGGAATGCCCAAAATCCATCATCCAGTCCTAAAGTAAGGGCAGGAGCCAGGGCCTGGGTAAAAAGGGTGGAGGGTGATGATGGAGATGGAAGAGCTTGCCAAAGAACAGCAACTCCTAACTGCTCGGTAGCCCTAGACAGAGCAGTGTTGCTCTCCATAGTTGTCAGAAAAAGTATCAGCTTCCCACCTGGCCTAAAGCTTTTAGTTTTTAAGACAATGGAACATAACAATTTCAACATGTTCCTATGAGCTCACCTAAGGTTTTCAAAAGCCTACTTTACCTGTGCTATATGAAGTCTGCCTAAAAATTAAATTATCTGACAGTTTTACAAAAATTTAAAAGACCCACTAATCTAAGGCAGGAAACGCCAAGACCAAGTTTATTTGTAGGATTAGTATCCACGTAGGGAAGTGCCAGAGATCAAAGAAATCCTTAAGGAAGATGAGTATCTGGGACTAACAATTACCCAGCACACCATCTACAGAGCCAGAAAAGATGCCCATTCTTCTCCTTCCTAAGTATCAGATGCACTCAGTTTTAGGAGCAGATGCGATGGTAAAGTGTCTCTTCAGGTCACTGTAGACAGATTTGTGACAGTGGGTATCCTGAGAGCAAAGTGTGTCTTTCAACTCCAAATCTGAGCACTGGTTAGGGTCTGACATGTGGAAGGTACTAGCATGTGATGACTAAGTCAGACAGCAGTGAGAACAGCCAGTCTATGAGACCCAAAGAGGCAATAGGATCTATACAGCTTTCAGTCAAGTCTATTAGGTCACTTTGAAATGAACAGTTTGTAACCAGTATATAAGCAAATGAGATAATAGACAGGTTTATTCATACTTGTGACTATGTGGGTATATTATATATATCCCAAGAATAATATTGAACTGTGGAACCTTTATTTGTGAAGAATTCTTGTTTTTAGAGGTTCTCAGGTCAGACATTCTGAATTTGAAAACCATTATTTAATCCCTTCATGCCTCCACTTACTTGTGATAAAAAAGGAGAATAATAATGGTTTCTAACTTGTAAGATTGCCATGAGCATTAGTGGATGTAATGCATGTAAATTAATGCTTTACACCTTTTTCCTTGAGACATAGTCAATATGTGATAAATATTTACTCATTAGCATTGTGCCTATTATTTCCATCTGGCACAATGAGGTATGTGTGTAATTGTGTCTCAAGACATGATGCTTTCCTGTTGCCTGTGTCATATTCACCGAGTCTACCAGCTGTGAGTATCCCTAGGGATAGAGACTCTGGAGAATGAACCCCACTGAGGCCTGTCCAGCAGGAACTTTATGTGGGCAGCTTCCATCTGATACTTAATTTGGGCAAAAAAAAAAAAAGATGACATAGGAATCTTCTACTTAAATAATCTACACTTTCTTAAATGATTTAAACCAAAGAACCAGTAGAGAATATGAGCTCCAAAGAAGTTAATCTATTATTTCTTTGGGGATGAGAAAGATGGCCTTGAATGTTTTGTTCTGGTTCCCATTTGGGGATTTCAGAACAACTACTCATCATTTTGCTTTCAGGGATCTGGTCAGAGTCCTCGAGGGCCATAAATTCCACTGTTGAAAAATCAAGAAAAAACAGACCCATTAGCAGCCTAGCTCCCACCTTTACCAGAGCCTGAAGTAGTTCCACATGAGTAAGAGAGGCTTAGGGTTTGCTGGATTTAAATTTTGCCCCATCCAGTAGCATGCACAAGTGGTCCCTCTTCCATCTGCAGAAATCCCACTCCACTGTCATTTTAAGAAATCAATTACTAAGTTGTAGAGGATATATTTTCACCAAAGGCATGGATGAAGGCACAGAGCCACTGTCCTGCAAATTACCACCTGTTCCAGATTACCCATGGTGGTGCTTGCCTTGGGATGCCATAAAAATAACAGTACAGTGACCACAGCCCGCCACTGAGCCACATTATCTTTGCAGAGTTATTGACCAACTGGACACTCAAGGACACAAGTCAACACCTACCAGGGATGTACAACTCCACTGTGGTTCCTGAGGGCACTGCCTGCAAGACAAACTGGAAAGTGTCCCAACAGTTTGACATGTCCCAACAGGAGGGTTTCAACCCAGTTTCCTCCACACAAATTTCCACCCCACCCCACCCAGGGCTCTAGCTTTCTATCCAGCCAGGGCACAAAGTCAACTCCTGGCAAAGTTCTCTTTGATGTAAAGAAATGGCTCCTCCAATGATGCCCAAACATTCATGTTTTAATTAAGTAAGTGGTCAGGCCTTCTCAAGCTTGTCATCAAAAAAAAAAAACCTGTGCTGCAAAAGTCCCTTGACTGGTGGTTATTTCTCACCCAAGTCAGCCTGGGACTTCTAGGAGATGAAAACAGAGGTGCCAGCTTCACAAAGAGACCCTGACCCTGGTTCACTGTGAATCCTGAAGACAGCCAGCACCTTGGACACATCAACCACTGGGAATGTGAAACTGCACCATGTCTGGGAAATACTAGTGGGACAGCAGCCTTAGGGTCAACGTGACAGCAGTGATACAGTGTGAGCCAGCCACCTCTCAGCAGTGAGTTAAGAGACCAACAGAGGACAATGATAGAGTATATTCAGGGTACCCCAGGATTCCAGAGAGTGACATACTCCCAAATACTGTATTAAATCAAAAAGCATGCAGGGATTAAAGAGGAAATCTATATTGTCACATGCCAGGGGGATCCTAGTCTGCCATGAGTATGGTAACTCTATAATCTCCAAGGGGGAAAACATGCTGGGTTGCTGGTCGCTCTCTTAAAAGAGGAAGTTGCTAAAGTCTGTGGTTTTTTTTAAAAGCTCTGTGCTTTTCATATGGACTCTCATTTCAGTTTGGCTCATGTGGCAATTCATTCTGGCATGAATCAGGCAGGAATGAACAATAATGCCCCTTACTCTGTATAGCAGCAAAATGCTTTTTAAAAATACATCACAATTTCAAGGATAGTAGCCTACACCTTGCCAACATCAAGTGTAGCAATTACTCCTGCATCTTGGGATGGGGTTTCAGCTGTCACCCAATGTAAGGCAACAGTTCTGTCTACCATGCAGAGGAAGTGAGAAATGATAACTGAGATAGGGTCCTGGAAATGATCCAAAGAGAGGCTATAATTCCCTTCCTACAAATGAAGGGCTTTAAGCCAATAGGAAACATTTCCGTTATTTTGTAATGTATGTTATATAAGTTAATGTATGTTTATTTGCAAGTGTTAGAAAACCAATCTTGGTTCACGGAGCCAAAGAGCAGAGAAATAAGACTCTTATTTCAGACCCATTTGAGATCCAAGTTCAATAGCAGAATGGGGACTAACATTCCTCTGCCTCTAGCTCTCTTCTCTTCTGTGATGGTGACGCACAGCACATGAAGGTCCGGTTATTGCATATGTAGGAGAAATGCAACAGTTCCAGGCTTAGAATATCACTTCTTCCATAGAAAAAATAACCATGGTTGCCATCAGTTACTCAGAAGTCCTGATCTAATTCTCATTGCCATGACTAGAGTCCTATGTCCATCCAAGGAAATCACCAGGCAAGGGAATGACCAGACATGTGGCTTCCTGGGTGTTGGATGAGTGCTGGCACACAGAGTCTCACTTACAAAGACCCTGCTCTTGGTTTTACCATAGCATTAAGCATTTGAAATGCTTAGTTATTTTTGTAACAAGGACCCCACATTTTCTCTTTGCTCCAGATTGCAAATCATTAAGTTCATTTTGTCCAAGAAAGTATCGTTGTACTGATTAGGCTATCAAAATCCCCTTAGAACTGAGAGGGAGGTTAGCCTCACCCAAGCAAGGAACTGAAAGACAGGAATGCGTGCTCCATGGGGAGGATGGGGTTCTGTTTACTGGAAGAAGAATGGGTGCTGAATGGCAAATCCACAATTCTTGCATCTTAGCCCTTTATACAGTCTTAGTTTAATTAAACAGATATCTTTGAATGCTCAATATACTTCATAATTCATGTTTGATGTAAATTACTTAAATGTACTTGGACAAATTTTCGGGCACGTGTAAGTTAAGTTCTGTTTCTCAACTGAGGAACCAAAACCTTCATGACATTATTTCTTAATAAAACATCCTCTACTTTGCTTTTTGCTGCTCACTGCTATACTGAAAGAAAATGCAATACAGTAGTTCTCAATAAAAATGCATAAACTATTGATGAACAAATTGCCCAGAAATAACATTTTATTTTATTTTTTATTTTTACTTTAAAAAGCAGAAATAATATTTTCAATAACATGCCCTACCCCTGTCTAGACCACCTCTCTACACATAATACTGATGTTTGTACCAAGGAAAATGAGACAGCCTCCCATTTCTTATCCCCCACCTGGGGCTCAGCAATTCAAAGCTAAACAAAACCTTTCCATTGCATTACTTAGGAAATGTCTGCAGGGAAGTTCCAAAGACACGAGGCTTGGCCTTGTAATAATCCGTATGTTAGCACTTCTCAAGTTTGTCTCCTAGAACAGAAGTTCTATGAGATTCTTATGAAAGAAACTTCCAAGGTCATTAGAGATGCTACATGCTTCCTCTATCTAGCACACTGCATTGTCACCAGCCCTGGGAAGCCCTTCAGTAAAGAAGTCTGCTTAATTTTTTAGAACTCAGCATTCCATGAATGTATTTGACCATGAAATTTTTTTGGCACTAATATTTACTTTGTTTGATAAAATGTACTTTGGAAATTGGTCTTCAAGGCTTTACTGAAACTTTGTAAAGACAAGCAACAAAACTTAGGTGGTTTGGGAACTCACTTGCCTCTAAAAGATGGTGAGATGCAGAGAAACAGGCAAACTATGCAGAGTAGAGGTACATTCTTGTCATCCCAGAGCAGTCTACTAAATCTCTGAAAAGCCTCTATGCTTAACTACAAATGAGGGACATAAGCTAAACAATGCACAGTTTATGTTCCTGGAGTTCAGTCTTCATAGCAAGCTAACTCCCACTGATGGGCATTGTCTGTATAGATCCTTGTGCCTGAGAATAATTCCAAGCTGCCTCTGGTGGAAAGGAAGCTATGATGATTGGCAACTGGCTCCAGAGCAGCACCTGCCCCACCTCCAATAATCCTTGGGCTGGTGGAGCTCTACATGTTAGTTTGTGGACCTCAAGACTACAGCTTCCCTTTTTGAGATGGAGAAAATTAATTGCTCCCTGCAGCATGACTGAAAATCAGAGGTGATATAACGAGGCACCGCTGACATTACTTAACCAAAGGTGTCTACTGAGATTTGTGAGTAAAATCAAATACTTGCTATATTGTTATCTGAGTGGTGTTATCTTGCTGAAACTATTACAGACCTCTCTCCCATGCTCCTGTCGTTTAGAATGGAGCTGCCTCATCCTCTTGGTACCCACAGCTCATGCCTCTTTCCTCTATTATACCTTATTGGAAAGTTTAAAACATGACTGCAAACTCCCAGATCCCAGTCCCACCACCACTGCCAACTCTTTGCCTCTGCAGTTTCCTTCTTATCCATAGGTAGTGACACTGGTGCTGGTTTTCACTATCCTCAGAGCTGCAGGGACCTAATATAGTAAGATTCAGAAGCCCTTGGGCCAGTGTGTGATAGGAGCAGGAGGCAGTCTTCTTCTGTATTTCCAAGAACCCTGCTGACATGTTTTTGGAATTCTCTGACTTTGTTCTTTCCCTTCCCAGTTTTCCAGTTGTTAACCCCCCAAATGGAGCAGATTCCAGGGGAAGACATGACAACTATAAATTCCTCTTCACTCCAGATTTCATATCATTTGCAAAGTCCAGACAAAGTGCAGGATGGCTGCCTCAACCACACCCTCAAAATGGACTTGTCCCTGAAATAACTTCTTCCTAGAGCATTCTGATTCTAAAAACATAAAAAGCATACTCGGGTAAATTAAAAACATCCATTTGCCACACTTTATTACCAAACCATGTGGAATGCAAAGTAAGAGCATAAAAAATGAGCCTCTTAATACAAGGAAGGTGACAGAATCATACCTTTCGTGGACAGCATTTTATCCGTGGCCCGAGATTCTCAGAAAACACATAATGTGGAGTAATTCTCACCCAGGCAGAGGCGCACGGGAACTGGTAATAACTCAAGGTATTTTATCACTGTGTGTCCTCAAGCCAGGCACTGGATGGGAAAAACACTCTGGAAACAAAATTAAATAGTTTTAGATCTAATTTCACCAGGCTGAACGAGGCCACAGATTGATTTTCATGGAATCTAATAGAGAGCGGCACCACGCTGCCTATCTCGCAGAAAATCCATCTCCCGCACTGTGCTTTGTACTTACTTTCCTGTTCACTAGAAGTAATAAGAAACTAATATTTTACCACGCGATGTGTTGCGCTCTGTAAATGGCCTCTCTCAAAGGCTGCTATGCATGCTCAGTCCCAGTCTCCTTTCTGGTTTTGCTAACACCCACTGGCGTTTTGTTGCAAAACTGCTCCTGGAGGGACTCACTCTGTCCTTGCCAGCAGACTCTGTGGAGGCCTGTGCCTATAGGGCCTACAGTGTGACGGGTTAGCAGGGCCATCCATCCATCCATCCTGGCGACTCCTATCCCTCTCATGTACCCTCGGCCTTGAAACTGTGGTCATGCATTGTCCTACTCCCAAACCTGTGAAGCTCTCACTCTTCATCCTCAATGCCAACTTCCAAAACCACAAGAAACAAAACCAACAATAGCTTCCCTGCTAGCTGCTCTAAGCAGAAGTGCATCTACAATATGGAAGGGAACAGGCCACACTAGGGGTTTGTGGTGCTTTGCAGCAAATAGCATGGTCTGTGTGCCTCTTCTGCATGTCCACAAGGTGTCTCCTCCATTGAGCACACTTCTTGAGGACAGCCACCTGTCAGTTTCTCTCTCTCTGTCTCTCCCACCCTCCCTTCCTCCCTCTACCAGAAAACTTTGGTTGGTTACCCCCACTTTAATGAAAAGTTGGGCCAACTTCCAGTAATATTACAATAACCTGAAAACAGGAAAGTGTTGCACTGGCACAATTATCCACACAGCACAGCACAGCACAGCACAGATTCCCTTCAGAATATTTGTAACACTTGTACCTGTACATTTGTGAGAGGTAGAGATACCACAAGCAACAGAGTTATTTGACCCTGCTCAATGACTGAAAATTAATCCCAAAGCAGAAAAATGCTGAATTATAATTAAAACCAGTAGTAAAAGTGAAGGATATTGTTGGCCAAAATTTTGCTTAGATCCAATTTGTCTAGTACCTGCCCATTCCATCAAGTAGTCTCAACTGCAAGTCTTGGGTGGCATAATCTTATTATGAATATAAAATATTCAGTCATCTAATTGCAAAGGAAATTTTGAGAAAGCTATCTTTTGAGGCAGCTTCCCCTCTCTAGCCCTGAATTAAAAACACCACTCTATTTCTTAGGAAATGGGGAGGGAGAGCAGACATTAAATACAGGTGGTCCAAGTCCTGCTGATGTCAGAAGATCAGGCCTATAAGGTCAGGACATTTTGTTTGGAGATTGGCATCCATGTCAAGCAAAGTAAAATAACCCAAAACCAATGACTAGGAATTGTCTGAGCTCATCTTAATCTGTGTTTCCTGTAACTGATATTATGCACTTTTGTATTTGATGAACATCTCTTGTGGCCCTGCTAAATACTGAAGTCCGTGCTGGTTCTTTTTTGTTTTTTTAAATTTTATTTTAAAGAGAAAAAAATTTCAAAAACAAGTAATAGAAGAATAACAATAGTTAATATATTGCATATTGTTATCTTTAACTTAGTTACTCAGAATATAAGATATAGGCATTTAATTGTCCAAACAATATTAGCACAAACCTTTCTTTTCAATGAACTAAGAAACTAAGTTAGTAGTATAACTATCTTAACTATTTAGTATTTTATATATATTTTTTGTCTCCTCCCTTCATTTTTTTCTCCTCTTCCCTATCCTAATTTCTCTTTCCTTTTGAACAGTTTCTTTCCATTTCACAGAATCAATTAAACATTTTGGATCTTATTTACTCTTTCAGCTTCTCACACTAGGGAGATAATACAATATTTACACATGTGGTTCTGAGGGAAACTTTCCAGGGAACAATTAAGTATGCTTGGTGTACATTCTTCCACCCTCTCTGGAAGGTTCCTGGGGTTCTCCAGCAAGTCATTGTCCCAGCTGGTACAAGGAAACAGGTCAGGTCATTACCTGTTTCCCCTTAGCAACACTCTTGCAGTGTGCTGCTGATGCAAAGACAGAAAGGTTCTTCTCCCCAAATATAAAGTTGGCTTTATGGTGAACCGAGGCACTTAAACTCATGCAAAGCCACATGTGACAGTAACTTGAGAAATGTCTGAAAACATGCAAGTCTCTTTCATATCTGTCTCAATATCTGAAATTCCACCATCAAAACTGCATGTGTATTAATCAATTGATCCTTATTATACTTTAAGTATCTCAAGGAAATAAATGGTAAATTAATATATGAACTTTTTCTACCTATGTCCTTGAACTGATTTCTGACAATTTCAGAGAAAGCAAAGAAGGTTCATTTTGGGACTACTCAAGAAGGGGAAGCCTTTCTGAGACGTTGCATGGAAAGAGTGATGAGAACTTAAACCTAGAGAGGAGTTCTGACAAAAGAGGAAAAAGCAGGAAGGACTAAGAGATAAATTTGCATCAATCATTACTGGCAGGTATGATAGAATGTCTGCTTAATTGGCTTGGGGACCCACCCTCAGGACAGACAGAGCACACTTCTGAGTCACAGAGGTATGACCTTGGTGTCTGTGTCTCCTCCCATCTCACTTCCTTTATAAACACTGGTTCCCTGCTCTGTTCCCCAGACACCTTGAAGCAACTTTGCTCTGCCACAGCTTTCCACCATGATGTTTCTGCCTTGGAGCCAGCTAGCCAAAGACTGAATCCCCTGAAACCATGAGCCAAATCAAACCTCTCCTTTAAACTTTGGGTGTCAGATATAGTGTTCAGTAATAGAAAACTCACATGCAACAACCTTGCACCATTTGAAATGTCAAAGGTCTTAAACAACATTTGGCCTTTTAGAAAGTATTTCTGCAATTGAAGAGGATATCAGAAAAAGGAAAGATATCCCTTGCTCTTGGTTAGGAAGAACCAATATTGTGAAAATGACTATACTCCCACAACTGTTGCACAGGTTTAATGCAATTCCAATAAAAATACCATTAACATACCTGACAGATCTAGAGAAAACATTCCTAAAATTCACTGGGAAACAGAAGAAAACTAAAATATGAAAGGCAATTCTAGGCAACAAAAACAAGGCAGAAGGCATCTTCATCCCTGAGTTGAAATTATACTACAAAGCTACAGTGATAAAATCAGCATGGTACTGACAAAGAAATAGACCTGAGGATCAATGGAACAGATTAGAAGATGCAGACACAACTACAAAGACACTCAACCACTTTATATTTGACAAAGGATATTCTCTTTAATAATTCTCTTTAATAAATGGTGTTGGAGAATTTGGCTTTCCACATGCCAAAAACCCATATCTATTACCATGCACTGAACTAAAGTCAGAATGGATCAAAGATCTAAATATTAAAACAGGAACACTAAATCTGCTGGAAGACAAGGTAGTTAGAAATCTTGGAGACATAGGGGTAGGAAAAGAGTTCATGAACAAAATGCAAATTGCACAGGAAGTACTTCAAACACTCAACAACTGGGATTTCATCCTATTAAATAGTTTTTGCACTTCAAAAGAAATCACCAACAAAGTGAAAAGAAAGTCCATAGAAAGAATTTTAGCCAGCAGTCCCTCAGACAAAGGACTTATATCCAGAATATATAAAGAATTGAAAAATATCAAGCCTCCCAAATTCAAGGACCCATTCCAAAAATGGGCATCTGAGTTGAACAAACATTTCTCAGATGAAGATATACCAATGGCAAATAAATACATGAGGAAATGTTTACCATCACTGGTCATTCCAGAAACACAAATTAAAACAGAATTGAGATTCCATCTCACCCCAGAAAAAAATGGCTGCTATCAAGAAATCAACCAATAACAAATGTTAGTTGGACTGTGGGGTGGGGAGGAACATTTCTTCACTGTTGGTAGAAATGTAGACTGGTGCTTCCACTGTGGAAATCAGTATGGAGATTCCTCAGAACACTAGGATGGGAAGTTCCATTCAATCCAGCTATTCCCCTCCTGGGTATTTTCCCAGGAAACCTGAAAAGGTCATGTCACAACAATATATGTGCACCCATGTTTATAGCAGCCTAATTTGTAATAGCTAAATCTTAGAAACAACCAAAATGCCCATCAACCACAGAATGGATGAAAAAGGTGACTTTTTTATACAATGGAGTATAATTTAGCTATAAAAAAGGATGATCATGAAGCTTTTGTAGGTAAACAGAGTCAACTTGAGACTACACTCATAAGTTAAGTAAATCAGACTCACATTTGTAAATATCATATTGTCTCTCTAGTGTAAAAAAATAAATAATAATAATAAAATGAAAGAGTAATAAGATTCAAAATGTATAATAGAAATTGTAATAATGAAAGGGAAAGAAATTGCTAAAAGGACATAACTACTGGGATAGGGGAAAGGAAACAAGGAAGAAAGGAAAAGATTATATATATGTTGGTAAACATATAAATTTATGAATGGATATGTACATTACATATATAACTATACTACTAATCTTAGTTCATCAAAAAGAAGTTTGTATTGTCATTGTTTGATTGATTACTTTTGTATCTAGATTTTGTAACCTGAACAACTAGTTTTGAGATAAAAATGTACAGTATATTAACTGTTAATTCCCTACTTTTTTCTTTTTTTTTTTTTGAAATTCTGTATCATTTCAATCCTTTTTTCTGTTTTGCTTTTTAGAATAAAAAACAGTATTTCTGCATACCGTCACTATGCCAAGGAGATACAGAAACAATAACCAATGGAAGCAGAATGTTCAGATCAATAAAGCCTGCACTCTAACTGGTAGAGATGACCATTTAATAAACAACTATATAATATATAGTACTGACGGTAATGATGAAAGATCCACGTGGAGGAATAAAGCAATAACAAGAAGGTCTAGGCTGTATTCTTAGCTCCTGGACATGGTCAGTGCCTGATAAATCTGGGTTAAATAAATGAGTAGTAGAATAAGTACATGAAAGGATGTTTTCATGTTCAGTTCAACTAGCCCAAACCCGAAAACAGACCTGGAAAATTATAGATATGGCAAGTTAGAGAGAGGAAGATAAGGGACCATCTCATGCTTTGCAGGGCTGCATTTGTTAACAAGGGTACCCGTCACATGTGGCTACCATAGATAACCACATATGCTGGGAAAGAGAGGGCTGTTTCGATATTGTGATCATGCTCTGGTCAGTCTTGGGAAGAATAATTTAGTACAGTTCACTTGGCCTGAGAGGCTTCATGAAGAGACCAGTCCACTAGAGAGATTAGAAATAATAAATATCATTTTCATACATTAGTAAGGAGCTCAAGGCTAAAGGAGAATGCTTAAATTTAGACATGCAAATTCAGGTACTAACCCTTCGACCTATTCTCTGAACAATTATTTATGTGATTATTGTTCCATTTTCAGTTGTTAGAATAGTTAATCCACTTAAGAGATGAGAAATAAACTTAATTTCTTGCAGTGTTGAAGAACATGTTGACAATGTGGCTTAGTGAAGTCAAGGGAGAACAGGGTGACCTGACAGGGTCTTATGAATAGTTTTTAAATGAGCTTAGTTCAGTATCTTAATAAAATCAATATTAGAAAACGAGATAAAAATAAACACTATATCTAATTGCCTTAAGGAATGCACATCTTTAAAAATATCTATAGAAAGCCTAATAAGTACAGAAGAGTCAAACTATCCTGTGTGAAATGTAATGATATTAATCAGGCTCAATAATTATATCAAGCTAATCATTGACAACACGTATTGATTGTATGGCAAAGCCAGGTGCCACATGCATTTCATGTCTTTATCTCACTTAATTCCATGACAATCTCATGGTATAAATGAAGATCTGCACTTTAGAAATGAGGAAACTTAAACATAGGGAGATGAGGCAAATGGAGCAGGATTGTACAGCTTGTGCATGGAATGGAACCCAAAAGCCCACGAGCAGGCAGCCAAGCCCATGCCTCAACCCTAATGGAGGGATGATCCAGTAGGGAAATGGTACATAGAGAAAATAACTGGCTACTCTGGGAACATAAGACAACAGATGAATGTGAAGTGTGGGTAGTATGTTGAAAAGAATCAGAAGATGAAGCAAGAAGCAGGAATAATTCCAGTTTCCTCATGACCTTGCTGTTCTCTTACCAAACAACCACCAGAGTGTGTGTGAAGTGGAGACTTCACTGGCCCACATTCAGGACCATCAACAAGTCTCAGGTATGAGACATACAGGGGAGACAACCATGGTCACTCATTTGTATTGGGGTTGAAAATCTGTCTTCCATATTAAATTTTATTTCAAGACACTATTATCAGCTGTCATGCAAAGTTCTCTGAGCAAGGAGTTCAGGAAGAACTGCCTACTCTCTTTCAAGGTACAGGCAGTTCCTTGGCCTATGTGGGCCCCTTCACCCCATGTGAAGGAATTTCTTCATCCATGAGCCCTTATCCCCTTATAAGTACAGGTAGTGAGTGATCTTTGTAGAATGCAAGTCTCGTAGCCATCAGCAATCTTCACCCTCTGATGGTTCTCTGCCCCCTTGGAGGTCAGTCTGCAAATTTATGCAGCCGATGGACCCTGGTTCTTCTCTGGCTGCTGTCCACCTTTTACTCCCCACAGCATAGACATAATTCCAAGAGCTCCACTCTTTGTCTTATGCAAGAACTTCTGCATAATGTAAACATAAACATAATAGATTGGAGATTATTGCACAAACCCACAGGAAAGAGAATGTGGTGATAGCTGGCTGTGGAACTAAGAAATGACAAGAAGGTACACTCTAGAGAACTGGGTAACCCATTTAACACATGGAGTGAGGAAAACAGATAAGTGGAAGTAACTTAAGGCTTTCTAATTTAGACCCTAGGTAGGTGGTAATAAGTGGGTCAAAGAAATACTGGACATGTTAGAGACACTCATTCAGACACTCATTGAGCAGATGGAATCAGAAATGCCTAAAAAATCTGATAAGATGTCTAGTAGGAAGGGAAGTATTTAGCTTTGGAATCAGAAGGGAACCAGGGATGAAAGCATACAGTTGCCCTCAGGCTAGCCACTTTCACATGAAACCTTTGTTCATAAGTAAAATGATCCTATACTTTATCTTCCAAAGTGGGACAGGTGTGAGTTGAAGTGACGTTATTAAAGAGCACACCAGAACAACACGACAAACTGGGACAGATCAGAGCACACCATCCTGTCCCCAGAGCACATGCTGAGTAAGGCAGTGCAAATGCTGCTCACCATGAGTATGATGTCACTGTCAGGTCACAATCTGAAATCCACACCCAAGTAAAGAAATGTACCCTCCATGCGAGTGTTATGATGCATATTGAAAGAAACTTAAACAAGACACTCACACTGGCTTAGCAAATAGCATGCTCCTGCCCTAAATTCTGGGATGAGTCCAGATTGCACCACTCTAGTGCCAGGGGTGGAGAGATAAAAGTGCTAGGAAGAGGCAGGCGGCAGGTGTGGTCACAGCCTGAGCTCCATATTGCAGCAATAACTTGTGTCAGAGACCTCTGAACTTCAGGAGCAATGTTTAACACACTACGCAAACACCCTGGTGAGTCTCCAGGTCAGAGATTAGCTGTCCATGAAACTTCCCACTTCCGCGGTAAGTGACAGTTTAAGGTTGGAATTTGTAGCATAGGAAAGCCGGGAGGCTTTTCTCTGGCTCTGTCCAGAGAAAACTTTACTAGGGCAATGTTTTCATAAAATGGAAATAATATGAAAAATTTTAAAGTGAAAGGATTTGGTTATGATATAACTCCAAAAGAGGAGGAGAAAGGTCAGAAAAAGGTAAAGACCTAACAAAAAAGCACCATGGGAAAAACACATTTATAAGGACAAGAAATTCAAAATTATTGCAGGATTAAACCCTTATTGTGCAGAATTTTATCCACCATAGCTGTAGTTTACCAGCTGCACTCCTCAAAATAGCTAGGTAGATCTGTAAATTTTGATTTCTATTTCACTAGAACTTCTGAACTGATTATCAGAATTCCTGACCAGTCTAATCATCTCTTATAGATTTTCTCATACATTTACTCATCCTCAGAGCCAAGTGAACAATAAAGGCTCTTGATCCCAGCCCCAAAATCCTCCATGATTTAATCTATTGCTACAGCACTTGGCCACCTGCTATCTCTGACCAAGAGCTTCTTTAAATGCAGCAAATATCACCACCACCATCCGCCAGTGGAAATAAATGCTGTGGTAGCAGAGATGGACACATTAAAGCTGTAAGAGTTACCGTTGTTCTAAAAAACTCAGACCTTTTGGAATTGACAGTAACTTTGTCCCAGGTCTCAATAAGCCCAACAAATATAAAGCACAAAGGAAGAGAACAGCTGGGAAATGTCCTACAGCAACATATAATTAGGGCAAGAGACAATTTCTAAGCCGCAAGGGTGTCTGTGTGCTTGTTTCAGGGTTGATATGTGGAGACAGAGTTAAAGCAAGAACATGCTTAATATGAAAAATATACTGAAACCTGTGTTAAAACTTTCCTAAATGCCTACATAATTCCAGAATTGATGAGCTGTCCAGCCAAATGCTCTGTAGGCTATAGATTCAGGAGGCAACATTTGCCGAAGGAGTAACTCCAGAGAACCTTCATTTTGTTGGTTTTAGTGGGAGGAAAATCTGCTAAAGACACTGCCTAAATCTAGCTGGGTGTCAGGGTTTCAATAGCATTGCAGGTGAGCTTTGACCTTCTGTCCTTATCACATCATTCCTCACTGCTGTGAACCTTTCAGATGCTTCAAATAAGGAGGACAGCAGACAGTGGTGTCCTTGCTGCATGACCAGTAGGCCAGGTCCAATAGCCCTGAGTTGTCCTGCATGACCTGAGTCCCAGCAATGAAGTAAGAGAGCCCACAGAATCACCCACACCTCAAATTTCACTGAAGAAGCAGAAGTCTAATGCAGAAAATGATGTCATTCAATTGCTATAAACATCCATTCCCAAATGGTGTGTAGAAGGAGAAAATTGTTTCAAACTCTGTGAAGCTATAGAATGCCTTGGCAAATCATTTGGAAAGCTGTGAGTCTAAGTGAAGTGTGAACACACACCTTTAGAATTTTTTTCCTAATTTAAATATACTTCCTTGCAAAGATTCACCTTCCCCTGTCAATCACTTGTCAGACCATCTGTATCCATGCCCACTGTTCACATCTGGAGGAGCGATGCAACAATCTGGTGTCTGCTTGTTTGTGTTTAGGTTTTTTCCTTGTTTCCAAAAATAAGCCAGAGCTAGCTGGAATGTGATACATGCTTCAAGTTAAGAATGATACATGGTCTAGGAGACTGCTCACAGCAACACCATCATTGTCTAGTCAAAATCTATCTCTGATGTGACCCATTATTGACACAGGGAATATGCTGAGGCACTTTTTATTTTTAACCCACAGTGCTCAATGTATGTATTTTTAAAATAATCCATTTTATACAATATTTAACAATTTTTACAAGACAGAATATAAGATTAACTTCCTAGATATTTTAGCAGTTATCTGGTAAGGGCTTTCTTCATTACTTCTTCATAGCACCGGAACCTGAAATTATGTATTTAGCTGTGCAATTATCTGCAGTCAAGAAATATTTTTTGATTATGTGTACTAATTCACTAGGGCTGCCATAACAAAGTACCACAGGTCAGTCAGCTCAAATAAGAGATTTGTTGCCTCACATTTCTGGAGTCTGGAAGTCTGAGGTCAGTTGTGGGCAGAGTTAGTTTGGTTCCTTCTAAGGCCTCTCTTCTTGGCTTGTAGCTCTCCACCCACCCCCTGAACCCTCACCTGTCTTCCTTCTGGGTGTCTGTGTCCTTATCTGCTCTTCTTTTAATAAGGACCTCAGTCAGATTGCATTGAGGCCCAATCTAATGACCTTAATCACCTCTTGTCTCCAAACTCAGTCACATTCTGAGGAGCTGCTGGTTAGGACTTCAATGAATTAAATCTGTGGAGACACAATTGAACCCGTGATAGTAGGTTAGTGATACTTCAGGCTGGTCTCCTGTTTGGTTGGTTAATTGGTTGGTTGGTTGGTTGGTTGGTTGGTTGGCTTTGCAGTACTGAGGATTGAACTTAAAACTTTCACACAAAGCTATACCTTCATCCCCTTTTTATTTTTTATTAAGAGATGGGGTCTGGCTCAATTGCCCAGGCTGGCCTCCATCTTGCAACCCTACTGCCACAGCTTTCTGAGTTCCAGGAGTTCTAGGCATGCGGTACTGCACTAGACTACTGTTGTTTATTTGGATGCTTTCAGGACTAAAATTATGAGTTTTATCCATCTCTAAAACTGTTAGGATAGATTCATGCCCTATCACCACCACCCGGGAAAATCAGTCTCCTAGTGTTTTACAAAACTCAGTGCAGACCCAGAGTCTTTTTCAAGTTGCCTGAGCTGTCTCTTGTGGCTCCTGGAAAAGGTGTGTGGAAGCAATACTTTAAAAATCCATGTTTCTGAAAACCCATGAGTTAAATTCTTTATCTTTACTCCAAAATGCTATTCCTTTCTCCTGCCTGTGTGGAGGTTAATTATTTCCTCGATTCCCAGGGTGCTCTACCCATTCATACTGATTTGCATTAGTGTTTAGGAAGATGCAGCCAATATTTAAAGACATACACAGAATATACAGTTATGCAAGAAAGTGGGTCAAGCTTGAGAGAGGCCATCTGTCAGACTGTGTTTTGGCCAAAGGAAAACATAAGAAGGGAACTTGTAAAAGAGGCTGAAGTATTGTAGCCAAAGGGCACCAACAGAGTTCTGTGGAGTCCAACTGTCACCCTTCTTTCCAGAGAGCTGCGCTAGATGTGGAAACGCGTGTGGCTACAAAAGGGAAAGACAAAAGTACAAACCTTCACTTTCCCCTTTTGAAATAAGGACAGAACCAGAGTACTCAATTTCTATATTTTTAAAATAACCCATCCTATAAAATATTTAGTGCATTTTTGGAGGCAGAATGTAAAAACAAATTATAGATATTTTAGCAATTATCATTTTATTAAAATTTCCAGCATGTGTTATTTTGCATGAATAACTTTTTCCAGATAACCTACCTGCTCATGTGCCAAGGGGTTTCTAATGATTTTATTATGTGTTACTCAGATTTCTATCTGTTATATTTCCATATAAACTTTAATATTAGCTTTCAATTTTAATAAAAAGCCTATTGAAATATTGGTTGAGATTGTATTGAGTCTAAATTTGGGGGCAATTAACGTTGTAACAGTATCAAGTCTTTCATTCTGTGAATATAGTGTATCTTTTCATTTATTTAGGTCTTCCTCCTTCACCAATATTTTTAAATGTCAGTGTGGAAACTTTGTGTGCCTATTATTCCTACAAATTGTACCCAAGTATCTTATGTTTTTTATGCTAACTGCTTTAGTTCTTTAATTTTATTTTCCAATTTTTCATCATTGCTACATAGAAGGACACAGAGTTTTATATATTAGCATCATATCTTGTGACCTTGCTAAATTTCTTTAGGCATTCCGGTGGTTCTATGCATACAGTCACATCCAGAAAATAAAAAACTCTATTTCTTTCTTTCTAAACACTATGACTTTTTTTTTCTGTTTTGTTATGCTAACCAGGCCCTCAGGTACAGAGTTGAATATCATGATTAGTCTAACTTGAAGTTTGTCAAAGCTATTCTTTTCAAAGAAACAATGTCTTGGCTTTTTTAGCATTTTTTCCCTCCTAATGTTTTTCCAGTTCTTATTTTATTAACTTCTAACTTTTCTATTTTTTTCCAACTACCTACTTTGTATTTAATGTGGTTTTTTAATTCTTTCTTAGCTTATTTGAGGAGAGATTTAGATAACTGATGTTGGGCATTTTTTCTTATAGAAAACATAAATTTAGAGCAATAAATATCCTTCTGTATTGGTCAGTTCTCCCAGTACTGAGATATAAGACCCAACACCCACAACTGGAAGGAAAAGAGGTTCATTTTAGCTCACAGTTTCAGGAGATTCAGTACAGTATTGGGTGTTTGCAAGGCAGAATTATCGTAGTGAAAGGTCATGGAGGAGCAAAGCTACTTAGCTCATGGTGGCTGGGAGGAGAACAGAGGAACTGTGCCAGAGACACAGTTGAGAGACCACACAGTACCCAAGGTCATGTCTCCATGGCCAATCCAGGCACACCCAGAAACTGTTTCACTTCCACTTGGCAGTTCCTAATCCAATGATGGTGACATCAGAATTTGTGTTCACATTCTCTGCACATTGCTCCATATCATGAATCGTATTATATTGTGCTTTCATGACCATTGAGAATGAAAGAAGTTTTAATTTTCCTTGTGATTTATCTTTTGACCTTTGGATCACTTAAAATGGTGCTTGATTTTTGAATATGTAGGGTTTTTTCAGCAGCATTTTTATTGCATATACTTAATATATTATGGTCAGAAAATGTGCTTTTATGATTTCAATTATTTGAAATTTATTGAGACATGTTACTTGTACAAATATATAGTTTATTTTAGTGGACACCGATGTGGGCAGACAAGGAGTGTATAGTCTGTTTTTGCTGATTGAAATATTCTATCAAGTCTACTTGAATTAGATAGCTAGCAGTGTTGCTTTTTTTTTTTTTTTTGGTCTATAATTCTTTTTCTTACTACCTATTCTATCAGTTACTAAGTGAGAGTACAGAAATTGTTGTGATTGTGTATTCGTCTATTCCTCTTTCGTTTTGTTAGTTTGTGACTCATATTACTTGAAACTCTAAGTGTATGCACTTCTAAGGTTATCTTCTTAATAACATAATCATTATGAGATTTTTAAAAAATTTTTGACAGTTTTCTGTATTACAAAACTTACTATATATACTGTCCATATAGCCATTCCATCTTTCCTATTAATATTTTCATGCACTTTTCCCATCCCTTAATTTTTAATTAATTTTTACATTAATTTTTAATATAGCTATATCTTTATATTTAAGTTGATTTGTTGTGTGCACCAAACACATAGGTTTTGTTCTTTAGCTAAACTGAGTATCTCTGCCTTTTAATTGGAGCAATTAGTCCATTTATAGTAAATGTAATTTTTGTTATGTTTGGCTATAAGTTTACAATATTGCTGATTTATTTTCTATTTAGTCCATATGTCTTGTTTGTCCTTTGTGGCATTTTCTAATGAGTCAGCCTTTTTTTGGTATTTTATTTTACATCCTTTGCAGGCTCTTTAGCCATATCTGTGCATTATTTTTAGTGGTTCAAGTTAAAATATTAAAATTTACTAACCACAAGCTGCTGCCTCATGAACAAAGAAAGAAACATACAACAGAATGATTATAATTACTCATTCCCAAGCAATATATTCTTCATTTCATATATTTTCTAAATATGTAATAAACATTACAATATATTGGCACTGTTTTTTCATTAAATATAATAATCTTTCAGTGAAATTTAAATATACAGTCTGTTGTTCTCATAATAGATAAAATGTATTATTTATCTGCTACTTAGACATTTTTTCTTTATCTTTTTTTTTACAACAATTTAACTATGGTGTTCATTGGTAGTTTTCCCTAGGTTTATTCCACCTATTATTGATTAATAAACTTAGATCTGTGATGTCATGTTTTTAAACATATTTGAAATTTTTTAAATGTCTATTTAAAATATTTATTTTATTTAATAGTTTTTCCCAGTTTTTCTTGAACTCCAGCTTCACTTCTTTGTTGAACCTCAGCGCGCACACACACACACACACACACGCGCATATACGCGCGCGCGCGCCCACACACACACACACACACACACACATCCCTCAGTTTTGATAGTTTCTTTCAACCTGTTTTCAAATTTATTTGTGTTCTCCTCTGAAGTGACAGAATGTTAAATCTATCCAGTGCAATTTTCATTTTATATACAGTAGTTTTTCGCTTGAGAATTTCATTTGTTTCATTTTTAGAGTTTCCATTTCTCTACCAAGATTCCCTATCTCTTCCACATTCTCCTTTAAATTCTTAAAGATACTGACGCCCACTAATGTTTAGAGTTTTAATCAGCTATTTTAAATATCATTGCATCTTGATATACCAAATGTATTTCTTCCTGCCTTATTACATGTGTAGCAATATTATTATTAGTGTTCTTTGAGGGACATTGAGGATACTATGTTGTGGAGAATTTAGATTTTTCAGGATTTCCTGACTTTCTGGGAGAAAGTTTATTACTAGTCAATTAGCTTGATCATTTCAAAACTTGTTTTAAGTCACTCATGGGATATGTTTAGAGTAATTTTTACTCCAAGCTAGAGTATCTCTGGTTCTAAATGACGAAAACTTCTAAAATCCCAACTATCAACTCTTTGGCAGCATGTCTTCATTCTGTGTAACAGAAATGCCTGTCTTTCAGTACTGTTCAGTCTTCTGAATCCTCATTCTGCCTTCAGGTCCCCAGCAGCAACACTCTCCCAGACTTACAGAGTCTTCCTTTGCTCATGTGTAGCTTTTCCTTAACCACAGACATCAGAATACTGCACAGAGCCTTCTGGAACCCTGTAGTTATGTGTTCCACTTTCTTCTGCTCTCCACTTGTAGTCACTTTGTTGGCACAAACTTTATATTTTCCTCTTCAAATTGTCAACATTTTCAGTTCTCCTTAGGGTCCACCTTTTTACTCTAGAAGATACTTCCAGGAAGGGAGCTTAGGTGATAGTGAGACTCATCTCATATATTCCCTTTTTCTCAGAGATAATAGTCATGGATTTCTATCCAATTTCTGAAAACTGTTGCTTTGTAATTTTATTGGTGTTTATAAGGAGCCAGCTCGTAAAATTCTAGCAATTTCATCATGACTATAACATGTTAGCCACATTCAGCCTTCCTTCCTGCTCTCTCTAGAACTGAAGTGTAGGCCTGAGGTCATATAACACATTTATATGTTCTGTTCACAATGGAGGAGATTACGATATTGTACAAGTTCCCTTTTTCATTTAAATAGACCAGAAAAAAGTGATAAGCTAAAACTGAAAACTTATTACACTGTATTCTACTCAATGGGTACATATTTGGGAAGAACATTTTTCACATGAATAAAGTGTTTCTTAGCTTGTCTGTTCTGGGTTTTACCTAACCCTGATAACATTTATTTATGAATACATTATAGTTGATTACTTGTGGAGAAAATGCATTTAATTTTTCTGATAATATTAATCCATCCCCAAATTTAAATATTATTTTTCCTTGAATCAAAAGTGATTCATTACACCACTCCTTTTGTTTCCTTTGGTGGCCTGGGAACCAAGGAAAATGCTGCTCTGCTGGGTTTAAATGCATGTCACATAATACACAGGAAATCTAAAGTTTGACAAAGACAAACTAGACAAATAGAAAAATCAAGAAATTTTTTCAGCCACTTTCAGAACAAATTTTTACTCTAGAAGAAAAAAAAATGGGAGGCCTTTAAATAGACTTTGTTCTAAGGGGAAGACAGCCACAGCTGGGAATTTGGGCATATTCATGGCCCTAAGGACAAAGATCAGTGTATTATCTGGCTTTAAGACTGTTTTATCTTCTTTTTTTTTTAATTTTTTACTTAGAAGGATAAAACAGAAAAAGAGAAATATTATAGAATTTCAAAAAAAACATAAACAGTAAGAAATCACTAGTTGATAAATTACATATTGCTCTTTTAGAAATAGTTGTTCAAGTTACAAAATTAAAGCACACAAAATAGACACTCAAGCAGACTGCAAACAGATCTGTTCAACAGTCAAACAAGAACTAAGAAATATGGGTAACAATCCTGCACACATAAATATACATGCAGTTATATCTTTTATACCACTTCCTATTTTCTCTTTTTTACAATAGCAACTATACATTTTTTTATTTAAAGAGGAAAAAAACAGAAAAAAGATAGAAATATTACAGAATTTCAAGAAAAAAAGATAAACAGTAAGAAATCACTAGTTGATACATTGCATATTGTTCTTTTAGAAATAGTTATTCAAGTTACAGAATTAAAGCACACAAAGTGGACACACAAGCAGTGAGAGTGCAAACAGATCTGTTCAGCAATCCAACAAGAACCTAGAAATATGGTCATCAATCCCACGTATCTAAACTTACATGCAGCTATATCTTTTATAGCACTTCCTATTTCCTCTTTTTTACAATAGCAATTATACAATTTTAAAATTTTATTTAAAGAAAATAAAAAAAACATAAAAAAGGGTAGCAACAATACAGAATTCTAAAAGAAAGAAAGAAAAAGGAGAATGAGAAAAAGCCCCACTAAAAAATCAGTAATTTGTAAATTATGTACTGTCATTCTGGATGTAGTTGTTCAAGTTACAAAATTAAAGGGTACATAGTAAATATTCAAACAGTCAGACTACAAACAGTTTTGCTCAAAGATCCAACAAAGATTCAGCAATATGGTCATCTATTTTACACACTCAAATATACATGCAGTTATATTCCTTAGAGCACTCTCTTTTTTACAATAGCAATTAAACATTTTGGTTTTATTACTCTTGTAGTTCTTATTTACTTTTTACACTAGAGACATAATATGATATTTATAAATATGATTCTTATTTATTTCACTAATGAGGATAGTCTCAAGTTGTCTCCATTTGCCTATGAAGGCCTCAAGGTCATCCTTTTTTATAGCTGAGTAATATTCCATTGTATAAAAATGCCACATCTTTTTCATCCACTCTGCAGTTGATGGGCATCTTGGTTGTTTCCAGGATTTAGCTAACACAAGTTGTGCAGCTATGAACATGGGTGCACATATATCACTGTGATATGAACTTTTGAGTTCTTTGGGGAAAATACCCAGGAGGGGGATAGCTGGATTGAATGGGGCTTCCAATCCTAGTCTTTTGAGAAGTCTCCACATGGATTTCCATGTACTGGCTTGACTTTGCCATGTTATGTTCCAGTTGTTTCTTTCTGCTTTTCCTCTTGTTTAATTGCTTATCCTACCTGGGCGTTTCTTTCTGTTGTTGTTTGGGGGATTGTGGTTATTTTTATCTCTGTCTATTATGTCTTTCAGTACTCTTTCTAGGGTTGGTTTTGTGGACATGAATTTCTTCAGTTGTTCTTTGTCATGGAAGTATCTTGTTTCTCCATTAAATTTGAATGAAAGTTTTGCTGGGTATATCAGTCTGGGTTGAAGGTTGTTTTCTTTCAGGGCTTGAAATACCTCACTCCAAGCTCTTCTTGACTTGAGGGTTTGTGTTGAAAAGTCTGCCGTAATTCTAGTGGGCTTTCTCTGATAGGTGAGTTGTGTCTTTTCTCTGACAGCTTTTAATATTCTGTTTTTATGCTGTATGTCTGAGATCTTAATTATTGTGTCTCGGTGTGGATTTATGTTGATTGTGACTGTTTGGTATTCTATATGCCTCACTTAGGCATATAGAGCATATCAGATTTATGCATATCAGATTTTCCCCCATGTTTGAGAAATTTTCTGCTATTATTTCTGTAAATACTTTATGTATGTCATTTGCCTGCACTCCTGTATCTTCGCTAATGCCCAGTATTCTTATAGTGTTGCTCTTGGCATCATCATGAAGCTTCTGGATTGTCATTTCATGCTGCTTTGTTATTTTTAAAAGTTCTATCCTTTCCTGATCTCTAACTGTGATCCTGTCCTCAAGGCCCGAAATCCTATCCTCAGCTTCCTTTAGGCAGTTTTGCATGCTTTCAATATAATTTTTTGTTTCTTGGATGTCTCTTTGAGTTTGTTTCATGAATTCTGCTTGTCTTCTATATTGTTCATTCAAAGTTTCAATCAGTTTCCCATGCTCATGTACTTTTTTCTCTAGTTCTTCTTTAGCTGCATTCAACAACTCCTTTACTAAGGTTGTTATTTCTATCTTTACATGGGAGAGTACTTCTAATTTGATTTCCTCTATAGCCTGATGCAGTTGTTTTTTTATTTCACTCACTATCTTTTCAGAGATTCTCAGTGTGTTACTTTTGGGGTCCTCTATTTCAATGTCTCCTATACTTGCTTCTGGTGAACTATATGTTTGAGACTGCATTTTGATTTTTTGTTTTTTCATTTTCACTTTGCCTGGTGTATTCTATGTGTAGGAGGGGATCACACACACTATTTTCAGGCACAACAAAGTCATACAGTTAGTTGTAGGGGGTTTTACTACTGGCCCTATTTATGCCCTGTACAGCTCTATTTTAGGGGTATACTCACCATATTGATACAGTCAATCCGGTATAGTCCAAAATTTGCCACCTGGGAGCAAAATTCCAAATTTTCTCACACTAACTGGATCCCACTGAGATCTTCTGATGTTCCAGGTGGGAGGGTGGGCCCAGCTGAAGCAGTCCAGGGCAGTTTTCAGTCTTGGGTGGGCCTCCTTGATGTTCCTGGTGGCAGGATGGTCCCACAGTGGAGGTTCTGGGCAGCCTTCCCCTGGGGCCATCTTCTGCTGAGTTCCTGGTGGCAGGGCAGGCCCTTGGTGGTGGTTCCAGGCAGCTTACCCCTGATGCAGACTTCTGCTAAGTTCCCAGTGGCAGGATGGGCCCACAGGGGAGGTTCCGGGCAGCTTACCCCTGATGCAGGCTTCTTCCTTGTTACTTTTAAGAGATCTTTCCTTTCATCATCACACACTGCCAACTTGTCTTCAAGTTTTCATAGTTTATCCTTAGTTTCTTTTAAGGAGTTTTGCCAGCTTGCAATGGAGTTTTTAATTTCCTGGTAATCTCTTTAAATGTGCTTCATGTATTCTATATTTTCTTTATATTCTTTATCGAATATTTCTCTCCTTTTTTTGTGTTCCTCCCTTCTTCCATCTGTATCATCCTGAGAGATGCTTCCTGAGAGCATTTCTTTTATTACTCTATTCATATCCTGCTTTACCTGATTTAATATTTCAGTTTTTAGCTCGTCTATAAGGTCCCAAAGATATCTCTTAATGTCCATTGAAGCCATGTCTGATGTTGTGTGTTTGCCACCCTCTGTCTCCCTTGTTTTTCCTTCTCCTCAATTAGTGCTCTCAGGGTTCTAGGCTGGGGGCCTCCTCCTGCCTCTCTCTCTTGTCATGGCCTTGGCTTCCTCCACACAGTTTACAGTGCAGATCCCAGCTCCCTTCCCTGCTGGCCACAGTTCCTCTGAAGTATGCTGGCAAGGTAACTCTGCCCTCTCCTGCCTGCCTCTCCCCACCAGGCCAGCCAAACTTCAGGTGCCTTCATCCAGTTAATGCATGCTAAGCACAGGGAATCAATTTGGGATGACTCACTGGGTCCCAGCCAGGGATGCGGCCCAGCCCAAGCAAATCCCAGGAATCTGCTCTTGGGATGGAGGAACCAACTGAAGTTACTGTCACTCCCAGTTCAGGCTCCTCCTGCCTGATTCCAACATGTTGCCCATTTGGTCACAACTTTCCTGTGGGGGGGTCTCATTCCCAGCACTGATCATGTATTAATGAAGGTCCCTTCACTGGCTCAGCTCTCCATTGGGCTCACCAACCCCTGACTTCAGCGCTGCTGTGCTTCCTGTGAGTGGTGGCGGGAATGAGTTTGGGCAGCTCTGCTGGCTGGTGTGGATTCAAGCTGGTGCACACTTGGCAGGTCACTGCAAAAACACTGTGTCCCATAATTTTTAGCTCTTTCAGTTGTAGCCCCAAAGTATTTGATGAGCTTTTCTATGTTTTAATTTCTTCCTATGTCAAGAGGATCCATCTCCCTCTGTCTGGGTCTCTCCAGGGTGTTTTATTCCGGTGTATGAGTTGTTTCTTCCGGGAGGCTTTGTATTTTGTTGCTCACTGATTGGCCATCTTGTCTTCTCTCTCTCTGATTTTATTTTTTTTCTAGAGCCTTATTCATCTTCTTTGTTACTTCAGCTATTTCTACTAAAGAGAGTTCAGGTGGGTTGGTCTGGAATTTTTTCACCTCACTGTCTCCTGAGTTTGCCTTTGGCCAGCTGGAATTCTAGTCTTGCATCTTCTCATTTTCTTTTCTTTTCTTTATTTTTTTTTTAGTTTAATTCCTGCATAGATGCTTGAAAATTGTTTATGGTAGTTTATGGTACTTTATTGCTAGTATGGAGAACATTTAGGAAATGACCACTCAGAGATGTCTTGCAGGCATAGCTAGTTTATAGTAATGCCCTAAGTGTAGAAAAAGACAAATTGGAACAAAAAAATCTTTTCAGGGTGAATATTTCTCTAATCTTTAATAAAATATGTCTCCAAAATAAATAAAGAAAAGTAGTAGGAGAAAATTGGAGTTAAGTGTTTTTGACCAAGGGGGTATGTTCTTATCCTCATACACTTCTGGTAAGTTAATGGAGAAATTTGCCCAACAACCACACTCTCACACTTGAAAGATCAAGAGTGTCAGTCCCAAAGGCTGAAATTTCCTCTCACCAATGGAGGATCAAACCAGAAAGAAAAATAAGAAAGAGGAAGCTTGACATTCCCTTGCACAAGTGTGGAAGTAGTATAAGGCCAAGCTGCCCAAGTGAAGTCTGTCCTTCCAGACTTGAGAACAGTGGCTGTATTTGTCACTTTTACATGAACCAATAAATCTTTTTATATAAAGCATATTGTTCTCTATGTGGATTAGATTTAATTAAAACTCACCCCAAAGATTTGCATGCCTCAATACCTATGACACACCCATAAAACTCACATTAAAAATGTACCTATTGCTTAGCAACCACCAGTTACACACAAAAAGTATAGTTGCCAACTCTTTCTTGCCTCTACACACATGGATGAAAACCTGAGTAAGGACAGGAAAGAACTAGGGGTTTGAGGTGTTAGAGTTAGAGGGTTGAGGGAGAGAGGGAGAAAGAAAAGTAAACCATTGGGCTTCTTTTCATTTAAACACCACAGAGTTATTAAAGTTCTGTGAATAGAGTCAGCTATCATCTGATTGACCATTTAAATCTGCACAGCTTAGGATGTAATCCTGACCACTCAAAAATAAGAACTGTGGCATTTGGGGAACTGAATTTATTTTCTTTGGTAGAGGAAGAGACAGAAAGAGACAGATAGAGACAGAGAGTGAGAGACAGAGAATAAAAGAGCAGATTAAAGAACCTCCTTCAAACTAAAAATGTTTATATACCCAAGGATGTGTACATTTTTCAGAAATAGCTTTCTCAATTTGTTTTGAAAGTGCCTCAGGATTCAGTTTCCAATGCTGATTGAATGAGAAACTACTCAAGACACTGGACAGGAACTTCATCCTTGTCTGTGTCCCCTTAAATGAGCAAAATTTCTAAATTATCAAAGAAAGGTGTGCGTGTGTTCCTCACACAAAAGATTTCCTTTGGAGTGCACTTCACATCATTTAGTGTACCTCCTAGCCCCTCTTTCCAATCGTGGTCAGAGGCTGCAACTGTCTCTTATCTTCAGTGTTTTATGAATGAACACTCATTTGTGAGATGTATAATGTAAGAGTTTCTATCTGATGCAAAGGACAAAAACTTTAAGGGTACATAAGTTGCAGACAGAGAGAAAATTTGATCAGTTATCTTAATAAAGAAAGACCTGTTGTGCTTAAAAGAAAGTCCACAAAGAGGAACTCTAGCATTACTCATTCCCTTTTGGAATATGACCAAAAAATCAATTCCCTTCTCTTATCAGGACAAAAAGCCTAAACCATCACCCCATAAAGGCATGTGCACACCCTGAAAGTGAGATCCCCAAACACACGCCTGTAAGACAAGGCTGAATGGTTGGTCCCAGGTACTCTTTGGCCAAAGACTCCAGGGTTATATACTGACCATGTCTTGTAGTCTTCCATTCTAGTTTCTTAGCCAGTTAACCAAAGATATTATGCCTGTGAGAAGTAGTGATCCAAGATAAAAAATTCAGCACCATTAACAAATTTAAGGGACAGTTAAAAAAGGAAGATGATTTATTTGTAATGAGGGTAAAAAACCCAGAAGACAGAAAGCTGCCCCAGACAGGGGAAAGAGGACCCTAGAAAGATAAATATCCCTGAGGCCTTGACCCTGGCCCTTTTTATTATGAATAATGACCTTTACCTCTAGATGGGTACCTACAAATTCTCACAATCTAATTGGCTTTCTGGGTTTGGGATTATATGGATCCAAGGTCTCAAGATCCTAACACAGGTACTTCTATGTGCACATTCCTTTGGGAGGGCTTCCTTTGGACTTATTCTTGCCCTTTTATGATGTATGGCTGGTGGGGATAATAGAAAGTCAGCTTAGAGTTAGTGATTTAGTAAGTGATCTCATTGTAGTAATAGTAACCATACAGTGAGAATCTATGTGTGTATGTGTTCATATACTAAAAAAGAAGTTTCACTTAAATTATGTCACTCCCCTTTGTCTCTTTTGCATTTTATTGAAGATGGTGGGGAAGACTGGTTATTTTTGTTTTCCATGGTTCTGGCTTCCTCTCTGTTTTCTCCATCAGCTCCTCTGGTAAATTTTTGTGTTAGTTGCACTACTTGCTGCTTTTCTATGTGTGGTTTCTTTCCTTTCTCTACCTTTATCCTTTTAATCACTTGAATCTAATTGCAGAGGCAAAAGCCACTTTTAGTAACTTTTTTTAAGTCCCTCACGCTATTCCTTTCCTGTGTACATACTATTTTTGTACCATTTTTTTGTGAGTATAATGAAACTTCTATCAAGCATGTAGAAGTTGCCACAGTATTTTGAGCTGATACTAAAAATTGGGGAACTGAATTTATTTTCTTTGGTAGAGGAAAACTACACAAAACTCTGCACTTTAACTTCCCCTTCATCCCTACATGTTTTGTTATTGATGTTTTACACTGCATATTCTGTAACAATTTTCTTGTATTTATATTATCAATGCTTTGTATTTATCTTTTACACTGTATTTAAAAGCGATTTCCATACCTCTCTATAGTATTATAGTATTCTGTATTTGTATATATATTTATGTACCTTTGTTAGTGAGTGTTATACATTTACATGCTTTCATGTTGTGGTATATTGTTATTTCCTTTTATCTTGACAATCTTTCTGTATGGTAAGTCTAGTGATGATGAAGTCTCTCATGTTTTGTTTTTTTGGTAGTCTTTAATGCGCCTTCATTTGTGAAGGACAATGCTGCTCTTCTGGTATTCTTGACTGACATCAGTTTCCTTAAAAAGTTTGTATATATCCTTCCATTCCCTCTGTTCTATAAGGTGCCTCCTGAGAAATTCACCTACAGTACCATGAAGACTTTCACATGTGTGATGAGCTGATATTCCTTTGCTACTTTCAAATTTCTGTGTTTCAATTTGGAGGCACTTGTTTTTCTTGAGTCTGAATATCTACTTTTTGCCCCAGATTTGAAATTTCCTTTAGTCCCTGTTTCTAAAATGTTTTGCTCCATTTAAATAACTCTGTCATCCATTTTGATTCTTCTACTAAATGTATTCCTTCACTATGAGGTAGGACAAAAGAAATAAAACTAGCAAAAAGGGGGCAAAATATTGGAGATTCTAAAAAATTGTACTTTTAATAAAAACTACAGCTTGAAGGACACAAGCCTGGGCAAGTTCTTTTCAGTTATAAACAGGTCTGTCCATCTTGCTCTACTTGTAAATGGCCCTTTTTCAACCACAAATGGACCATCCTTTTGGCAGTTTCCATGGGAATAGAGTAATAACAAGGGAATAGCCACTATGGTTGGACAGTCTCCTACACACAAGACAAGATTATTAAGTTCCATAGACTCCCATCACTCTAAACAAATAAAAGATCCCCAGTACTCAAATGAATTGTGTCCTCTTTCTCTGAGCACTTGCACTCTGCTCTTAAGGCATCCAATATCTACCTACACTATCTGCTGTCTGTCTTACTGATGCATCCTGCATATTCTTTTTTAGCAACCAGAGTCAGCAAACTTGCAAACTTATTTTAAAGGGATGGTTAAATTCCTGATTTCTGTGTTGGTGCTTTCAGACTGGCTTTAGTGACAACTTGACTCAGAAATGCCCCACAATTTTGCAGCTTTTCCTTAGTGTGTGTGTGTGTGTGTCTGTGTGTGCACTCACATGTGTGCATGGTGTTGGAGACTGACCCTAGGATCTTCACATTGAGTTACATTCACAGGCATTTTTGTTTTTATATTTTACTTTGACACAGAATCTCACTATGTAGCTAATTGCCCACGGTGGTTCCAAGTTGTGATCCTTCTGTGTCAGCCTCCCAGAGGGCTCAGACTATACCCATGCACCACTATACCTGACTAAAATTCTACGGATTTTGACAATTGCATAGATACAGATATGGGTACATAGATACAGATATGTATCCATCTCTCCATTACAATACTGAAGACTATTCACCTTAAAATTTTCCCAGGTGCTCTCCCCTTTTATTCAGACACCTCTCCTGTACTGACCCATAAAATTTCTCATTTTTGTCTACTCCATGTTTCCCTTTAAGAAATGTCCTATGAATGGAATAATAAAATATTATTACAGTATGGCTTTTTTCATTTAGTAAGATGCATTTAAAATTCATTCACATTGTTCAACTAATCACTAGCCTATTCTACTCTTTTGCTGAACAAAAAAGAATTTACAGTATAGGTGCACAACATTTGTTTATTCATTTATTGCTGGAGTGCATCTTTAGTCTTTATAATATATAGTGATTCTTAAAATGTTGCTATAAATATTTCTGGGAACAGTTTACTGCTAATTTGGGTATAACCTAGAAGTGTAATTGCTAGATAAAATGATAATCATATGTTAAGATAATAAACTACTATGCATTTTCCCAGAAGGTTATACCATTTGGAACTGACAATCAATGACAGTGCCATTCTAAGGAAGGAATACTGGTATCTAATTATTGGGGGACTCTGGCTAAAAGAATTACTGAATTTGAGTGTGGTAAGAAAGGGACCTTAGAACAAATGTTCCCAAGCTTCAGGAATGTATGGTTATGGTATAGAGCTAACCTGCAAGACAATAGTCAGAAGAATTAAAAGCAATTTCTTCTCAGAGATATTTGCTTGGCATAGTGTGTCCCTTCTGCCCTGATAATATTACTTAAACTAGGTCAACATGTGTCACATGGCTAGTCAGCCTATTCTTTTCCTGTCCAATAACCAAAACTCCTGTACAAAGGTTGCAAATATTTTCTTCTGCATCTTCTTAAGTCCTTGAATTACCAATAAATAGCCACAGAGGTTTCAGTTTGGTGACATTTCCCACAGCTCTCTTATGCTAAAGCCCCTCTGTGCCTCTCTGTGATTGAACTAAAACTTACCTCGAAGCAATTGTTCATTCTTTACATGGTTATGGTCACACACTGAGACATGCGGTATCCCATATGAGTCCAAACTCCCCACAGCTCTCTTATGCTAAAGCCCCTCTGTGCCTCTCTGTGATTGAACTAAAACTTACCTCGAAGCAATTGTTCATTCTTTACATGGTTATGGTCACACACTGAGACATGCGGTATCCCATATGAGTCCAAACTCACTGTGAGAGGGGAAACCAGCATGTAAGCCTTCCTGGAAACTTGCTGTGTTAGGGCATAAGGCAGAAACAGCGAGGAAACAAACCAGGAACAAAAAAGGTGAAGTGACCTACAGCTACAATTCAACACAGAAGACTGACTTCCAAAGCCTGGAAAAGGAACCAGGCCACCTCCAACACTCATCCCACGTAAGAGGATATAGGCAGGCACAAGCTAGCACGGGACATGTTCAGCAAGGTGGCAGACTAGGTCTTCTAAAGCCAGAGGACCCTTAGCTGTCCCATTGTTAAGTGAGTGGCGGTGAGCAATATTTCTTTATACACTCTTTCCTTTTTGTTTCTGTCTTCTCATTTGTGCTACTGTCACAGGTCAAACGTTATTTAGAGAAGAAAAAATGCTTTAAGAAGTATCAACATTCCTTTCTGAAAGTATCTAGATGTAAAGTTTCAGGGTCTCAGCTTCTTGAATTTTTGTCACTTGACAACAATGTCCTTGGTTCCTGTTGGAGGGTGACTTGGACATGGAGGACTGAGAACAAATTGGTTACAGATTAAAACAGTGTCTCAGTCCAGTCCAGGGTGCTTACCCTGCTGGGTGGTGCCTTTGCAGGGTTGTCCTTTGCTCCATATGAACAAAAAAGACTCTAAAGGAGAAACCGTAACCCCTTTCCCCATGTCCTTTGCCTCCCTCAAGAGTCTCAGTTATACATCTATCTTCCTTTCTCATAGAAGCTTCTTTTAAGGGAAGAAATTTAAATATTGCAGAAGAGAATGAGATTTGCCAAAGCATAGGAAGGTAAATTCATAAAGCCCTAGTGTATGCCACAGCTTTATAGCTCTGGAAATGAAATACTGTGGCAAGGAGGATCACCTTAAATAAGTTTTTAAGAATAATTAACTATATATTGCTACAAAAAATTAGAAAAAGCTTATCACTGGGCTAATCATTGCCACTCTATTTTTTTTTTTTGTACCAGGGATCAAACTCATGACCTCATACCTACCAGGCAGGTACTTAAGCCACTGAGCTAAATCCCCAGTTCTACTCTAACTTTCACATAGGACTTCTGAAAAGATGGCAACTCGTGCACAGCAGCAAATCAGCCTCTCTGAGATTGGAATCTAGATCTGGAATATGGCAATGTGGAGAAGAGAAGAAAAGGTAAGAGGGTCCCTAGGACCCAGAAAAAGTCTGAAGTGAGAATTGGAGCCCATAGGGAAAACAACAACAAAAACTCAACATAAAGGAGGGTTCCAGATAGTTATTTTTCTCTGAGTCCCAGCTCATGGCATCAGAGAAGTGGCTCCAACCTACAAAGACATGGTATCCATGGGTGAACCCAGAGGCTTCCACAGAAAACACACCAGCGGAGTGGAGCAGAGGATGCTTGTGGGCTACAGTGACTGGTGAATGATTCTGTTTCACATGTTCCCCAGCAAAGGCTGGCTGGTTGGTCACCATTTTGGAAAGGGGCAACCTGACCCTAGGACTCAGAGTAGCATGGGGTTGGCTCCATCATGGGGCTCTCAGTGTTGGGGTGAGGGACAGCCATGGGAAGTACCCAGGGTTAAAAATTAAGGCACGAAGGAGGCACCCAGAGTGTTGTAGGCTGAATAACTTGAGTTCCAGCCTCATAGGCAGAAATGAGGGCCAGCCTGAACTTTAGTGAAATTAAAAATGCATGCTTCCTGGAATTTTTCACTAACCTACCCCAATTCCACTGCAGACTTGCTGGGATCAACCAGCCCAGATCTTGGCTCTGTCTGCCCCATGGCTACCAGTGACAGCAGTGACATATCCTTAAGTGGACATCTTTTTTTTCCCTTTCTTTGCTTTCTTTTTTCTATCTTGATTGATTGCTCTTTTTATTATATGAATGTGAAGGTTGTTTCTAGTTTTTTGTTTATTTCTGTTTGATTCCTGTTTCTTCATTCTTTCTCTCCTATCTTTTTTACCAGTTTCCCAAAGATTGTGTAATGTTTCTCTGTATTTTAACCTTTTTTTTATCTGTGTCTATTCTTCTATCTCTCTATTATTTCTTCTGAACCCTTTTAAATTTTCTCTCATGAAAGTGAAATCACTCTATTGAAGTGATAATTACTTTATACAACTTTCTGGTTTGTTTGAGATTTTGTTATATAAATACGAAGCTTGTTCTATGGTTAAATGTGGCAAATTAACTCTGTAGTTTGTCATTTTCTAGGCTGTACTTGATGTGATTTTTGTGAATGATTGTACTGCATTAGTCAAGGTGATGTAGTTGTTCTAATCAGTTGTTCTACCTTGTATGCCAAGACAAAGATTGTCTGAGAGTTATAACTAAAACTATAAGCAAGTACTAAAGAAATGGGGGCTTCATCAAAGAGGCACAACTTCTCATCTCCAATAAGATTAAAGAGGTAAGATCCTGCAAAAGACTCAAGATCCAAAAGCCAGCTACATCTAGAAAATCAATGAAAACTAGTCATTGTGTAAGGAGTTCTCAGTATTAGCAATAAAGATATCAACCATAAGCAATTTACAAGCATCAATACTGAAAACTAAACTACCAAAACAATAAAAACTGAGAACATACTTAAACAAGATGCAAGCAACCTCATATTTCCAGCTCTCCCAAGGCAAATTCAAGGGTCAGTGAGGTGCAACAATTTGAAAGTCAACCACCTTAACTCTCTGAAATTGTAACAGTGGAAGTATCAAAGCACAGGAAACAAATAGATTTATAGATACGGATAAATTACTAAACCTGAATCAATAAAATATAGAAATTTTAAATAACCAGTTGTCAGTCAATGAAATTGAAAATGTAATTAAAAACCTATCAACAAAGAAAAGCCCAGAGCTTGACATATTCACTGCTGAATTTTACAAGAGGGTTTAATGCCAATACTCCTCAAACTCATTAATGAAACTCAAAGAAAGCAATACTTCCAAACTCATTCCTGGAAGCAAGTATTACCCTGATACCAAAACTAGAGAAGATCCAAACAAAAAAGAGAGCTATAGGCCTGTATTTCTAATGATCATAGATGAAAAAACCCTCAATGAGATACTGGAAAACAGAACACAGCAAATTATCAAGAAGACTATACACCATGACGAAGCAAGATTCCTTCCAGGGATGCAGGGATAGGTCAACATACATAAATCAATAAACATAATGTACCACATTAACAGAACAAAAGACAAAAACCACATGACCATTTCAAAAGATGCAGAAGGAGCATTTGACAATGTGCAACACACATTTATGATAAAACCCTACAGAAAACCAAAATAGATGGTTTAATCTCAATCTAATAGAAGTACTAAATGGTCAAAAACAAAAGTCTTTCACTCTAAAATCAGGAAAAAAGAAGGATTCCCACTATCATCACTGTTATTCAATATAGTTCCAGAAACATTAGCTACTGGTCATTCAGAGATGCAAACTAAAACAATGGTGAGATTCCATCTCACTCCAGAAAGAATGGCTATCATCAAGAAATCAACCAATAATAAATAGTGAAGGGGCTGTGTGGAAAAAGGAACACTTCTCCACTGTTGGTGGGAGTGTAGACTGCTGCAATCACTGTGGAAACTAGTGTGGAGATTTTTCAAAAAACTAGGATGAGAGGTCCCATTTGACCTTGCTGTGCACCTTCTGGGTAGCTTCCCAAAAGAGCTGAAAACATTGTATCCCAGTGATGTATACCCACCCAAGTTTATTGCACCACAATTTGTAGTAGCTAAATGCCAATAATAAAAGATTTGTTTTTTTTAATACAATGGAGTACTACTTAGCCATAAAGAAAGATAAACTGGAGACATTTCTAGGCAAATGGATGCACTTTGAGACCATACTTATAAGTGAAACAAATCAGACACACATGTAATTATTGCAGTGTCTCCTTGGTGTGAGATACTGAAAGAGTAAATAAGGGCCAAAATGTACAATACGTATTTCAAAATAGGAAGAAATTATTCAAAAGGAAAGAGGAACTAGGGAAAGGAGAATGGAAAAAGAAGGAAGGGAAAAATGATAAAAGATGGATGGAATGGAAACAAAGTTTTGTAAATAAGAAGGGTAAGAGGACTTGAAGGGAGAGGAGAGATTTGGAAAAAGAACAGTAGTCAAGATACATCACATAAAGATACAAATTCCCTATGATAAAAATGATCACTGTGTATATGTATATGTATATGTTATTGGTATAATAATAAATTTATTATTAAAAAAGACTTGAAACTTGAATAAATGCCTTACTATATACATTACAGTTCTGTTGATACTGTGATGTTTCATAAGGCTTGAACTATGGACAAGAAACTGTCACACATATGATATTTGTATGATTTTTCTTCAGATGAAAATTCTGATACTTAGTAAAATATGATCACTGCTTGAAGAATTTGCACATCCATTAAACTAATAAAGTGCTCCTCCAGATGAATTCTTTGCTGAATCCTAAGAGTAGATAAATTGCCTAAGGATTTCTTGCATTCAATAACTTTGGCCAGCTTTTCAACAGTGTGAATTCTTTCATGACCTCAAAGGTGTAAATATTTGATGAAATCTTTACCACATAATCCAAATTTGTGTAATTTTTCTCCAAGATGTATATCTTAGTGTCTAAAATATTGCTTAAAGGATTTACCATATTTGCTACATTTGTACAGCTTGTCTGCAATGTGAATTCTTTGATACACTTTAAGTCTGGAATTTTAGCTAAACATTACAAAGCAAACATTAAGTTGATATGTTTCCTCTCCAGTGTGGGTTGTCTGATGACTTACATTTGTCTGGCATGACTTACATTTGTAAGGATTTCCTCTAGTGTGAATTTCCTCAGGTATCAAAGATCTAAATACTTAATAAATACATTAAAGTAAAATATATTATATATTTATTATATACTATATGTTATACATTATATGCTATACACTATATATTATATATTATATTTTTATGGATTTTCTCCTTATGAATTCACCTGTGTCTTGTAAGGTGACAATTTGGATTAGACCTTGCCACATATATTTACATGCCTTTTCTCCAGTATTTATTCTCCCATGTCTGGAGGTTTGAGAACTGTTTAAGCACCATGATTTATAACATTATTACTATTATAATTCTATACTCAGAATGAATTCTTACATGATTACTAAGAACTGAATATTTATTACATTTGTAGCAGAAAAGGATAAATCCTAGACATATCCAACCCACACAAAAATTGAATCAAAATATAAAAAAACCCAAACACATCAATAGCAAACAATGAAACTGAAATAGTAATAAATATTCCAAAATTATGAAAATATCAAAATGCAACAAATCTACTGGTGAATTTTACTAGATCTTTAAAGAACACCAGTGCTCCTTAAAATTTTCCATGAAATAGAACTGGGAAGGATGCTTCCAAATTTTTTCTACAAAGCCAGAATTATCCTGATACTAACACTAGATAAGGATGCAATAAAAATAGAAAACTATAGAAGAGTACCCTGGAGGCAAACAGGTGTAAAAATTCTTGAATAAGACAGTTGCAAACAATTCAACAACACACTGGAAAGATGTACACCATGACAAAAATCTGTTTAAGCACAGGAAGAAAGTTATCTTCAACAAACCTGAATCCATAAATATAATTCACCATGTAGATAGAATAAAGGATAAAATACACATGATTATGCAAAAAAAGTTCATACAGTTAAACAGCTTTAATGACAAAATCCCTGAATAAAATAAATATAGAAGAATCTTCCTTAAGTTGATAAAAGCCAAAAAGGACAAGCCACAGTCATCATCATACTAAATGAAAAAAAAGAAGAGTAAGTCAAGCCTAAAGCCATAGAATGGAAGAAATGATAAAGATCAGAGCAAAAACTAACACAATTGAAACTAATAAAATAAAACAGAGAATAAATAAATTGAATAACTGGTTCTTTGAAAGAATATATAAGATTGATAAACTCCTAGCCAAAAGAAAAGAAAAACTCAAATTCATGCAATAAAGAATGAGAAGGGTGAAATCACTACAGATCCTATAGAAATTCAGAAGATCATCAATACCTACTTTGAAAATCTTTACTTGTACAAGATAGAAACCACAGAAAAAATGGCAAGATTCCTAGAAACTTATGAATCACCAAAGCTGAATCAAGAAGATAGAGAAATATTTAATAACCCAATATCCACTAATAACATTGAAAATATAATTAAAAACTTACCAACAAAGAAAAGTCCAGATCCTGATGGATTCATGACTGAATTCTATAAGAAATTTAGAGAATACTTAATGCCAGTACTCCTCAAATTCTTTAATGAAATTGAAAGGGAAGCAATTCTCCCTAACTCATTCCTAGAGGCAAGTATTACTCTGATATCAAAACCAGAGAAAGACCCAACTAAAAAAGAAAACTACAGGCCAATCTCCCTAATGAATATAAATGCAAAAATCTCATTAAAGTACTGGAAAACAGAATGCAGCAAATCATCAAGAAGATTATATACCAAGACCAAGTGGGATTTATCCCAAGAATGCAGGGATGGTTCAACATACACAAATCAATAAACACAATGCACCACCTCAACAGAGCCAAATGAAAAAAATCACCTGATCATCTCAATAGATGCAGAAAAGTTTTTAATAAAGTCACTCATTGATGATAAAAACCCACTGAAAATTGGAATAGATGGTGTGTACTTCAAACTGACAAAAACCATCAAAGACAAACCAACAGCCAACACTATCCTAAATGAACAAAATGAAAGCTTTCACTTTAAAATCAGAAACAAGACAAGGATGTACATTACAACCACTCCTATTCAATATAGTTCTGAAAATGTTAGCCAGAGCAATTAGACAAGAGAAATAGAAGGAATAAAGATAGGAAAGGAAGAAGTTAAACCATCATTATTTGTAGATAACATGATACTCTACTTCAAAGACCCTAAACTCCCAAAATGTTTATACAGATCTGATGCAATTCCAATCAAAATACCTTTAGCATACCTCACAGATCTAGAGAATACATTCCTAAAATTCATTTGGAACCATAATATACTTAGAAAGCAAAGACAATTCTGGGGAACAAAGGCAAAGTAGGAGACATCACAATCCCTGACTTGAAATTGTACTACAATGTTACTGTGATTAAATCAGCATGGTACTGGCAAAAAAAACAGACCTGAGGATCAGAGGAACAGATTAGAAGGTGCAGGCACAACTATACACACACTAAGCCACTTTATCTTTGACAAAGGTGCCAAATATATTCACTGTAATAAAGATAGCCTCTTCAATAAATGGCACTGGAAAAATTGGCTTTCCACATGCCAAAGAGCCATGTCTATCACTACGCACTAAAGTCAAAATGGATCAAATATCTAAATATTAAAACAGAAACACTAAATCTATGGGAAGACAAGATAGGTAGAAATCTTGAAGACATAGGGGTAGGGAGAGTGTTCATGAACAAAACCCAAACTGCATGTGAAGTACTTCAAATAATAAACAACCAGTTCTCATCTTATTAAAAAGTTTTTGCACATCAAAAGAAATCACGAATAGAGTGAAAAGACAACACACAGAATGAGAAACACTTATAGCCAACTGTTCTTCAAACAAGAGGCTTACATCTAGAACTTACAAAGAATTGAAACAAATCAGATCCCCCAAATTCAAAGACCCAATTGAAAAATGAATATCAGAGATGAATACACACTTCTCAAGAAATACAAACAGAAAATAAATGTATTAAAAAATATTCAACATCCCTGGTCATTCAAGAAATGCAAATTAAAACAATACTGAGATTCCATCTTACTCCAGAAAGAATGGCTACCATCAAGAAATCAACCAACAAGTGCTGGTGGGACTGTGGGTAAAAGGACTCTTCTTCACTGTTGATGACAGCATGGACTGATACAAACACCACAGAAATCAGTGTGGAGATTCCTCAAAGAACTAGGTTTGGAGCTATTTCCCATCTGGGTATTTTCCCAGAAGAATTGAAAACATCATACCACAGCGATATATTTGCACCCATGTTTATAGCAGCATAACTTATAATAGCTAACTCTTGAAAACAACTCAAATGTCCATCAACTGCTGTTTGAATAAAAAAAGATGTGTGTGTGTGTTTTTACAGTGGACTACTACTCAGTCATGAAGAAAGACAAATTTAAAGATTTATAGGTAAAGGGATGCAGCTTGAGACCATACTCGTAAGTAAAATAAATCAGAGTCACGTGTAAACATTGTATTGTGTCCTTAGTGTAAAAAACTGAAAGAGTAAATAAGACCCAAAATGTACAATAGATATTGTGACAACAAAAGAGGAAGAAAATGCTCAAAAGGAAGGAACAACTGACATGGGAAAAATTAGAAAAGAAAGAAAAGGTTAGATAGATAATTATACAACTTATCTGCTAGTGCATCAAAAAGAATGGTTTGTGATTGTTTGATCCTTTTTTTTCCATACCAATATTTTGTAATCTGAGCAACTACTTTGAAGATAACAGCGCACAATGTAGTTATGATTGTTAATCTCCTTTAATGTCGATTTAAAATTATATGCCATTTTTTTAGTCTTTTTTGGTTTAAAATAAAATATAAAGTGGAGAAACAGGAACCTTCAAAAGGGCTTCTTCTTAGACACTACACCTTCATTACTGGGAGCTCTAAACAGACCTTATCTATCCATTGATAAGAGTCAATAGTGGACTTCTTGACAAACATCTTAATTTTTTTCTCTCTCTCTCCCTAGATTATTGTACCTTAGTAACAAAAAATAGATTTAGGTTTAAATTTCTCTGTGCATATTATGCACATGAAAAAACACTCTATGAGTGTTAAGTGGTTGGTAATGATATAGGGTAATGAAACTCCCGACCTACTACATGTCTGGTATGAGTTTGTGTTCTCTATAATTGAAGAATGAATTTGAGGAACAACGGAGGTTAAGAGTGGAGTATATTTATCAAGAGAAAGAAAACTTCTGTCTGAGAGACAGAAGGGGCCCTGAGTGGGTTGCCAGGGACTCTGTCTTTTCCAGGGACTTTTATAGAGTAAAATCATAGGGTGGGATGAGTTCAAGGTGGGGAAAACTGGGAACTCACTCTAATATGGGCATATGGGCATATGGTGGGACAGAGCTATGGTTAACCAATAAGATTACCTGTTCGGGTAAAATAAGGAAGCCAGTCATGTAGCAAGTGATCATTCTTAGAGAGCAGTGACTTTTCCCCAGGGAATTGGGATGGTGACTCCTGACTTCCTCAGGTTGATAGGGAACTATACTATTATCTTAGGATATGGGTGCATTTGTTTGATCTTTCTCATCTCAAGGTCTGGCCCACAGCAGGAGGTGTCTGTCTCCCTCACAGTTGCAAGGTATCTGGGTTTCTGCACTGGCTCCTTTGAGGGCTTAGCCCTGTCTCATTGCCTATAATATTTCCAACTAACTCAGCTGCCTATAACAGTAAGATATACTTTATAAATATAGTCTGAATGCTATTCCCAGGGACCAAGGAGGGATGTGTTTCAACTCCCCTAAATATTTCTCCAAAAACATGAATTTCAAGCATATATGTTATTGGATAAATGGAACAGTATATTTTTGAAAATAGTAGTATATAGAGAAAATATTAATGCACAAAAATAATCTGTCTCTCCAGACCTTGATTTTTGTGTTAAGTCTTTGGGAGCTTGAATGGGGGAAAAAAATGATCTTTCCATGTAAAAAAGTGTTATTAAACTTTCAACTTTATCATCTCAGGTATCTCATGTAATATTATCTACTTTGTTGGTCACAGGTTAAAAGTCCACACAATGTGTAATTTGTGAAATTAAGTAAAGGACAAGAAATATGCTGTGAGAAAATTTGCTAGTAGGTGCTTTGCAGTAATGTGTGGTTGACCTCTCTGAAATGAGGTGTTGAATTATAGACATTCCTTCTAACGAGTTTGTAACTATTTTTTTCAATTCACCAAAATATATAAGCAACTCACATGAATAGTAATTCTCTTCGACATGAAAATGAAAGAAAAATGAGTATATTTAATAAGAATACAAAGATCAAATGCATGCTTTCCTATATGTAGGAATAAGAACTGTTTAAATTGTTGAATAACAATTTCTAGCCTGAGTACTGATACACCTAGTCAGAGAACTTCAATTAATTCTGATGAACAAATGCAAAGTTAGAATTAATTGGCATTTCCTTACAAAAAGTTGACTAATTTTTTGAGTCAGGAAGTTACACAATTGTTTAGGCAAAGAAGAAAATGTACCATTTGCAGTATAGAAAAGAAATAATCATCTTGGGTAAATAGGACTGTTAGAGCTGGAAGTTTCTTCTGAAACTACAAAATATCTTACTAATAAACTCAACTTGCCACAGCCTGCCTAGGGTTTCACCTGGCCATCAATTTTGCAAAGGCACTTAGCAGATGGATAGGGCAGGGGAGGACTCAGTATGTCTGAGAAGATCCTGTGTGAGTGTAACAAAAGGATGTTTTTAATCATCTCTCTGTAGGCCTGTAATTTTAGAGGCTATAAAAAGGTAACAAAGTCCTTCTGGGAGGACAGAAACATGACGTTCCCAGGGGAATAATTTCTGTGTCTGAGTCCTACTTTACTCTCTGTGGGATAATAGCAATCTAGGAAAAGTAGAGCTTGAAACTTTTGTCTTAAATTTCCTTTACACTTTTGTCTTAAATTTCCTTTACACTTCCCCAGGGAGGAAATCCCAAGATTTCCAACAAGTGATTAATACCAGAGTATGCATTTTGACCCTAAGATTAAACTAATCCAAAATAATTTCACACAGTGTAATGACTCATCTCTGGGCCAAGACAGCTTTGGCACTTTCTGTTTCCAAGGGATGTGATGGGCTCTCTCTTTACTAGGTCTGTCATTATATGGAGTAAATAGTTCTCGGAGTATTGGCTCTGTATGCCATGAAGTCAAACACTCAGTTTCAGGATGCAAACTGTGATGAGAATTGAAAGTGATTTTTAACAGAAAATGAAAAAGTACAGACAGAGCTGGATGTGGGGTTGAAGGACTCAGAAACAGATTGGATATAACTGAGACTGAGGTAGATCCTGAGCTGGATTCTGCTTCCTGTGACTTCAGGCAAGTAAGTCTACCTCTTTAGGTATTAGTTTCTCTAATTATGAATTGAAAAATATATCCATTTCTACTAAATGTGAAGACTAAATGAGATTATACAAACACATTGACATCTGGGTCCTATATACAACAAATAAGATTCTCTGGGAAGTGAGTCTCAGGCATTGTATTTCCTAAAAGCTTTCAGGAACATTTTAAAATGGAGTCACAACTTACAATAATTGTTTAAAGCTGGTGCCACTGGAGTAGATCAGCATAGCTTTGAATTATGACTCTGTTCTATGTTTATGGAGCCTTGAGAAGATTTTTAGCTCTTCAGAGGTTCCTGTTGCTTGTCCATATGGTGGGAATGATAGTACTTACTTCCCAGGGATATTATGAGAATTAAATAAAGGAATGGGAGATAAGTCCTTAATGCATAGTGAGTGCTCCCTAAATAGTCCAGGGTACTAAAGGACATATAGATGTAACTCTGTGCATGCTACATAGTAGGCATCTCAAACTAATAACTGTCAATATATCCCACCATTATTACTGTAGATAAATCTGTGATGAAGAGGTGTCTGTGAAGATAGTGCTTTCTTCTGTCTTGGTTGAATGGATAAACTGTATTTCCCCAAACAGGTTGAAGATAGTGGCAAGTATAACTGTGTTCTGGAAAGAGAACTGTAAATGGGAGCCACTGGGCCTATGGCTCTTTGTATTGCCTTTATATACATTCCCTGGCAGTTGTCTTGAGATGAATAGGCAACTGAAAATAGAAAGTGTCCCGGGAGATGATGGCATAGTTAAACTGCATTAGTACCTTAGCTTGCCTACATCTGGGCTTTTTTCCTAGGGAAAAGGAAGAATGTTCAATATTTTGGGGTACTGTTTTCCACTAGAAAAAATGGGTGTTTTGGATTCCCTCACTGTCTAAAATTTAATGTCAAACATTCTCGTTTATTTTCTACCCTAGCTAACTGAGGGGAAAAGTCATACAACCTGCTCTGGTTTCTCAACAAAATTTCTTTTATTTAAAATATGTGAGATTGTGTACCACTCTCCATCTTAGAAGGTATCATTAAATGGAACTTCATCTAAAATGAAAACAGTAATAAACTGGTCTTTTGGCAAGACATGAATGAAAATAGCATTCTTCATCAATAAAATTCTATAAAGACAACCTATTATTGTGAGGAAAATTTTGGAATGCTTGAAATCATGTATGTTTTACCTCACCTTTTAAAATACATTTATGGGGATGTAATGTCATATACTCAATAAATTAGCTCCACATCCCAATCCTCTTGATCTCCTGATAGAAATCACTATCATTGGCATGTATCCAAAGAAACTGAATATATATATATTTTTTTTTATATATAATTAGGCAGGGCTTATCTGGGGAGAAGGAACCTACAGCCTATTGTGTTGGGGTAAAATGCATCTTATGTCCAGCCCCTTCCTGCTCCAATCATATTCTGCCCTTTAGCAGGCCGAGTTTCTGGCCTACTTCCTGGTGTGGCCCATTATCACCCAGATGCCAAGTAGCCCCAGACCCTCATGCACACACATTCTCTGGGTTGGAGGTGGGGTGCCTTCTGAAGATTGATGTGGCAGAGGCTGTGACTGTGCTTCAGGCAGGCTGCTTTTTATTCTGATTCCAAAACAGTTTTCTGAAGAAGGTAGAGAGCCAAAAATACCCAATTTTCACTGTGGACTTCCTGTGACTTCAGGCAAGTAACTCCATTTCTCTAAGTCTTAGTTTCTCTGAATATAAAGAGAAAAATTGTACCCATTTTTGCTAATTGTGAGGGTTAAATGAGATTTTAAAAGCACACTGATACTTGGGTCCTACTTCCAACCAACAAAAGTTTCTGAGGAGTGAGTTGCAGGCATTAGATTTAATATAACCTTCAGACACAATTAAGATGTAGCCACAATATATAATTATTGTGAAAGCCAGTACCTCTGGAGTAGATCAGCTTAGGTTAGAATTAATCTGTTTTATATTTATGAAGCCTTCAGTAAATTTTAGCCTTTCAGAGATTCCCTTTACTTGCCCATATGATGGGAATCATAGTACTGACTTCCTAGGGATATTATGAGAATTAAATAAAATTTACAGTATAGTTTTGAACCAATAATGAGATTTACATATGTCAAATATTTCCAAAGATAAAGAAAAAATAATTTGTCTACTGTATATTTTAGAGTCTTTTTATGAATCTTATTATAAATGATTTAGAAAGAAATGAAACTATGAAAAGCAAAAGACTTAGAACAACTTTGATTATTATTCTGATGAAGGGATTGCAACTGGTAAGACAGTTTAATTATTTCACACTTAAAAATTTCAATCACGATTCACAACTTTATATCAGGACCAAAGGGTTTTCCTTTGTTTAAAGATTTTTTAGTAACTATAATGCCACACTGTTAATGTTTGGAACAGTAATGTCTTTAACAGTTTTACTCTTGGTAATATTACTGACAAAGCATTAGAGAATATTATCAGATTTTTCACAAGCTTAGAAAACTGTATCAATGACCACTAATAGATTTACTACTTTATGTATGTGAATACATATACAGTCAAGTTTTAGATGTAGCATTGTCCAAATGGTAAGTTTCTTTAAAAACAGTAATAAAAATGAAGACATCAGAAGCCACAAGGAATTATCTTACCAAACTACAACATATTTGTTTTCCTAAGCCAACACTTCTAAATTACTGAGAAGCAATCCATGGTAAGCACAGAGGAGAATATTTTGGTTTCAATATTCATGAAGGTGCATCAAGGGGAATCAAGGTTACATATTTAGAAGTCTAAAAATTGTAAACAATTAAACACACATACAGATTTTTAAATAAGCTATTTTTCTCCACATGCCTATTTTGACTTAAAGTAATTTTTTTATTTTGCCCTTTTTCTTTTTAAAACCACCTTGTGGTTTCACTCATTCAGACGAAGTCTTATTTTACCATAGAAACATACAAAATTTTATTAAAACCAAAAATATATTCTTACACATAATTTGTACAATTTCTCTCTTACTAGTTTCTTTTTGTTGTATGCTTGAAGCTGTTCATGTGGTTTTTTTTTAAAAAAAACCTTTTTTCTTTTGTTCTTATATTTACTACATTTCAGATATGACTGGCAAATCCTAAAACCTTTACATTATCTTGAGTGACAATATTATCTCAGTATAAGCAGAAATCAGCAAAACAAGAACATAGTCCTGCAATTGTAGTTATACTATCATAATTCTACTAACAAAAATGTTTCAGGCATGTCAACTATACAAAATGATATCAGCCTAAGCCATAGAATCCAAATGTGAATATACCAGTCAGCCAGGATATCCTCCAGTTTGCTCCTATTAAGTCAATACAAGCTGCTAGGTGTCCTCATCAATACTGGGGCAGGAATCAACCCCAGTGTTGTGACACATGAAGAACTGGCACAGGCTTTTTGGGACCCAAGTACAACTTTACTCACTTGATTTCTGCCTTTCCAGTATAATCTACACTCCCCATTCAGCTTGGGTTTCTGCTCCAGCATGACCTCTTCTCCTCCTTATCCATCTTGTCGTATCTACCCATAGTGGATCCTGGTATTGGTCCTTTGACAGTTATGTCCAAGATTTATCTCTCCTGCAACTGACTGGCATAGTTTTGATTTTGGAACTCAAGTCCACTGAGTTGGGGAACTGACATAGATGGCTGAGAAACTGAAGTAAATACCCAGTGGTGACTTCTAAGATACAAAGTTTATTGACATTTACTTGACAGGTTCACAAGTGTGAATAATCTCCAACATTGCCATTAGACAAAAACCATGGGGGTATGTACACAGCAGTAGCACTGCCTGTCAAATCCATGAAGATACATACTTGACAGCTGCATCACTCATCAGGTTCAGTGGCAACTGGTTTGATGAGTTGCTCGCTAATAGGATACTGGTAGGAGGAGGGTTTATAGAGTAAGCTAAATATCGCTGACGTCATGAGCTTTCTTTGACCCACTGTAAACTGTCATTCTAAGGAATGGATGGCTTACCATATGGGCTGGAAGTCAGTTCACACAGATAACTCTAGTGTGTCCAGTTCCCAGTGTCATTCAGATAACACTTACTGGGACATTCTGTTTCACCGCTGCTCAGTGGCCTCTTAATTTAATACTCCTTGATGGTGCTTGTTTTACTTAAGTCTCTGTCTTCCACATCACATGGCTTTCTTCTCTCTGTTTCTGTGTCCTTCACATTTCTTGTAAGGAAACAAGTCTTTTGCATTTTGGGCCTATCTTAAGTCCATATGATATTGTCCTAAATAATTATATGTACAAAGAGCTTACATGCAAAGAAGATTATATTCTGAAGGTCTAGATATCATGCATATTGCAGGGACAGAACTCAGCTTACTCTATATTCTTTACGTGCAATTCATATGGAAAACCCTTTGGCTGTAGCTCACTTCCTATTCAACAGCAAAATGTATTCGATTGTGTCAAATCTCTAGATCCCTTTTGGCAACTCTTTTGTCAATATAACCATTTTAACAATTTTAGTTCTGCCAAAGCATGAGTAAGGGAGATCATTTTACTTGTTACTGTTTTCTTCAGTTTTTTGTTTAGTGTTCTGTCATTTTTATTATGGAAGTATTTTATTTTGGTAAGATTTATTCCTAGGTATTTCTTGAAGCAACTGTGAATGCAATTACTTTTCTGATTCTTTTTAAGTGGTTTCATTATTGATGAATAGGAATCTGTTGACTTTTTGTATTTTGATGCCTTGTCCTCTCTTTTCTGAATTTGTCAGACGTAAGAGTCTTCTGTTATTATTTTAGGGTATTGTATATAAATGGTCATATTGATTGCACAGTACTCTACTGAATGAGAGTTGTAAGAGTGAACTCTCTTGTGTCATTCTGACTTGAAAGGCAAGGTGTTAGATTTTCTTCATTTATTGTGATGATAACTGTGGCTTGTCCTAGATGGCTTTTATCAAGTAAAGCTGTTTAATTTTGTGAAAGTTTTTTTCTGCATAATCATAATGTTTTATTCTTTTCTCTGTTGTGAATTATATTAATGGATTTTTATATGTTGATCATAACATTCACTCTCTTTTATAACTACTTTGTCAAGGTGTACATCTTTCCAATGTGTTGTCTAACTGTTTGCAAGTCTTAGTGAAGATTTTTCAAATCTGCATACCTCAAGAGTACTGTTCTCTAGTTCTCTATTTTTGTTGAATCTTTGGTCTTAGTAACAGGTTAATGCTGGCTTTGTAGAATAACTTTAGATATATCCTTCCTGTTTCTATTTCATGGAAATTGTTATCTTACACAACACTGAAGAACTGGCACAGGGGAAAAGACACACAAATATTGTGTATATACTCTTTAAAATATTTATTAAATATTCAGACTTTTGGCAGCATGAGAAAATTCACTCCAGCAGGAATTCTTACAAGTATATAAATGTGGCAATTATTTCACTGGTGTTCATGCATATTTAACATCAGACAGTCCACACTGATGAGGAAATACATAAATGTAATGTTTTCTGTGAGGCCTTTAATCAAAATTCCAAGTTTATAGCACACTACAGAATGCATACTGCAAATAAATCTTATAAATGTAACAAATATGACAAGTCCTTTAAGTAATATATTCTGGCAATTAAGGATATATATCTTGGAGAGAAATCACGCAATGTGAGGCATGTGGTAAAGATTTTTATCAAATGTTTACACCTTTGGGGTCATGAAAGAATGAATTTTGGAGAAGAGGTAGACAAATGCATTGAGTGTAGGAAATCTTTAGGCAATATTTCTATTCTCAGGATTTACCAAAGAATTCATACTAGAAGAACACATCAATTTAATAGATGTAGCAGTATCTTCAAGGGGTGTTCATACCTTACTAAGCATCAGAATATGCATCTGGAAAAAAATCACACAAATATAATGTATGTGACAAGGCTTTTGGTCCACATTTTAAGACTTGTGAAATATCAGAGTATTCATAATGCAGAAAACCAAAGAAATAGAATGAATGTGGTAAAGTAGTTATCTAAGTTTCAAGTCTTGCAGAGCATCAGAGCATTTGTCATGGTGAAAAGCTTCACAATGTGATCAATATAGTGGAACTTATTGTGCATCTAAACCTCACAAAACATAAGAAAAACTTTGTAATGAACTTTGTAATGAATATGATAAACCCTATTCTCAATCCATGTATCTTACTAGATTTCAGAATATACATACTAAAAAGAAACACTCTGAGTCCAATGAATGTGATAATACTTTCATTCAAGCTTATTGTTAGAAGAGAGACCTTTTGGATTATGGGAAACCATCACTTTTCCAGCTAACTCTGAACCAAAGCAGTCCACATCATTGAGAGGTAGATTTTCGTGGGAACAAAGTGATAGATCAGAAGGCAGTGATTGCATTGATGAAACAATACAGAATAAATAATTTTTAATTATATTGCCCGTATTCTCAAAAACTTAAAAGTACACTTATGAGTTCATAAAAGGAACCAGAATAAAATGTGCATGTGTAGAATACACATTTTACTACTGTATCACTTTGATACTGTTTTTACTTAGAGTATATCTTAATTCTCATTTTTAAATGAACAAATATAATTATTTCCCCTGCTAAAAAAGAAAGTGTCTTTTGCTGAATTCATTTTCTTTGGGAAGATTGAGATCTAGATCACCTGGCAGTTATAGTTTTAGGTTTCTGAAGAACTTCCATCCTGCTTCCCATAATGTTCATACTAATAATGTACTATCAAATGTGTATTAAATGAAGAAATGTTCACCATGACTGGTTATTTGAGAAATGCAAATTAAAACAGCATTGAGATTGGGGAGGGGAATACTTCTCCGCTGTTGGTGGGAGTATAGACTGGTGCAGCCACTGTGGAAATCAGTATGCAGATTTCTCAGAAAACTAGGATTGGAAGTTTCATTCAATCCAGCTATTCCCCTCCTGGGTATTTTCCCAGAAAAATTGAAAAGGTCATGTCAGAGTGATACATGTGCACCCATATTCATAGCAGCACAATTTGTGATAGCTAAATCTTGGAAACAACCAAAATGCCCATCAACCACAGAGTAGATGAAAAAAATGTGGTATTTTTATACAATGGAATACCACTCAGCTATAAAAAGGATGATTTTGAGGCCTTTATAGGTAAATGGAGGCAACTTGAGAATATCTTCATTATTGAAATAAACAAGACTCACAGTAGTAAATATCACATTGTCTCTCTAGTGTAAAAAATAATAAGAACTGACAGAGTAATGGTATACAAAAAGTATAATAGATATGAAAGTATAATAGATATAATAGATATTGTGAAAGTGAAAGGGAAGGAAAGTGCTTTAAAAGATATAGTGGTATGTATAGTGTGCAAAATAGATGACCATATTACTAAATTTCTGCCAGATCATTGAACAAAAGAGTTTGCACATCAATGTTGGAGTGTCTAGTCACTTTTTATACTTTGATTTTGTAACTTTAACAACTATTGTTAAGATGACAATATGTAATGTATCAACTAGCAATTTTATAATGTTAATTTTTTTGAATTCTGTATTCTATTTTTTCTCATTTTTTCTATTTTGTCTTTTTAATTTTTTCCTTTCTTTCTTGATTTAAATAAAAATTTTAAAATGTCACCCATTCTCCCTTTTGTCATGAGCACTTATTATTTTTGTTTATGATTATAGCTGCTCTGCATTGGGTAAGATGATATCTCACTCTGGTTTTTATTTGCTTTTCTCTGATGGTAATCTATATTGGTCATGAGATCATATATGATGATTTGCATCAGTTTACAGTTTTTACCTTTATGGCTATTTTATTTAACATGAAATATTCTATTCTTTCAATTTTCATTTGTATACATAATCACTTGCCCTCCCTTTACTTATAATCTATATGTATTTTTATAGATGGTACAAATTCCTTGTGGGCAATATACTCTTGGAACTTGTTTTTTAATCCATTCAGCAAGTCTAAATCTTTCAATTGGGATAATTTGACTCATTTATATTCAAATTTTATTGATATGTAAAGGCTTACATATTCTGTTTATATTTTTCATGTTATTTTGTATATTTTTGTTCTTTTCTTCCTCTGTTATGTTCTTTGGTGGTTTGGTGGTCTTCTGTGTTGGTAAGATTTTATTTCCATTTTATTTGCTTTTGTGTCACTCATGTACTAGTGGATTTTACTGCAACACACTGGGAAAAAATGCAGGGCCAGAGGACTTCATATTTGAAGTTTTCTTTGAGAAAACTTGAAGTTTGTTTTGAGAAAAATAATTCAAAATAAGATAATAGGAGTGTAACATTGGTTAATACATTGTGTATTGTTATCTTTAAATTAGTTACTGAGAGTTCAAGATATAGGCATTTAATTGTCTGAACAATATTAGCACAAATCTTTCTTTTCAATGAACTAAGAGAAATTCATAACAAAACTATTATATATATTTTTTCCTTCCTTCTTTTCCCCTTTCCCCATTCCATTTTTCTTTCCTTTTGAACAGTTTCTTCTCATTTAACAATATGTATCATACATTTTGGATCTTATTTAGTCATTCAGCTTCTCACAGTAGGGAAACAGGATGATGCTTACACATATGCATGTGGTTTATTTCACTTATGAGTATGGTCTCAGGTTGCATCTATGTATCTATAAAAGTCTCAAGTTTATCCTTATTTATGGCTGAATAGTACTCTATTGTCTTAAAAGACCACATCTTTTATATCTATTTCTAAATTGATTGGCATTTAAGTTGTTTCAAAGACTTACCTATTACAAATTGTGCTGCTATAATAATTGGTGGACATGTATCACTGTGGTATGATGCTTTTGATTCTTATGGATAAATACTCAGAAGGGGAATAGTTGGGTGGAATGGAACTTCTAATCCTAGCTTTTTGAGAAATTTCCCTACTGATTTCCACACTAGTCTACACTCTCAAAAACAGTGGAGAAGTGTTTTTTTCCCCATAGCCTCACCCGCATTTGTTATTGATTTCTTGATAATAGCATTCTTTCTGGAGTGAGATGGAATCTCAGTGTTGTTTTAATTTGTATTTCTCAGATGACCAGTGATGGTGAACTTCCCACCCCCTGCATCTTCTAATCTGTTCTACTGATCTTTGGGTCTGTTTTGTTTATTTGTTTGTTTGTTTTTTACTTTTGCCAGTAATGGCTGTTCTTATCACAGTAGCTTTATAGTATAATTTCAAGTCAGGGATTGTGATTCTCATGTCTTGCCTTTGTTGCCCAGAATTATCTTTGCTATTCTAGATGTCTTTCAGTTCCAAATGAATTTTAGGATTGTTTTCTTACATTCTGCGAGATAGGCTTTTGGAATTTGGATCAGAATTACATTAAATATGTATAACACTTTTGTAAGTATGGCTATTTTCAATATATTGTTTCTTCCTACATGAGAGCCAGGTATATCTTTCTATTTTCTGATATCCTCTTTAATCTCCTTTTCCAAAGTACTGTAGTTTTCAATGTAGAGGTCATTTACACCCTTCATTTGATTGATTTCTAAATATTTCATTTTTTGGGTGCTGTTCTGAAAGGTGTTGTTTCCCTAATTTTTCCCTCAGTGAATTTCTTATTTGTGTATAGGTTATTGATTTTTTTAGTGTTAACTTTGTATCCAGATACACTACTGAATTTGATTATTAAATCTAGCAGGTTTTTAGTGGAGGCTTTGGGGTATTCCATGTAGAGTATCATGTAATCTGTGAATAATGATAGTTTAACTTCTTCCTTTCCTATTGTTATTTCTTTTATTTCTTCCTCTTGTATAACTGCTTTGGCTAAAGTTTCCATTACTATCTTGAATAAGAGTGGAGACAGTAGGCATCCCTGTCTTGTTCCTGACTTCAGAGCAAAAGCTTTGAGTTAACATCCATTTTGGATAATGTTAGTTGTTGGTTTATCATAGATGGCTTTTATCAGATTGAGATACAGACCATCTATTCTAATTTTCTGTAGGTTTTTTTTTTATCATGAATGGGTTATGAACTTTGTAAAAAAAAGCTTTTTCTGCATCTATTGAAATTACCATATAATTTTTTGTCCTTGGCTCTGTTAATATGGTGTATTACATTTATTTCTTTAGATATGTTGAACCATCCCTGCATTCCTGGGATGAGTCCCACTTGGTCATGGTGTATAATATTCTTGATGATTTGCTGCACTCTGTTTGCCAGTATCTTATTGAGGATTTTTGCAAATGTTCATTAGAGAGATTGACCTGTAGTTCTCATTCTTAGTTGAGTACTTCTCCAGAGTTAGTGTCAGAGAAATGCTTACTTCCAGGAATGAATCTGGGAGTAGTTTTCCCTTTCAATTTCATTAAATCATTTGAGAAGTGTTTGTTTTAGTTCTCTAAATTTCTTGTAGAATACCGTAGTTAATCTATCAGGGCCAGGGCTTTGTTTTGTTGGTAGGCTTTTAATTACATCTTTGATTTCATTGATTGATATTAGTTTATTTAGGACTTCTTGATTCAGCTTTTGTAGTTCATGTATCTAAGAATCTGTCTATTTCTTCAGCATTATACATCTCATTAGGATACAAGTTTTCAAAATAAATACAGATGATCTTCTGCAGAGTCTATTGTGATCTCACCCCTTTCATTTGTAGTTGCATGGATTTGAGTCTTTCCTTTTTTTGATAAGGCTGGATAAGTGTTTATCAATTTTATTTAATCTTTTAAAGAACCAGTTCTTCAACTCATTTATTCTTTGCTTGTTTTTTGTGGGTTTTTTTTTCTCCAATGTGGTAATTTCTGCTCTGGACTTCATAATTTCCTCTCTTGTATGAGCTTTTGGGTTAGCCTGCTTATCTTTTCAAGAAGTCTAAGGTTCAGCATTAAGTTCTTTATTTGTGCTTGCTTTGTTTTCCTGGTATGGCTATTCACTGCTATAAATGTCCCTCTTAGCACTGCTTTCACTGTGTCCCATAAGTTCTGGTACATTGTATGCCATTATCATTTAATTATGGAAAATTTCTAATTTCTTCTTTAATTTCATCTGTGACCCATTGGTTGTTCAGGAGGGTGCTATTTAATTTCCATGTATGTATTCATGAAGTTCTTATGATTTCTTTTGCCATTCATCTCAAATATTATTGCACTATGATCTGGTATTATGCATGTAATAGTTTCAATTCCTTTGATTTTATTTAATCATATTCTATGAACTAGTATGTGGTCTAATTTTGGAGAACATACCATGTGCAGCTGAGAATAATGTGTATGCTGATGTGGTTGGAACACTCTGTAGATACCTACTAAGTTCATTTTTTCAAAAGTTTGGTTCAGTTCTAATATTTCATTGTTGATTTTTTGTCTAGTTGATCTATCATTTGTAATAGTGGGATATTGAGATCCCCAAATACAATTTTATTAGTACTTATTTGATTTTTCATGTCTATTAATATTTGTTTTATATAGTTGCATGCTCTGGTATTTGTTGCATATATATTTATCTCTTCCTTGTTGTATATATATTTATCTCTTCCTCTTAGATTGTTCCCTTTATAAGGATATAGTTATCTTCTTTATCTCTCTTTAGCAGTGATGGCTTGAAATTCACACTGGGTTTTTATTTTTTATTTTTTCATACTGGTGATCAAACTCAGGACTTCACACTTGCAGGCAGGTGCTGTGCTGCTAAGCCCATTGAAATTCACTTTATCTGTAAATAGAATAGTGATTCCTTCTTTTTCTAGGTTCCTGGCTCAAAGAGTATTGTTTTCCAATCTTTGACTTTCAGTGCATGAATTTTATTTTGAATTAAATGTGTTCCTTCTATGCAGCACATTGTTGGAACTTGCTTCATCTATTCTGCCAGTCTCAGTCTTTTGATTGGTGAATTGATATTATTAACATTGATGGTTATGAGGAACCTGGGAAGATGGCAGATTGATAGGTAGCAAGGTAAAGAGACCCTCTGAGAGAAACAGCTCAGATGCTAGAATTTAACTCCATGGAGAAGACCAGATGAAAGGGGAGGGATTCTCATGACCCAGGAAGAAACTAAGGGGAAAAAAAAGAAAGTAAAGAAAAATGTGGATGGAAGGCTGGAGCCAAACACACTCTCACTGGAGCCAGTCCCACACTGTACTGGGTGCCTTGGAGTCAGATGAACAACAGTTGCACTGAAGTCATGATCACACTGAAATTAGGGGTTGGTGAGCCCAAGCCCCTTGGCAGGAGGACATACGACAAAGGAGAACAGAACTGGTATGGAAAGCTGCACTAACCTGCAGTGAGTGCTCAGAATTTGGCCCTTCTGTGGGAGGGGGTGACTGGCTGGATGACATAGTGGAGTTGGGAAAGACAGGCCTGAACCTGGAACTGCAGTGGCTTCAGTTTGCCACTCCTGGCCCAAAGTAAACTGGTGGGATCTGCTTGGGCTGGGTCACACCCATGGTCAGGATCCAGTAGACAGGGACAAAATTGTCCCACACTGGTGATGTCCACATGGCGCAGACTACTGTGGTGAAGGCACCCACTGGTTGACTGGCTTGGAGATGAGAGGCCAGTCTACACCACCCCTGCATGCACCTCACTGATCAACAGCAAACTGGAGAGGTTAGCAATCCCCTAGCCAACATACTTCAGAAAAACCATAAGCAATACAGAAAGGGCCTGAGACCTCTACCATACACCTGTCTGAAAGAAACCAGAAACATGACAAGAGAAAGAAACAAGAAAAAGCCACCAGCCACCAACCTAGGGAATATAAGTCCAGGAGAGGTAAATACAGAAGAGAGCAAGGGCAGCAAACATGCAATATCAGACACAGCATCAGCTGATATAAAGAAATATCTTCGTGACATCATAGATGAACTCAAAACTGAAATACTAATACAAGTAAAGCAAGATATAAGAAGATTAATAAAAGAAATGCTAAGCACCTCTCAAGAAGACACAGATGGAAGAATGGAGAAACACAGAAAAAGGAGAGAAACCTTCAATGAAGAATAATTTTAAAAATCTAGAATATATAAAATGGATTCAAAGAGATTACCAGGAAATTAAAAACTCCATTGAAAGCTGGCAAACTTGCTTGACAGAAACTAAAGTTAGACTTTCAAAACTTGAAGATAGAATTGCATCCATCTTGATTTGATGGATTTGTATCCATCAAATCAAGAAGAGCTTGGAGCAAAGTCTTCCAAGGCCTAAAAAAAAAAATAACCTCCAACCCAGATTGATGTACCCTACAAAACTGTCTCTCAAAATTAATGGAAAAACAAGATGCTTCCATCACAAAAGGAAAGATCTCTTACAAATAACAAAGAAACAGGCAGTAACAATACAAAGGCTAGAAGATGACAAGAGGATCTATAACTTAAGACTAAAAAATGTGAGTGAAGAAGCAGGGGTAAACACAAATGAAACACAAAGGCTATTTACAGAAATAATTAAGGAAAACTTCCCAAACATAGGAAAAGGAAATGATACTTGGGTATATGAGACACACAGAACTCAAGGTAGTTACAACCAAAACAGATCTACACCCAGACATGTAATAGTCAAGATCTCAGAAATTCATCACAAGAACAGAATATTAAAATCTGTCAGAGAAAAGAAACAGATCACCTATAAAGGAAAACCCATCAAAATCACAACAGACTTCTATACACTAACCATCGAATCAAGAAGAGCTTGGAGCAAAGTCTTCCAAGGCCTGAAAAAAAAAAAACCTCCAACCCAGATTGATGTACCCTACAAAACTGTCTCTCAAAATTAATGGAGAAAAAAGATGCTTCCATGACAAAGAGGAACTGGGGGAGTTTGTGACCACCAATCCAACCCTACAAAAACTACTGAAGGACATTCTAGAGAGAGAGAAAAAAAATTCACCATTATTCCAGGAACAGTGGCAGAGAGCCCTCAATGAATGGGGCAGACAGTGGAATGAAGGAGAAAAGTAAACAACAACAGAAAAATAGCATAGCAGAGATGAGTCAGAGAAGATTGGCTATAATCTCTAACACAGATGGCCTTGATACACTAACAAAAAGAAACACAGGTAGAGTAGATCAGGAGATAGGGTCCATGGAGATGCTCTGAAAAGAAAATACAATCGATCTGAAAGTGGATTAATGAACCAAAGGTCAAAGATGAGAAAACAATGCTTTATGTGACAGGGAACTAGAGAGAAATAGGAACAGCTCATCCAGCAGCTGCAGATAGGTTGAAAAGTCATGACACTTTTGTGTAGTGGAGAACTACTCAGCTATAAGGAAGGAAAACCTTGAGGCTTTTGTAGGTAAAGAAATACAACTCAAGATCAAGCTCAGGGGTAAAAAGGTTCAGAACCACTTAGGTAGATAGCAGGTTGCCCTCCTAATCTAAAAACTAAAGGAGTTAGTGGGACCCAAAATGTACAAACACCCTGTGAAAGTGTCTAATAAAGGAAGGCAGAAAACATTGTTAATACTGTATCAGGATTTAAAATCCACATTATTCTTATTTCTCTGTTTAGTCTGATTTTATTCTGTTCCAGTCTCTCTACTTGTACTAGATTTCAGAGCACTGGCAGCTATTCCAAAAATAGCAGGATATACTATGGTAACTATCCTTAATTTCCTATTAACTTAATCTGAAGCCCTGTATTACTTACACTGTCTTACTATGACTGATTTTATTTAAATCTTGTTTGTTAGATCACTGTTTGTCTTGATGTATTCACTAGGATACCCATTCTGGTTTGATTATTAACTGCTTTTGAAGTCCTATAATGTCTCCAATGTTTTGTTTTTATCAATATTGCTATGTACTGCTATGTTCAGTTATACTATGCCTGATGTTATAGACAATTCTATTAAAGATAACAAGAGACATCATAGTAACCATTGTAGATCACTTTGTATTGAAGTTTTATATGACTTTTTCATTTCATGTTTTTCTAGGAATTTGGTGTTTTTTTTTGTCTTGCTTTGTTTTGTTTTTCCCTCTAAAAGATAGATATACATGTAGGGACTCATGCATGCATGGAAGTTAGAAATAGTCTATGACAACTGATTGTATAATGCATGATGAAATGAACAGATACTTTGAAGAAAAAGAGACACTAAGATATCCAGTGCTAGTTCTGTAGTGTCATGATATGAAATCCAGCAATACTATTATTCATTGTTCAAAGTGATACTAGTCTTTTTGTTTTGTTTAATTTCAACATATATGAAGGTATGAACGGCTATTTTGAAGAGAATGAGAAACATTATGGCAGCCATTGTTGACTTCCCTATTGTCTGTTCTTGAAGACCTAAAATGCCTTCATCCTCCTGTTCTGATCAGTTTTATACTATTCTGTTTTGTATGAATTCACTGTGTGTGAAGATATGGACAACTATTTGGAAGAAAACAAGAGATAATATGATAAACAGTGAAGATCTCCAGTGGCCTTGCTTTGAAATCTATGTCTCTTATATTGTTTTCTTATGATCTGTTTTGTTATGTTTAATCTTACCCTCTTTAAAATAAAAAAAAATTGATGGTTATAACTGATATGAATGGATTTATCCTTGTCATGTTATTTTCCTGTTCTTGGTCCTTCCCCCCTTTTCCCTCTCCCTTTTTAACTGCTTGCCTTGCCTGGTGGATTCCTTCTGTTCGGTTTCTTGGAGTTGTAGTCCTTGTTACCTCTTTCTGGGAAGTCCTACAAAACATTTTAGAATGCTGATTTCCTAGTCATAAATTTCTTCAGATGTTCTTTGCCATGGAAGTATCTTATTTCTTCATCATCTTTAAATGATAGTTTTGTAGGGTACATCAATCTGGGTTGAAGGTTGTTTTCCTTTAGAACTTGAAATACTTCACTCCAAGCTCTTGTTGACTTGAGGGATTGTTTTGAGAAATCAGCTGTGATTCTGAAGGGCTTTCCTTTATAGATGCTTTGTTTCCTTTCTCTAACAACTTTTAAGGTTATATTCTTTCAACTCATGGTTCAGAAAAAAAGATTTTATTCTTGTGTTGAATTTCTGGAATCTTGATTCTATAGATTTTTTTGGATTGTGGCTAATTGGAGTTCTATATGTATTACTTCTCTGTATGTCAAATGTTTTATCACTACAAGGGAATTATTTTGCCATGATGTCTGTGAACAATTTTTTTAAAAATATCAATTGTGCTATCTCCTGCTTTTTCATTAACTCCAATCAATCTTAAGTTATTCTTCTTTGTCTCATCTATCAGCTGTTGGGTTGTTTTCTCATTATTCCTTGCTATTTTTAAGAAATCTTTCTTTTCGTGATCACTAACTGAAAACCTGTCTTCTATATTTGAGGTGATGTCCTCATATTGGCTTAATCTGCTGTGGATACTTTCAATGAAAGCTTTATTATCCTGAATATCTGCTTAAATCTGCCTTATGGATTCCATTTCTTTCCTATGGCTCCCATAACTTCCTTAGGCTCCTCTATTTTTTGTCTATATCTGCTCTAGAGTCACTAAACATGGTTTCTTTCCATTATGGACACCATATCTGCAGTTATCTGAGAAATTATTTTTATTTGATTTTTTGAGAGCCTTATTCAATTGCTTTGTTGTTACCACTTCCAACAGGCTAGGTGGGTGGCTTTCAGATTGTCCCAATTCATTGCTCCCTGGGTTTGACACAGGTGAACTGGATGTTTGGGGTTGATTAGTTTAAGTGTGTTCTCATTTTCTTTCCTTTTTTTAGTTTAATTGCTGTGGTGATACTTGTAAATTGCCTATGGTGGGTTCCTTTATTTTTAGTATTTAGAACACTTACATGCCATGACCCATGTGGCTCTTGAGGTTCCTGGGATGAAGGACCATGAGAGGATGAGAAAATAAAGAAGAGGCAAAGCTGAGGTCAGATGGAGCCCTTACTCTCCTGATGGGAGGGAAGGAACTGCTCAACTACTGTAGCATGTTTATTTATATACTCAGAAGGATGATGTCAGTTTCAACCCCACTGCCTAGCAACCCATTACTTGGATTGTCTAGAGGCTTGGTGTTTTTCTGGGCTAAAACAACTTCTTCATGTGGCTTGTCCCAGGTGCTCTTTGTTTTTGGATGGCCATACTGAAGCCTTGCATACATGGACAATTTCCAGATTCATGGCTCCCAACACTTAGCAAGTGGTTATTTCTCTGAAATATCTTCCAGGTGTAGTTGGTTTTGAAGTTTTGAGTCTGTTGGAAGATCTTAACTCTTCAATTGGTTTGGGATGAGAAGTTCCTGCCTATTTGGCTGAACCCTTAGCTCTTTGGCACTATGCCACAGTAATTTCTATGGTCCTTAGTCAATCTCAGTCCTGGAATACCAGGAGAATAGTTGTTTAGAATAATTATGTCACTTTTGGCTAAATTAGTACCATCAGCAGTAACAATAGCATCAATCACAGCCTAGAAAATGACAAACTGAGGTAACCATGAATTTTACACTTTAGCTGTATGAACTAGATTTGTGGCCAAGTAACAAAATCTAAAACAGACCAGAAAATTATATACAGTATATACGTCCTTCATATGCCAATTTTATCCTTAGGAGTTAAAATTTAAAGGAGTTCGGAAAAAATAGGGAGGTAGAAGGGGAAGAGTTTAGAATTAGGATTGGAGGATAAAGGGGATCACAATAAGTTTTGGAAACTGATGTAGAGACTGGAGGGAAGGAGAGAAGAGAGAAAAAGAAGATCAGAACAGAACAACAACCACAAAGAGGCTACATTCATACTCATATAACAAAATCAAACAGTAAAGGGGGAAAAAACAAATCCACCCCCAATAACGACAAAAAACAAATGAAAGAGACAGAAAAAAGTCCACTTCCAGGTTTGTCTCTGCTGTCACTGGTAGACAGTGTGTGGAGACAGAGTTCTGATCCATGTTGATTTAGCCCAGCAAGCCAGCAGTAGCTTTTTGGCAGGGTAGTAGAGTTATTTCTATATCTTCTATTCAATTCTGCTGACTTACAAGGATTTTTCTTTTCTTTTCTTTTCTTTTCTTTTCTTTTCTTTTCTTTTCTTTTCTTTTTTTCTTTTCTTTTCTTTTCTTTTTTCTCAGTACTGTAATGGTTTTATCATTGTAGTTTTGCACTACAATTTGACGTCTAGGATAGTTATGTCTTCTCCCTTCCCCATGTTGCCCAGAATTGCTTTTGCTATTTTAGGCTTCTTCTGGTTCCACATAAATTTTAGAATTGCTTTCTCCAGTTCTGTGAGGAACATTCATGGCCTTTTGATTGGAATAGCATTAAATCTATGTAACAGTTTTGGAAGTATATCCATTTTCATTATATTCATCCTGCCTTTCCAGGAGTAGGGTACATCTTTCCATTTTCTGATATCCTCTCTAATCTCCTTTTTCAGAGTACTATAGTTCTCATTGTGAAGCTCTTTCACTTCTTTGGTTAAGTTAATTCCTAAGTATTTTATCTCTCTTGGTGATGTTATGAAGACTATTATTTCCTTGATTTCCCTCTTGGTGGCTTTGGCATTAGTGAATAGGAATGCTATTAATTTTTGAGCATTTACTTTGTTTCCTGCTATACTATAAAATTTGGATATTAGGTCTAATTTTTGAGGTCTCTTATGTAGAGGATCATGTCATCAGCAAATATTGATATTTTAACTTCTTCCTTCCCTGTCCATCCCCCTTTTAATTTTTCTCTTACATTATTATGTCATTGTAAAACTAATTTCTTCTTTAATTCCATTTGTGAACCATTGATTATTCAAGAGGATATTATTTAATTTCCATGCTTTTTGTATAGTTTCTGTGGTCTTTTGCCATTAACTTCAAGTTTGATGCACTATTATACTACATGGTATAATTTTGGTTCTTTTGCATTTATTTAAGGCATGCTTTACTGACTAATATGTGGCCTATTTTGGAGAAAGTCCTGTGTGATGCTGAGAACATGTATATTCTGTTGTTGTTGGAGGTAACACTGTAAATATCTACTTAGTCCATTTGTGCAAAGTTTGGCTCAATTCTGATTTTTTTGTCTAGTTGACCTGTTCATTTGTGACAGTGGGATGTTGAGGTGCCCCATTACAATTATATTGGTGTTTGTCTCATTTTTCACATCCAGTAGTACTTATTTTATGAAGTTGGAGGCATGAGTCTTTGGTGCTTATACATTTATAATTGTTAACTCTCCTATTTTATTATTTCTTTAACCATCATGCAGTGATTTTCTTTGTCTCTTCTGACCAGGCATAGCTTGAAATCTACTTGAAATTAGAATAACAGTTCCTATTTTTTCTAGGCTCCCATTGTATGGAATATTGCCTTCTATCTTTTGATTTTTAATTTGTGAATATCTTTTTTGTTTAAATTAAATGTGTTTTCTATATATTGCTTAGAGTTGGATTTTCAATTGTTCGTGGAAAATACCCAGAAAGGAAATAGCTGAGTCAAATGGAACCTCTAATCCTAGTTTTTTTGAGGAATTTCCACACTGATTTCCACAGTGGTTGTAGCAGTCTATACTCCCACCAACAATGGGAGTTTCTCCACAGCCCTGCTAGCATTTATTATTGGTTAATTTCTTGATGTTATCCATTTTTTCTAAAGTGAGATGAAATCTTGGTGTTGTTTTAATTGGCATATCTCAAATGACCAATGATGCTGAACATTTTTTCATATATTTGTTTGCCATTTTTATGTCTTCATCTGAGAATTGTGTGTTCATTTCAGATGCCCATTTTTTTTTGATCTTTAAATTTTGGAGGCCTGATTTTTTTCAATTCTTTATATATTCTCAATATACGTCCTTTGTCAGACTGACAGTTGGCTAAAAATTTTCCCCATTCTGTGAATTTTCTTTTTACTCTGTTGATGTTTTCTTTTGATATGCAAAAACTTTATAAAAAGATGAGATTCCAGTTGTTGGCTCTTTACTTCCTGTGCAGTTTGCATTTTGTTTGTGAACAGTCTTCCTACCCCTGTGTCTTCAAGATTTCTACCTGCTTTGTCTTCCAGCAGATTTAGTGTTTCTATTTTAATATTTATGCCTTTGATCCATTTTGACTTTAGTTTAGTGCATGGTGATAAACATGAGTCTAGTTTGAATCTTCGGCTTGTGGAAAGCTGATTTTTCCAGCACCATTTATTATCCAGCACCATTTATTAAACAGGCTTTCTTACAGTGAATATATTTGGCACCTTTATCAAAGATAAAATAGGTGGACATTAGGTAATTGTGTCTGCATCATCCAATCTGTTCCACTGATTCTCAGGTCTTTTTTTTTTTTTTTTTTGCCAGTACCAGGCTGATTTTATCACAGTGGCTTTGTAGTATAATTTCAAGTCTGGGATTATGACATCTCCTGCCTTGCCTTTGTTCCCTAGGATTTCCTTTGCTATTCTGGTTTCTTATGTTTCCAAACAAATTTTAAGAATATTTTCTCTAGATCTGTGAGATATACCAATGATATTTACATCAGGATTATATTAAATCTGTAAAACAGTTTTGGGAGTGTGGCTATTTTCACAATGTTGGTTCTTCCTATCCATGAACAAGGGAGATCTTTCCATTTTCTAATATCTTCTTCAATCTTCTTTTTCAGAGTACTGCAGTTTTCAATATATGAATCTTTTATATTCTTTGTTAGATTGATTCCTAAGTATTTCATTTTTTGGATGTCATTGTGACCTGTGTTATTTCCATAATTTCTCTCAGTGAATATGTTGTGTACAAGAATACTATTGATTTTTGAGTGTTGACTTTGTATTCAGCTACACTGCTGAATTTGCTTATTAATTCTAGTAGTTTTTTGGTGGAGCTTTGGGGGTTTTCTATGTAGCAGGTGAGAAAAGCAAACTTCTTATGTGAAACAACTGAGATAGAGAAACTTTTCTTGCTCAGTAGCCAGAATGTATTTTATTAGATGCACAGCACACACAGGCACGACACAGATACACACACATAATCATCATCATATGAACTGGTGAAAACAGCAGATGCTTCCTTGGACAAAGTGAACTTCAGCCTAATCTGCAGTATTCTAATTTTTCACAAAGTTTAGGAATATATACTTTTCACGTATAGCTAACAAATATAAAAGACAATCCCTATATTCCCTTTCTCTTGCTTCTGGAACACAAATAGTCAGTACATCAGTCAACGACGTCACTATCCATCAGTCATGCACACCAGGTACCAGGAAATGAAAGGATCATGCTCTACGGCCTTGAGTACCTTCATAGTCTGGTCCTTTCTTCACTGAGTGACCACTCTTTACAGTGAAGTGTGCTATGTTCACCAGCTCATGAGCTGAAGTTAGACTTATCTGAAGTGCAGTGTTGTCTAGGCTGTAGGTCTCTTGTTTCTTCATCTTTCTCCAAATCTATCAGAAGACACAGAACAGATTGTGGCACCAAGATTTGAATGGCAGTGTCCACTCAGATGAGAATAGGGGAGTGGCACAAAGCACAAGTACCCAAATCAGGAAGATCTGCTCAAGGTGGGTCTCAATGACTAATTAGGAGTTCACTAAGAACACCCAGAGTAAGAGAAGGCACATGCAAGCTAGAGCACCCGAATCACAAGGGCCCAGAGGGGCAGAATGATCCATTGCTTACGAGGCACTGCTGGCTTCTGTTTGATAAGAACATAGGGTGTATACATAAGAGAGAAATTCAGGGAATGATTCTAAGAATTTGGCCTTCATATACAGGGGTCTCCCACACCCTTATGCAGAATGTGCCCTAGGATGCCTGATCAAGGGCATAAGTGGAACACAAATACAATCAAGTCCAACTCACAAAGCCATACACTCAAATGCAGTTCAGTTCTACCAGGATAAAGGGACATCTTTTACTCAGCATTCAAGGGTGCCCTGTAGTCTAACCAGAGTCCTGGTCAATCTCTCCACCCACCAAACACAGCTTAAAGAACTTTGCATTCAAGGTCTCACTGAATCCTCACAACTCCATGAATCTGAAATTATGTACAGCGTTTTGTAGTTGAAGGAACTAAATATGAGATGTAGAAAAGATCCTGCAAGAAATACTCCTAAAAGGAACTGCTCAGGTTCCATGTGAATTCCCTTGTGTAGAAAATCCTAGGAAAACCAAATAATATGCTGAACCATGTGCTCTGTGACAAGTGTTCCTTTACCTGGAAAAACAGAGATTTCATGTATACAACTGATGTATTGTGAATGTTACATTATATGGCCACAGACACAAGTTTTAAAAGATGCATTAAAATAATTCCAATATTTTGCAGCATTCCAATATTCTCCTCACCATGTCTTTGTAGAAAACTCATACAAAGGATGATGTGTCCCCTCAAGTCCTGTCAATAGAGATAACTGTTTTGATTCTGGATGCAATTCCATTTTTTTGACCCCTCCTAAGATGCTGAGGAATATACAATCTCACGTGTTTGAATTTTGCTAAGAAACCAGAGCAGAATATCTCATCTTTATCTAATACTAGTTTGGATAGAAAATAAATAGAACTTAAAAAAAACCTTTTTGATTGAATTCTGCTTCTTGGCTTAAGAAAATCAGAGCTTAAGGGAAAGGAATACCTCCAATTTTGGTCAAATTCGCCAAAGCATTCTACCAACAACATCTCTAGGCAGTGACCATGAGTGAATTCAGACCCTTACCTGGATTTTGAATAAATCCATATGGCTTGTTTTCTCACTAGATGATGGTACCAAAACACTCAGGAGAATAAATGTAATAATAGTTGTCTTCCTTTTTGTAACTGGAAAATTAATTGCACACACACAATTCACCAATAGTTGTACCAAAAATATAAGCTATTTATAAAACAAATACTAAGGAACTTTCTAAAAGTTCCAATAACCAAGCTAGTGAACTGGTAGGCCAATACTCCAGCAGTCATGATAAAAAGCCTATTGTACAGTCCTGGCACTGTCTAATGTCTAGTAAGTACCTCAGCACTTTGAACAAGAGAAGGGTGGGGAACCATATAGAGTATAAGTATATACCGGGAAGGGTAACTTTTTGAAAATTTCAAGAAAAGATGGGAAGATGGAATTGGAGAAATATGCAAAGGCCAGCTTTTATAAGACTTTACCCTCAGAAGCCCAGAAGTGTTTTGAGAAGATAACTAACATGATTGGCAATGTGTTTTTTAAAAATTCAGCAATGGACACATAGCCATACATGATTCCACTGGCTCAGATGCCTATGTTTCCTGCCTGGATCCTTGAACTAGACAACTGGACAACAACCTCCTATGAAAATATAAGCAGGGCTTTTCATGTCTATTGTCCCACCTATCTAGTCTTTAAAAATAAAAGAAAATATTTTCCATATGTAAGATTGCATGATAATAATGTCAAAATATAGATTCCTGGCCCCACACAGTGCCAATCTGTCTTTTTGAGAATGCTGAAGTTGAGGTGGACTCTCGCCAGCCTTAGAGGCAGGTGTCACTTGTGCCATTTTCCTCATTTGTGGGTGCTGACAGTGAGATTCCTGAGGTTGCCTGAGTGAAAGCAAGGGATTCCCACCCCATTTATGATTCTTCCTCTGCCCAGATTCTACGGAGCCATGGCAGTGGGTGTAACTAAGGTGGGCTCTGGTGTCTATAAATGAACCCAAGACAATTACTGCCCCCAAAGACAAACTCTTGGAAATGACCTTCCCCAGAATCCTCCCAGGGTAGGTAGCCCCAATCACTCCAAAGAAAAATGCAACATTCAAACCCTGGAATACACAGAATGTCTGCACCATCCCACAAAGAGGGGTGGTGGGTAAGGAAGACTGTACAACCAATGCCTTCTGCCTTCCTCCATTACCGAGGTTTCCAGTAGGAAAAGAGTCTCCTCTGAGGTTACATCTCTGGCCAAGGTAGCCAACTAGACCTGGTCCTGTTGTAATTTTCACAGCTACTCTCTGTACCAGGGGCTTCATGCTGAAATATGAGTCACAGGGGCCAATAACTGCCACATCACAAATTGTGGCATCACCAAACATTTGACAACATAGGGATGCTTTAATAATATTTTTTATGAAAAATTATTCTATAAATAATGAATATGATCATGCAGGATCCCAGACAGTAATATAGGCTGTTTGCCCAGCATCTAGGTGAAACAGTCTGGATCCTCGTTTGCCCATATACAGAGAAACATGCATGAGCACATAGAAATGAAGAGGCACATTAGTATGTCAGGGTGGTGTGGATCCCTCACCTTCCGTAAGACACGGAGGAGGTATGCCTCCCAGGAACACTGACTCCCTGCATGCCTGATTCACCCATGCTCAGACTCAGAAGCCTGGTGGTCAGCAGGAACCCTCAGAAGGGTGGTGGAAGTTTAAGCAATCATCAGGATACCTTCCTAGAATTGAAATGTGGAAGGCTATGGATTAGGGGTAGAGCTAGTGTTCCCAGCCTCCCTTGCTGATAGGCACAGCAGGAAGGTTAGGTTCTGGCCAGTGGGGTTAGACTGGAAACAGAAAGTACAATCATTTGTATTGTTTTCTTTCAATATTTGGCTGCCTAACAAGTGAATGGCTCCTTCTCATAGACCATATGGAAGAGGAGTTTGAAGAGCAACTAGAGAGAAGGAACTTGGGTTCCCTCTCACTGTACCCATGGAGCAAATGTGCCACCATCCATCATTTCTCTGACAACTGAAAAAAAAGCCCACAGCATCATTGGAAAAATCAGTACCCTGGGTTCTATGGGAAGCAGTAATGGCCTTGCCTTCACCTTAGGAAGTTGCTAAGGGCTCCCAGATGCACAGCTGAGATTCACAAACTGAATAATGCATGAAATAGTGCTGTTAGCGATGTACTGAGGATTTAATTTAAGCAAATTTAAATAAAATGAAATTAAATAAAATATCTCCCAGGAAGCTGCCTGCATGACAAAGCCACAAAACAGACTGAAAACAAAATTTATCTCACACTGTAACTGAGAAAAAAGAAAAGAAACATTTTCCTAACTATGAAAACCTGGAAAAGTAAAACAATACTTAAATTTATCATACGTAACTTTTTGTAACCCCATTCCCAACATCACTTCAAAACCAAGAAAGTTGCTGTTCAACAGTATCCAGTTTTAAGGAATTGAAAAAAGGGAAATTTTTTAAAAAGAACTATTTTAAGTAATTTAAAAAGCCACGCATTCTTCAGTTCATGCTGGACATCCCTTTGGGAGCTGGAATATGGTTTTAATAAACAGTCACTAGTCTGAAAGGGATGATGAGTTAGAAGCCACTTGGCCACTGTCTTGACTTGTCTTTGTGTAGGTGACCTCATCTTTCTCAGGTCATACACAGACCTATCAGAGGACTGTACCATCCAAGGGCAATGGCCAGCTTGCAATCTGTGAGGACACAGAAGTTCTGGCACCAGTGAGAGGAAAGGGGTCAGCCAGAGTAGGCAGAACTCACAAAGTGGGATGTGGGAGAAAAAGCCTACAGAACTGCCCGAGCTCTCTTCTGCCTCTGAAGGCCTGGATGTGACATCTACATGTACACCAGAGGCTACAGGGCTGGATGGTGACAGGTACAGCCAAGTGCATGATATGATGTCTTCAATGTCTGTGTGGAGGGAGACATTCATGGGGGTAAAGTCAAGTAGTCACCTAACAGGAGGAAGTGTGTGTGTGTGTGTGTGTGTGTGTGTGTGTGTGTGACAAGTATTAACACAGGGAAGGTGGCAGAGCACCAAGGAGACATCTAATTGTGATACATACAGCTGGGTGTCATCCTCAGGAAACAGGCCTCATTAGAGGCTATATGGGAGCTGAGAGAGCTGAGAACAAGGAGGCATGACATTGAAATAGGTGTGAAACCACAGAGTACACAGTGACCTACAACACAGCTTGTGAGGGCCAAGGAGCTCCTAACGAATACAGTAGCCCCTGTCAGTGTGGAAGTTTTCGGCTCCATCCTTCTCAGGTGTGCCCCAAACACCCTTGGTAATAGTGTAGGGGTCTGGTCTTTCTGTATCCCTCCACAGGCCCCAAGTGTGAGGAAATCTTCATTTAGTGGAGCAGCAGTGACTTCCTGACCCATAGTTGCAGAGTCCCTGAATATACTTCTGGGGATGTTCAGAGGGGCATACTAAAGGTCTCAGGCAAGTCCCTGATAGGATAAGCAAAGGCCAGAACTTTGTAATGTAACCGAGTGGCTGCCTCTGGCCACATCAGCCCCTACAGTGAGGGTCTGGCTTCATCAGTCAAGCTTCCTCAGTTATTTCTGACCTCTGTTTTTTAAAAACACAAGCACACCCTGCCCTATTCTTCCCAAACTCCTGGCATTCTGGTTGATAACTCAAGGAAACTGAAAAAGCACACCATATACAGTAAGTTCTCAATTTACAAACCTTCAAATCACCAACTTCCACAGATACAAACATTGGCAGATGCAAACAAATTGCGGAAGTAGCACGTGTCCACATTGTCACAGCTGTGCTGCTGTGTACAGTATGATGGAATACAGTGGTATAGTGCTCAATCAGAGCCCAGGATGTCTGGAAGCAAGAGGGAAAAACTGGTAATATGGAGGGACTGCTAGGAAGCACAAATCAATATACATTGTATATTAAAGTCAAACCTGGATAGGACTCACTTTGTCCAAGTTACCAATGAATTCCAAATTATGGACGTTCCCCCAAAGCAGAACTCACTCATAAATCAGGGACTTATTGTATTCAGACTGTTGCTAAAGGAATATTTGGTTCCTCCCCAGGAACTCCCATGGCTCCTTGTCTCTCCAAAGCTAAAAGAACAGATGATCCTCATTGCCTAGTAGCCCAGCACACACACTCACACTCACACCTACAGACACACTCATATGAAGGTGGGGGCCAGTGAAAGGCACAGGACTTGGCTGAGCTACTTTGGTCTTGCATTCATAGCCCAGATCAGAGTGAAAGGTTACATTTTCTCCAGGTTGGCACTAAATTGACACCACTAAGACATTTAACAATCCCCCCATGCACGCACAGCACAAGCCTTACTCATGCCCCCACATACACAGCCCCTCACCAAAGTGGGCTGCTGTGGAGGTATCCCAGGTGCTGTGCTCACTCTCCTCTGATCTTCGTAACCATCTAGCATTTTCAGGCCATTTGGCTGCAGGGAAAACAGGCCCAGAGACTCCGTGAGTTACCCAAGAGTTGGCAGCTTCACGTCCTCAGAGCAAATGGCACAGTAAAGGAGAAACCAAAAAAAGTAACAAAATATTTATTTTTAAAACATGAGTGTCCCACTGACCAAAGTTCTAAAAAACCATAGCATCATATTGCACACTGGGCTCTGCGGGCACACAGGAAGAGCTGGCACCCTCAAGACTGAAACCCAAGGTAGGTCTTGGGCAGGGAGGGCTTATCTCCTTGGCCAGGTCTGTCTTGCCAGGATAGGCGAAGAGGGGATGCTGTATTAGCCCGTGGACCATACGGAGCCAGATGTCACCACTCTGCTGCGTTCAACATGACAGGTTCCGGGGCACACTTACTGCCCATAAAGTTGATCTCTCACAGCCTCCCAAAATGCTTTACGGAGTCTTTGCCCACCCAGAAGAGCTGAGGGCTGCCTGTCACCTGGAGCAGATAAAAGTAACAGGCATCAAGCCACAGGCAGAGGCAGGCATAGCCACTTGAGAGGGGTTGTCCCCAAGCCCAGTGAGGTATGACCTGTGCCCAAGTGGGCTGGCCACTGACATATGTGTGCAGAGGTTCTCAAACTAGCTGTTTTTGGGGCAGGAACACCAGTATATCCTTAGGTCCTGTCCGAAATGCACATTCTCCTGTTTTACCTCAGATCTCCAACCCTCTAGGAAAACACCACTGCCACTAACGCAGCCTCAGGTAGGAAGGGGCTGAGTAGTTGAAGAGCATGAAGTCCATCTTATAGAGGTCGAAGAGGCGCCGCTGGTAGAAAGGGCTGATGTCCTGGAAGAGGCGTGCAGCTTGGTCTCGTACAGCAGCCGCTTTGGGCCGTGGTGGCGCCGGAAAACTCAGGCCCGACTCGCCCACCAAGTCCAGCACGAAGGCGGCGTCCTCCGCCAGTGTCTCAAACTTGCCCACAACGTCGTAGCGCAAGCGGCAGGGATGGCAGAGCGCATGGGCGCGCTCCCAGTGCTCATTGAAGGGCTCCTCGCGCCGAGTGCGGGGATCCAGCAGGTAGCCCAGGAATTCTGCAAAGCGGACGTCGTGGCCCTGTGCCAGGGCGTCAGGGTGTGCGCCGGGGCGCAGGCGCCGCACTATGCGCGTGCCATAGCGCCGCTGGAAGGCCTCGCTGTAGGGCCTCGCGAATTTGTTGCGGTAGGCAGACGCCAGGCGCTCGAAAGGCTCGCGCACAAACAGGAAGGCCAGGTAGGCGCGCAGACGCCTGTTGATTTCGGCGGGGCTGAAGTCGGCCAGCGAGGGCAGGCTGCCTGGCGCGTGCGCCTCGTGCGCGGGGATGTCGCGGGGGTCGCCGCGGGCGCGGCCGCTCAGCGCTAGCAGCACGCGCTTCCAGTTGGTGCAGGCCACCTTGGGCACGTAGCAGTAAAGCAGGCCGTGCGCGTCGTCCACCAGCACGTGCCGCAAGTCCTCGGGCCGAAGCAGGTGCTGCCGGCGCGTGAGGCGGCTGCAGGTGCGGCGCAGAAGGTCGCGCCGCTGTCTGTGCACCTCTGCCAAGGGCGAGCGTGGGTTCTGCAGGCGACAGGGAGGAGGCAGGTTTCCCTCAGAGGTGCTGGCGCCGCGCTTCGCCGGCCACTGGGGGGAGCCCTCAAGCTCTGCTGCTGCGCTGGGTTGACGCACCAAGGGACTGGTAGGGATTGGGCAGGGCATCTGGGTTTGAACCCAGAGCTGCCACCAGTCCAGTGGTTGGGGGCCCAAGGCCCTGTCCCGTACTTCAATTTCAAAGAAATGGAATCTAAGCTGAAGAGGTGCGGTGAAGGATATGATTAATCAAGTGTGCTAGATACATAACAGGGCACCGGCAGGAATATGAAAATGAATTGTGACAATGTCTGAAAATACCCAGATAGAACAGGACGTCAGTGGTTTCAGTATAACTACTGGCACGAATTGCACGCTCTTTACTAAAAGTTGGATGCTGTGTAAGAATGGTAACTCTAATTGTTTCTAGAGAAGGAAACTGCATGCCTGTAATCCAAGCATTCAAATTGTCTAAGGAAAGAGGATCCCAAGTTCGAGCCCCACTTCAACAATTTAGCGAGCCACTGCCTCAAAATAAAAATCAAAAAAGGAATTGGGATGTAGCGCTGTACCAAGCTCCTGGGGTCTATCCCCAGTACTAAAAAAAAAAAAAAGTTTTAACTTTTAAAAATTGTATTAAAAAGACTAAAAGAGATAGAACAAAAAGGACACTGACAAATATTGGTCAGGACATAGAGAAAGTGGAACCTTCATACATTGCTGGTGGTACTGTAAAGAGGTACAGCTGCTAAAAGGAGTAGTCTGGCAATCCCAAATTAAACATAGGACCTAGCACTTAGATAGTTCCTAGATAAGCACTCTGAAGTAATAAAATCACAGCCCACAAATACTTCTAAGTGAATGCTAATAACATCGTTCCTCCTAGCCAAAAGGTGGAAACAACCCACACATCCACCATCTGATGAAAGGGTGAATAGTATGGGGTATAGTCTTGCCGTGGAATATTATCCATCCATTAAAAAGGAATAGAGGTCTGATATGTCCTTCAACGTAAGTGAACCTCAGAAAGCAATATTCTAGGTCAAAAAAGCCAGACACAAAAGGTCAAATGCTAAATGATTTCTTTTATGGGAAATGACTAGAATAGGTGAATCTATAGAAACAAAAAGTAAATTAATAGTTGTTAAGGACTGGGGGAAGGAAAAAGGTAGTGTTTCCAAATAGGTAAAGAGTATCTTTTAGGGTGATGCAAATTTTCTAAGATTAGATAATGGCGATGGGAGCACAGCTTTGTAAAAATACAAAGAAACCACTGAACCGAACATTTGATAAGCGTGTATTTTATGGTGAGTTATTTCTCAGTTAAAAACAAAGCCTTTGGGGTGCTTTCACTTCAGAAAAGGCCAGAGCAGTGGCTGAAGTGGTGGAGGCCCAGACCCTGTGCCTGCATAAGACCATCTGGCATCAGTAAGGTGTGGAGTGTGCGGTGTATGCTCCCATGTGTGCATGCCTGCTTCCGATGCTTGTAAAAGTACCTGAAAGCATCCACAATACAGTAAAAGGGGAACCTAAAGTACAGAACTTGGCTTATCATTTCTACTTTAAAAGAACAGCAAAGGAAATAGAAAATGTTTCATCAAGGCTAGGTGGAGGGGTTCTTCCTTTAGAGAGATGATTGACCTAGTCACAGAATCCACAAGGCTGTATTTTGGTTCAGAACAACCCTGAAAGGGAGTGGATGATGAGAATGTAGGCATTACTTGCTAGTCTTATGCCAATATGTGTTTGTATGTTTGAATTCTTCACAATGCAAGCTAAAGCAGAGAGACATGGGATACATGTGTATGTGAGATTTTGGAGAAGTTAATGAAACCTGTATCAGTGCCCCTGACACTACTGAGAGATCTAAAATGTGTCTGGAAGGACACACAGAGACATAGTCACCTTTAAGGAGAACCAAGACTGAGACAGAGAGACCTGCTTTGTACTGTACTCTTGCATAGTGTTGACTGCCCCATCACATTCATTATACTACTTTGTCACAGTCTTACCATGGGGGTGAATCACAAGTTTGGCCTTGGTTATGAAGGACATGAAGGATTTGGAAAATCCTGTTCCCCTACCCAGGAGTGGCCTGTCAGGCACCTAGCTCCACAAGGTACCAGGAGAAGGCTGTGTGTACCCCAGGGCCCTATAGTCACAGTCTGCTTTCAGCCTTCAGACAACTCATGTTCATGTGGCAGACAGTGTCAGCCATCTACCTACCTCCCGGGCCTCCTGCTTCCTTGCTAGATGACCTAATATGCCCAGTCTTGGGAGGAACCAGATCCTAGTCTGCCCCATGATCATGAGGAGATACAACCGTACTCTATAGAATGCTGTGTTGCTAAGCTGGGATGTGCAGGAGGTTATGTGCATTTGATGCATTTTAGACTTAAACAATTTTCCACTTACAATATTTCTCAGAACATAACTGCTTCCTAAATCAAGGAGCATCTGCATAGTGTGTGTGTGCATGTGTGTGTGTTGAAGGATGATATAATCCCAGCAGGACTGAAGTGCACAAACCAGTGTGCTACTAGGTCCTTCTGCTTGTGAATAACATTTTTAAAAAGGTGGGGACTCTGTACATATTTCCTTCTTGTAGCATATACTAAAATTTAGAGATTAGCTTAATTACTGTCTCCCTATTCGTCTGCAGACTCCTGGGGCAGGTGCAGGTCTGTTTTACTTTTTTCCTAGCACTAGGGATTAAATCCAAGCTCTTTGCATGAAGCTATATCCTTAGCCATTTTCACTTTTTATTTTTCAGACATGGCCTTGCTAAGTCACTAGGTTTCCCATGCTGGGCCCATGCTTGTGGTCCCCTACCTCAGTCTCCCAGAGTGCTAGGATTACAGGTGTGCACCACCACACCTGGCTGTTTTGCTCTCTTTTATGTCTGAAACATATAGAATAGTACTGCCGTATGGGGTGGCCTCAGGTGGGAGGAATTCCTCTTGTGGAAGGAATAAAGTGAGTAGACTCCAGGCTCTTCAATTTACTCCCAGTATGTGTCTTTGTCACTCTCTGGAGTGGTGATGGTGATGATAAAACTCCCCCATGTGGAATTCAGCCATGTGACAGCAGGTGCAAGTTGGGGCTCTGGATTCCCTAGCCTAGGAGAACAGGGAGGCATTCCTGGGGTGGGTCTGTCCACCTACCTGGTCCAGGTCATAGAGCAGCTGTAAGGGACTCCTCCTTTCCCCACCAAGCCAGATGGAGCCCAGGGCCCTGTTTTCAAAAGCTGTGGAACGCAAGGATAGAAGTATCACCAGTGTATCAGGTGAGCTAGCTCTGAACCGATAGGGTTTAGCCTTCCCACTTGGTGTACTTCTGGAATTCAATTTCCCTCTTCAATCCTCTCATATCAGGCGCACCTCTGCCACCTCCACGTATGTAGAGTCCTGAGGGGCTCACTAGTCTGGCTGGCTTTCCAGTACTCCAGGTCCTGGGTGTGGGCAGCCAGGAAGGGCTGAGTAATGGTGAAGCAGGCACAAGTAGGCTGTAGTTCTCTAAGTGATAGCTTACTGGGTTCTGTGACACCACTGTGGATTCCTGGGAAGCCTGTACCTCCCCTGGCAGTGTATGTGCATCCTCATGCCAAATGCAGGTTTAACCACCAGGACTGATGCCTCTGTGAACAGGGACATTACCTGGCTCACTGCTACATGACTCAGTTTCCCTAAGATGATAGAAAATCAGGCTACTGATAAGTTGTCTACTGATAATTTGTCTTACAGAAAGTCATTTAACTTTATTTATTTAATATTAGTATCAGATTGTCTCTGACTTACAATGATGTGACTTGCCATTTCTTCACTTTACAATGGTATGAAAACTATTCAGGAGAAACCATACTTTGAATTTCAAATTTGGATCTCTCCCTGGCTGGCAGGGAGATATGCTCCTCTTGAGTGTCTGAGCCACAGCCATGTGATCCCAAGGAGAAATAGCCAGAGCTCTGCAGTATGTGCCTGTGAGCTGTGACATTTGGTAAGGTAGGTATGTGAGATGTATTTCCTAGTTAGAATATTTTCAACTTACTATAGCTTTATCAGAATGTATCCCCCTCATAAGTTGAGGAGTGTCTGTAGTATATTTAGTATATATAGATTATAAGACTGTTGATCATATTTTTCTTGAAAATGATAATATTTATTAATGAACTAAGGAAACATAATGCAGTCTTTGAAAAGATCACCAAAACTGGCAAACTTTTAGCTAGATTGACCAAAAAGAAAAGGCTAAAATCACTAAAAATTGAAGCGAAAGAGCAATATTCCTACTAACTTTAAAGAAACAAAAATTAAAAGAGAATACTATGAACAATTGTAATCCAACAAATTAACCTCCATGAAGTGAACAAATTTCTATAAACATACAAATTCCCAAGGTTGGCTGAAGACCTACACAAAGTAAAGACATTGAGTTAGTGATAAAAAAAAAAAAATTCTTACAAAGAATATCACCTGATCAGATGGCTTCATTGATGAACTATATACCAAATGTTTAAATAATTAATACTGATCCTTCATAAACTCTTTGAAGAAGAGAACACATTCCAACTCATAAGGTCAGTATTACTCTGATACCCAAACCAGACAAAGACATCACAGAAGAAGAAAATTACAGACTAATATTTTAAATAAGACATAGATTCCTCAATGAAATATCAACAAAGCAAGTCCAACATCATATTAAAAGGATTATATAGTATACTGTGACCAAGTAGGATTTAACCCAGAATATCAGATTGGCTGAACATATAAAAAATCAATCAGTTTAATATACTACATTAATAAAGAAAAACCAAAGGATCATTAACAGATGCATAAAAAGCACTGGATGACCCCCAGTATCTTTCTTGATAAAAACATGTTACAGGTTAGTAAAAGGTAACATCATCAAAATGACAGAGTACCTATACAAAACCCACAGTTAATATATTTAATGACAAAAGACTTAATGAGTTGTCCCTAAGATCATGGATTGGGAAAAGACACCTGCTTTTGCCACTTCCATTCAACATTGAAGTGGAGATTTTAGCCAGGGTAATAGGGAAGAAAAAGAAATATATGGCATTTAAATTGGAAAGAAAAAGGTAAAAGTATATCAGTGTGAAAAACCCTAAGAAATCCACAAACAATCCATTAAAGCTAATAAATGAGTTCATTTTTCTTAAAAAGTACAAGATTAATATGTAAAAGTGAACTGTATGTCTATGTACTACCAATAATAAAGTGAAGTTAAGAAAATAATTATAATATTAAAAATAAAATATAAGGAATAAATTGATATCAAAAGTATAAGATATGTATATGGAAAACCATAACACATCAGTGAAACAATTTAAAGACATAAATGAATGGAAAGACATTCTGTTCATGATTTGGAAGACTTAATGTTATTAAGATCACAGTATTCCTCAGAGTGATCTATAGATTCAGTGGGATCCCTATGAAAATCACAGCTGAAGCTGGGAGCTGAAATTCCAGCAGCTTACAAAGCTGAGACAAGCTATCAACTTGAGCCAAGAATTTGAGACCAGCAGGAACCACATAGCAAGACTTCATGTACCCCACTCCTTTAGAAAAACAATTCTAGCTGTTCTTTCCTATAGAAATTGGCTTTCTTTTCTTTCTCTGATGCTGGGGAAATGCATACTAGGAAAGTGCTGTATCACTGAGATATATCTTTAGCTCAGAATTCGACAATTAATTCTTAAATTCATGAGAAAATTGAAGGAATTCAGAATATCCAAAACAGTCTTGAAAAAGAATGATTAGAAGATTCATATTTGCTGATTTTTAAAACTTACTATAAAGCCACAATAATCAGGATTATATAGTCAATGGATAATTGTGATATAGTTCAGTGAAACTTTTGGAGATCACTACGAAGCAGCTTTGAGCTGGATTTAAATTTTACTGATTAGCTTTCTATGCTTATCTGTGAGTCCATCCTTGGCCTCAGCCCCTTGCCTGGCAATGGGAGCTGATTCATGTAAGTGAACTTCTATGACTCACTGATCCTGGCTGAGATCTGTAGTGATCTATAAGGCCAGAGATACCTCAAAGGGCAAGACAAGGCTACAACTGCAGACACTTGGCTCCAACTCCAATTAACAAGATAAAAACTGCAGCTGGAGGAATTTCACTCCTGCAGTCTCAATCCTACCATAAATATTATCCTGAAGATGGAACAGTTCTCCTAAATTGGCATAATTTACTACTTGGAGAAGTCTTTGAAGAGACTCCCAAGGTCCTGCTCATTTCCCATGCTTTCGTCAGTTTCTCCACCTTTTGTCCTTGGACCTATAAAAGTGGACTGATCCAGAGAAATCTTTGTCTTAGCCCTCAGAGTCACAAGCTTAATTAAAAGGTTTTGACCCTCCTGCAGCCCTAAAAAATCATTACAATTGTCTTGTTTTATTGAAACCTCCACCGTACACTCGTTTGGGAGATCGGGAGTCTATGGCAGGACCTGATAGAAACAGAACCGAGAGTTCAGATACCCTTATGTTTATGACCAATAGATTTTTAATGCTACAACAGTTCAGTGGAGACAATAGTCATTACTGGACATTTGCATGCAAGAGAATGAAGTTTGATATCTACCTCACATCATATACAAAAAGCTAACTCAAAATGGATCATAGACCTAAAAGTTACAAGCTAAAATTGTGAAATTCTTAGATGAAAACACAGACATAAGCCAGGTGTGGTGGCACATGCCTATAATTCCAGCAATCAGGAGGCTGAAGCAGGAGGATCATTGTGGGTTTGAGGACATCCTGGGCTATATAGTGAATTAAAGGCCAGTTTGAAGTACATAGCAAGACCCTATCTCCAAAAGTGAAAAAAGTACTTAAGAAATGAAAACAAGATGTAAATCTCCATGACCTTAGATTAGGTGATAATTTCTTAGACATCAAAATTATAATCAGAAAAATAAAATGTAGATAAATTGAACTACAACATTAAAATCTTTTATGCTTTAAAAGAGGAGAAAATAGCAAATCATGTGTTGGATAAAGCACTAGAATCCAGAATATAAAGAGAACTGTTACAACTAAATAATAAAAACACAACACAAATTTTAAAATGGGCAAAGAATCTTGATAGACATTTTCCCAAATATTCACAAATGGACAATAAGCACACAAAAAGATATTCAACATCATTAGCCATTAGGAAAATGAAAATCAAACTTCTAGGATGATGTACTAAAAATAATAACAGTAACAAAGATGTAGAGAAATGAGTCCTCATGCAGTCATCACTAGTGGGAATGTGAAATCGTGTAGCCATGGAAAACTGTGGCAATTCCTTTAAGAATGGACCACAGCATTACTGTATGATCCAGCAATCTCATTTGTATCACATTTCCTACTTTTATCTACCAAAAGCTGGTCTTAAGGATTTTTTTTTTTTTTGTACTGTGGATTGAACTCACAACATTGTACTAGCCAGGAAGGCACTTTGGCACTGAGCTATATTCCTGGCCCCCTTAAGGAATTCTTGGACACTTTCAATGAGCAGCATTTTTCTCTCTACATATGTACTTGAATTACTGAGCATCTTTTCTTATACATCTTAATGTAGATATTTTGGAGAACTGAAAACGTGTTATGTGTTTACACAAAAACTTGCACAAAAATGTTCCTATCAGTGTTATTTGTAATAGTAAAAAATTGAAACAATGAAAATCCATCAATAAATGGATCATATAAATGTGGTGGGCCAGGGGTATAGCTCAGTGGTAGAGCACTGGCCTAGCATATGCTGTCTTGAGTTATATTCCCAGTGCCACCAAAAAAAAAAGTGTGTGTGTCCATAAATGGACTGTTATTTGGTTATAAAAAGTAATGGAGTACTGATTCATGTTCCACCATGGATGAACCTTGAAAACATGCTAAGTGAAAGGAGCAAGAAACAGTGGGCAACTATTATATGATTCCATTTATACAAAATGTTCATGTTAGACAAATCCAAAGAGACAGAAAGATCAGTGCTTACCAGAGGCTGGTGGGGAAAGGGGAAACACTGGGGGGAAGTGGGGAGTAACTGCCAATGGCTAATGTTCTGGAATTACATAGATGCATAAATTCTGAATATGCTTTTTAAAAACCCATGGAGTTACACACTATAAAATGTGAATTTTATGGAATGTGAACTATATCTTAATAAAAGATATAACCTTAAAGATATATCCAAGACTATTGGATATCAATCTAATTTATAAATTGAGGCATATTCAATGGATATCTTAATCTATTATTGATTCATAAGAGCATTGAATAAGATGTATAAGAAAAGATGCTCAGTAATTCAAGTACATATGTAGAGAGAAAAATGCTGCTCATTGAAAGTGTCCAAGAATTCCTTAAGGGGGCCAGGAATATAGCTCAGTGCCAAAGTGCCTTCCTGGCTAGTACAATGTTGTGAGTTCAATCCACAGTACAAAAAAAAAAAAAAAAAAAAAATCCTTAAGACCAGCTTTTGGTAGATAAAAGTAGGAAATGTGATACAATGACATGCTGGAAAAGTGGCCTAGGATTGGTGGTTCTCAAGTTTTAGCCTGAAACAGTTTCCCAGGCCCCAGGCCAAGTTTTCTGGCCCAGTGGGTCTGGAGTAAGGCCTGAGAATATAAAACAGTGCTGGGCAGTATAGTGCTCTTTGAGAGTCACAGCACTGATACAGTGCCTGGCATGAGCACAGAGTACATACTCAATAAAGAGGTGGGCAGAAAGAGTGAATGCCAAAGCTGCCCTTGCCCTGGCCTCCATAACCCTTCTGGGTAAAACTAAAACCCCTTGCACAGGGGCCCTGCCCACCTCAGGCCCCCTCTGTACTCCAGACTATGTCATGTGTCCCTGGAACAAGGGTCCAGCTCATCTGTGACTAGGGCATGAGGCCCTGGGAAACTCAGGACCTGCATATATCTTGGAGGTCATGGTGAACTTCTGCCTCCAGACTCAGACCCAGGGGATCTCTGTGACACATGGCTGCCCTCCTAGTGTCCAGACAGGTCCCAGAACACCACTATTATCAGAAAATGAGCTGAAAGGAAAGGACAAAAATTTGGCTGGCTCCTCAAAGTACAGGAGACATACTACTGTGTCTAGCCACTACCACAGGCCTGTGTATAGTGGCAATCTCCACAAGCTGAGCTACCATGTCCCCATGCTAGGACGACAGCTCTCAGTGTTCCTGCGCTTGGCGGTCACCAGTAAAGGGGTCTCCTGAAGGCCACAGTTGGGACTGAGCTGGTGTCCACCAGCCCAGTTCTGTGATCAAAAGGTGAGAGAAACAGCCTGACTACCCCAGGGACCCATAGCTCAGAGACTCCTAACTTTCCAAAAATACTCCCTTACCCAAGGCCTCTCATTTCCTGGCCAGACCACAGTCTACAGCAGAGTGGGTACCACAACAGACCTCAAGGGCCAGTGGGTGGAGGGTAAGTGGAAATAGGCACCAGAGAGAGGCCCAGAATAGTTGTGGCCAGTGATTACAGGGATGAGCTACCTCCATCCAGACCATAGCAGCCCAGGGCCTGTCGGGATATACAGGCTGGACATGGAGGGCGATGGATGGGTATGGAAAGGTCAGCTGGAGACAGCTTGGGGTTGGTCCCAAACAGCTATACTAGGGCCCCCATCAACACCATTCCCAGTGCCCAACCCCACCTGCTCTGTGTCATTAGTCCCCTGCTCCTCTGCTGAGCTGCAGGTCCCCGGCCTCCTGGCATAGGCATGAAGGCACAGATAAGCAGGCCAAGGAGAGAGATGGAAGGTCCTTGTCTTTGTAGTCTGCAAGGGGCTGCGGCTGGAGCTATGACTTCAGTCACCAGAGCAGTCCCAGGGAAACCACAAGGGGTTTCTGCTTTGAAAATAGAAACACAGCTAATGGGAGGTTAGGAAGAGGAGGGAGAGAGTGAATAATGGGAGAAATGTGAGTGCCAAGACAAGAACAGGGAGACAGCCATGCAGAAACACAGGGACCTTGGCTAGGAGAAAGAGAAACACATACAGAATCCGAGAGGGCCAGTATGATTAAACAGTGGCACTTCTGAAAGAGCTCAGAGCACACCAGTTGGTTTTGAAGTGGCAGGTAGCAGAGCAGTATGAGCTGTTCTAGAGAATGTCAAAGCAGGCAGGCCCCAGCCCAGCACTCAGGGTGTGGACCACCCAACCTGTGGCATGCAGCTCCAGGCTACATGTTGCCATTGGAGGTGGGCAGAAGCTTCCAGGTAAACATAGCAGTCAGCGGAGGGAGGCAGGGCTTTGCCCAGGTCCTCAGCAATTCAGAAAGTACCCAGGACACAATGGCAGGGCCCTCAGAACTCTGCGGTAGGCAATCCCTGCGCTGTGCTCAATACTTGGTATAGGTGGACATGCTTCCTCCTATCAAGTGGAAACTATTACTGGCCCCATTTTTTCAGCTGAGGAAACTGAGAATCAGGAAACAAGGAAATCTGGCCCTGGCCTCAGGTTATTTGTTGTGCCCAGGTAGAATTAGATCCCAGACAACAGACACCAGTGTCTGCTATCCTGCCTTTTGGGAACCCACTCACCCTGCACATAAACCTGTCCATCCTCTTGGTGCTTATGGTCTGGTGGTCTCTGTTATACTGACTAATAAGAAAATGTCTTCTTGCACCTCAAGGTCATACGGACCTTTCCAGGACACAGACAGGACGTCTGCAAACATTACGTGGCGAGGCTTTCTTTGCCAAACAAGGTAGCACCCAGATAAGCCTGAAAGAAGAAAGACAGTCATTTTTGACCCCCACCCACTCCCTGCCAAGGAAGGGGAGTGTGGATAAGGGACATATGTCATTGATTTGGGGGAAAATACTATTTGGAAACTTCCCAGGTCTGTGTGCAGAGATTACAACACTGGGTTTCTGGTTAATAAGTTCTAGTTGGTCACAGTGTTGCAAGACCATAGGAGCAGGAATAGCTGGGCCCAGACAGCACTGATGCCATGGGGACCCTGGCCAGCAGCCACCAGGGTCTACCCTGTCCCACTCCTTCCCATAAGGGGCTGTCAAGAGTGAGCTGCCTGCCTGAGCCAGGGTCATTCCTTCCCACAAACCATCTGGAAAGGAATCCTGATCTGACCAGATCATTCTTAGGTAGCATCCCATCTCCTCTGGCTCTAGAACTATCAGTACCCCTACTTTCACCCCATCACAGCAAGCCCAGCCACGGTCTCCATCAGCTGTCCCAGAATAGCCATTAGAACCTCCTCACAAGTCTCCTATTTCTATTTTTCCCATCTTTATGATCTCAAAACCCACAAGGCTTTCCACTAGCATGGCTCACAGTAGATTCCTTCCTGGGGCCCTCCAACACATGTCCACCTTTCCCCACAGGCTCACTCAGCTCCACAATAGCCTTCCCTCCTGCCTCAGGGCCTTTGCACGGACTGACCTCTGCCTGGGATGTTTTTCTAGGAATTTTGAATTAGAATTAGATAGATGTTTCTCATTGATCAGAAATTAACTTAAATATTGCAAAGAAGGCCTCCAGACAGTTTTAAAAAGCACTATACTCCATGTCTTACTGTGACTGCTCTCCTTTTAATGTATTCATCAGTGCTGAAATCATCTGATTTGTATGTGGGCTGACAACTCTGGAAATTCAGTTCTGTAAGGAAGGGAACTATTTTGTCTTCCTGTAATCTCTGCACCTCAGCCAGCGTTAATGACTTTCTTTAAAGACCAGGAGGGGGAGGGTCCCTCGTGGCCAGAGCAAGAGCATCTCAACTCCTACCTTGTCATCCAGATCCATTCATGACTGGGCCCCAACATAAGTACTTTCCTGGCTCCCACCGCAGCACCCAAGGAACGCTGAGCTTTACCCACAATGCATCACCCACAGTCGTCTTACTCCTCCATGCATCTGTCTGCGCTACTCCCTCTGCCTGCAGTTTCCTGTGTTTGTTTTTCAACCCAGGGCCCCTGCCCTATGGAATGGGAAGGACAAGCACTTCAGGTTTAGTTTATGATTTAAATTCTAGCCCTGCACTTCATGGCTTGAGTGACTCTTCTTTTTCCTTGATCTCAGTTATCTCCTCTGCGAAATGGGATTTCTGATTCCTACTCTTTTGGTGCCCATCCTGCCAGCTGGCCTCTTAGAATACTCTCTGACGGAGCCTCCACCCCTCCAGCAGCACCTGAGAAGGGGCAGCAGCAGGATGGGCGGATCTGGCAGCTCCTCCCCCTCTTTTTGCTAATCCACCTGGCTGCCCTCCAGAAGGAAACCTGCCTGAGGCGCCTGGATCCCTCCTCTCACCACCTGAGAAAGCATGTGGGAGAATTCTGTGTTAACCCGTGTTACTTCTGAGCAGGAAATGCTGGGATTTCAGAAAAGTGACAAGGCCTAGAGGAAAAGGACAGCAAACAGCCTCAGAAAGAGGCAACTTGGGTCCTCTGCTGCGAGCAGTCCATTCTTCCCTCTGACCCACCCTGTTCCACACTCTCTTTCCTCTGAGCCCAATTTTAGGGCCATCTGGAAATCACCTGAGGCTCAGCCTAGTTCTTAGAGGAGCCCTTGTGACATTCTCGTGGTTGTGGGTCAGGAGAGAAAGGCCAGCCAGGCAGGGTAAGGCTTAGCTTAGCAAACCAGCTGAGTAGGGATTTGAGGTGTCACCATTAGGGCTCTTGATGGGTGTGTCTTGGGGATAATGGATACAGAGTGGAGACTTGTCATTGTAATATTAAAAATGTAAGCTCTGTGAGGACAGGGATATTTATGAGTCTTGTTCCTTGCCATTTCCCAATGTCTAGAGCAGTGGTGACAAACCTACGATACACATGCTGCAGTGGGCTCTTTGTTATTGAAAGCTCTAAAAGGTTCACCATCACTGGCCTACAGAGACACTTGGCAGTGGCACACCCATTGCCAAGCACAGTCACCATGATGCCCATGCAGGGAAACTGAGGGAGCAAAAGGGTAGGTAGAGACCCTAGGGATGACAGTGGAGCTGCCACAGGGGCCCCAAAGGCAAGAGTAGGGTGTGCGGACAGCAGGGTGTTAGGCAATGCTCCTCCTCCCCAAGACCCTGGGCTCTAGGTCACTGTTGGTGTGGGATTCTGGGGAAACACTCCTCCAAAATGAAAGGCCTTTGAGATCCCTGGGGCTGCATGAACCAGGGCCTGAACTGGAAGCCTTTCAGTGCTCCCTTGCCCAGTGAACAGTGACAACTCCTACTCTGAAGAAGAAAGGAACAGACACAGGACACCTGCCTGAGATAAGAGGTCAAAATTCCTCTGGGCCCTGGAGCCCTTGTGTCCAGGAGGCCTCTGTCTCTCACTGGTCACAAACCAGAATCTACTACCCTCTTCTAATCTGGACATGGCTACAGGGCCACCAAACCCCATTGAGAGTATGGGCAGCAGGGTCCTCCTGCAGCAGGACAGGCCTTTCCCTGAAGCCCTCTCCCCTCCCAGTGAGCCACCCACAGGCAGGCCTTAGCTCTGCTCTCCCCTGAGGTCAAGAGCTTCAGCTCAGGGTCTGGGAGGGAGAAGAGCTGGGGGGGGGGGTGACTGGATGAGTCAGTATGATTAACTCTTGCTTCTCCAGGTTGCCTGCCAAGCTTGGAAGACTGGAAACAGGCCATGGGTCTGAGAGAAACTAACAGAAACAGATGCTGGGAGGTGGGAAGGGCTGCCTCCTTTACAAATGGGTTGATAAGAGGGCTTGAGATGACCCAAGTAGACTGGAGGGAGATCCAGTATATGCTTTCCTGGAAGCAGGCACTCAGCCCTACTTAGCCCCACAGAGTCGTGATTGGCTACCTCAGTTTCACCCACTCAGGTGTGGAGTGGATTCAGCCCAGCCCTTCCAGGATGGAATAGAGACTCCAGGGTGCAGAGAAGGCACAGGTCAAGCTGCCCCTCTCAAAGCGCCTGTCCAGCTCACAAGGCATGGAGAATCATCCCAGGGCTAAGAGAGTTAAGTGCAAAACCTAATGTCCTCCACCACCCACAACTGGCCTGTGCCTCCATGCACAGGCTGCCCACCGGAATGGTCCCCTCTCCCAGGGGGTGGGAGATCCTTGCTGGGATCGGCGCGTCTCCAACTTTTTCTGGGCCCCACCAGCCTCTCTACTACTATTCCTGCTCCCCAGCCGGGGAGGAGAGGGCAGGTGCCCCTCAAGCCCCTCCAGGGATCAGGCTGCAGGTGGTCAGGGGCGGGAAGGTGGAACCACTCACCCAGGCGCAGAGCGCGGGGCGCGGTACACAGCAGCAGGAACGCAGTGCCTAGACACGCGGCCACCAACCCGCGCCGCCGCCAGCAGCAGCGCCTCCCCATGCTGTGCTCCCAGCTGCCTCTTTTCTCTGTGTTGGGTAAGGGCCAGTGGTTCAGAGCCCTAGGACCCGCCCCAAGACTGGCCGTTCCCTGCCTGGCAGGATCCGCCCCGGCGGCGCGTACCAAGGTTACGGAGCGGGGGAGCAAGGGCTATCTAGGTCGTAGCTGTCCGACCCCGGAGTCCCTGTGGCCAACAGAGACTGAGATGAGTTCCTGCTCACCACGCACTTAGTTCGCACACCGTGCTCCCACCACCACCTGACAGAACCGGGCCACAGACCCCGGCACCGTGGGCAGAGACTGGGGGAGGGAGCCCGGTCGCAGGTGAGGCTCGGCCCCGTACTTTGCCCCAGATGCTAACATCTACCCAAAGAGAAGCTTTGCCTCAGTGGCAAAAGGGAGGAGCATACCGATTCCAGGCAGTAATCCCTGCCTTTCTGCTGCAAAAAGTCCCTGCCATGACTCCTCCAGGTCCCCACCCCCAGTATCAGGCACCAGGAAAGCACAAGAGTGTCATTTTCGTCCTGTAGCTTGGCGTGCCTAGGAGGTCTCCAGGTGCCACCAGGATCCTGCTTATGCAGGTCCTGTCCACACTCGAAAGGAAAGATGGGGTTTGAGGCCTGTCCCCCATCACCCAGAACTGTTCTGGGCACTGAGTCCTTAGAACTTACTGAGGTCTCTTTGGGGTGGGTGAGGACAGCAGACCATGGGAGTGAAGTCCAGTCTTTGGAAGATAAAGGAAGGGCCAGAGGTGTAGCTCAGTAATAGAGCACTTGCTTAATTTGTGTGAAGCCCTATGCTCCATCCCTAGCAGTGAAAAAAATAAAAACAAAAAGGATAAATGCCTCCAGCTACCCTGTGGGGTGAGCAGACCACTGCTGACCCCATGGTCATGCTGCCTGGAGGTCAGGCTATCAGGGAACTAAGGGTAGCAGGGTTACTATGTGCACAGGTGCAGCAACATCCATGATTGGAGCAGGATACTGTTTTCCACTCAAGTTTTAAAATTGCTCTTGAAAAACCCAGTGACTTCAAAACCTTCTGTTGCCTCTTACCTGCAGTGTGAGGTCAGGAGAGTCACCTAAACTCTTTGTGCCCCAGTTCCCTGTACAGTGGGATAATACTGGGCCTCACAATGTTATGGAGATTAAATGGGTCACAGGTGAAGTTTGCAACAGTGAGTACAGTGGAAGTACTTGATATTAGTAATTAATTAATTTTAGGGTTACTGTCTAGCAAGTGACTCTGGTTCCTGTTACAGAAGTGACACAAAAATTCTTTCCTATTACACTCATTTAAGTTTTAAAGGGTATTTGTAAGGTAAAATATTAAGCAAATAATAACTATGCTGGTTTTAAGGTATATTGGTTCCAAATTATGATGATGGTTCTCAAATGGCAGAGGGCTGGGAAGCCCAGCTCACAAGTAAAACCACAAAGTCCTTATGTGGAGCATGGAGTGTGGCTGTAATCCCAGTATTCTGGGAGGCGGAGGCACAAGGAACACACAATGAAGCTCAGCCTCAGCAATTTAGCAAGACCCTGCCTCAAAATGAAATATTTTTAAAAGACTCTTTTTAAAGATTCTTTGTCATGACTCTCCAGGCTTGGAGAGCCTCTACCTCAGTCTGGCCCAGGACCCAGAGAGTATGGGTTACCTGCATCCCTTGTCAACCCCGGTTTCGCCAAAACCTGCCTTCTTGAGTTTCCCGGGACTTGTATTGCCTTAGCCTTAAAAGCTGTCACCTGGTGGCCAACATTGAAAACAACATCTCAGCCCATCACTGCCCGATATCCGTGGAGGCCCTCTAGGAAGATCTTGGGTCTTGGTGTGCAAGGGTGTAGATGCCTGAATATAGTTCTAGGACCTAAGCAGTTCCCTGATAAATTTCCCTCTATGTCTTGATGCCCTTCCACAGGGACTGACATTCACACCTTCATTTAGATACCTACATCCACTTTATGAGAAGGTTCCAATGGAAATAGTCTCTGCTCTCTGGAATTTGAATTATAGTATATGTGCTGCCAAAGTGAATACTGGTGTTCAAATTATAGGTGGGGGTCATAAAAATAGAGCTGAGTAGCTATGATTGATGCTATGAAAAAAATAAAGCATGTTAAAGGTATCTGACATGATGAGAGTGGGAGAGACAGGCTTCTGGGTAGAGGTGACAGGTGGAAGAGATGGGAGTCCAGAGAGGAGTAGCTATCTGGGGAAAGAGTTTTCCAAACAGGTATCTTCTGTGAAATATCAAATTTTCAATTTAATTTAATTTTTTAATTGTAAATGGTTCATTTAAAAATCAGGACATTTCACCAAAACTGTTAGAATTTCTGGTTTTTCTTGAGCCATGAGTTGATGAGGTCTCTGCAGAAGCAAAACCCTAAGAAAGTTTAGTGAAGATCTGCCTGTTAAGGGGCTCAAGCTGTTAAGGGAAAGCAGCTTGCCAAGACATGATACCACCCTGGTGGGCAGGCCTGCTGGAACTTGGGAGACTGAGCATACTCCCCATAATCATTACTGCATCCTCCAGCTCCTGGCTGAGGGCCATGCTTGGGAGGATGGAGGGGGGCTGCTAATTTCCAAGCACTCTCCTTCTGCCCTCTGTGTGGGAAAGGAGGCTCTGGGGCACCAGGAGCCCATGAACAGACAGACACTAGTGCTGATCCCTAGGACCCACGCTGTGTGTAGTGCTCAGGCATGGAGGGTATGACAAGGTCTCCTATCTTGTTCAGTCTGTTCCCAGGGCCTGTTTGAGTGTGTGGGATAAGAAGGTGCTCTTTCGACTGCTGCAAAGATGGAGCAACTGGAGGAATGACAGAAGGCATGCCTGAGCAGCTTCTGCTAGCCTACCCTTCAGGGCAGCCTCCCTGTGGATGATGCCCTAGACCCCAATGTGTGTGTGTGTGTGTGTGTGTGTGTGTGTGTGTGTGTATAAGAGAGAGAGAGACAGGGGGATTTTCCTTCTCATTCACACATAACACATTGTGTGCTGCTCATCAGATTATATGTGGAGTTTTCAGTTTATCACCAACCACATTTTTCCAGCAAGGCGTCCTTGAATTTAACTCAATTCTGACTTTGCCTGGAGATTGCATTAGATCCCACCATTAAAGGCTTATTCCCATACTAGGATCTTCTACATCAGAAGAAGGTGCTGATGGACACACAGATAGGTCCAGTTGGACACACAGATTGTGACCTGTGCTTCTGACCTACTGGCTATAAATTAGGGTTCCCATGATCCCTTTCTCAAGTTTGATCAAGACTCAGGGAAACACTTGACTTGTGGTTGCAGGTTTATTGTAAAGGACATGACTAAGGATACAGATGAACAGCCACATGGAAGAGGTGCACAGATGTGGTTTGGAAAAGGGGCAAGGAGTCTACTTGAGATGTGCCACCCCAGGAACCTCCAGGTATTCAACCAGCCAGAAGCTCCCAGAACCCTGTCCTTGGGTTTTTGTGGAAACTGCACTCATTGGTGTGACTGATTATTTCCTTGGCCATTAATGATGAACTCAAGTCTTCAGCCTTTTTCCTTTTTGGAGGTTAGGCTTAGAAGTAGAAGTTTCTTGGCAACCAGATGCCTTTAGGAGCACACCAGAAGTCATCACTGATAAGATTTTGGCATGATAGAGAGATAAAGAAAGGAGAAAAGAGGCCTGTATTGCAGCCACAGGAGGGCTGCAGAAGAAATGCAAGCACCCTCCTGTGAAAACAAAGAAGTAGAAGTACTTTTATCAGGTCTGGCTAGGGGAGGAGTTTGGGAGGTGGGCAAACAGCTGATTTGAAGGAGCATCTGCCAGCACAAAACAGGAAGCAGAAAGATTTACTGGGGGCTGAGGGAGGTGGGTTTTGTGGAGTGTTGGGATTGGAGAGGCTCAGCACATGGGCAAAAAGGGAGCAAAAAGTTTTTTCCAAACTAGAACAACACAGAAGTTACTCTTGGAGAGATACCAAGTTGGGCAGATGTCATGTTAGAGATAGCTAAGCCCAAGGCTGGCAGAATCTATCAGTCTCACTAGGCAAAAGATATTTCAACACCCAGGAAATTCCAAGGGATTTACCAACTCAGTGTCAGGAATTGTAGGGCAAAGAACAAATGCCAGCACAAAAGATTCTTCTGGTATTGCTGTCTATAAGGGTTTTAGGAACTGACAGAATATATATCACAGCAGCCCCTCACAGTATCCTAAGAGCACAGAAGTAGCCCCAAGTGTAGCTAGAGCCAGATTTCTGAGTTCCAAGAGAGCTTGATCCAAGTTTCACACCATCATCTCTCTCAACCTCAGTTTTGACATTCATGAAATGGTTCAGTGCACCTCTCAAGGGTAGGTGTCAGGGAGAATGAACTGCCTTGTCCCATGATAAACCTTGGAGGTGGGAGCTGTCACCTACTTGCTCAAACCCTTCCCCTCTACTGCAGCCTTCGGTTACTGTACACGTGTGGATTGGAGAGGGGCCAGAGGTCATAGGGCTGATCAGGAATACAGCTGGATTCACATCCAGGTGTTGCTTTCCGGGATGCTATGATTCAACCGTGGTCATTTCTTGGCTGTGTGAGAACTGGGCCTCAGTTGCCCTCTCTGTAGCATCGCACTTTTGGGGAATACTTTTCTTTGCAGAAATGTTCATGGATTAGGGGATGAGGTACATCCCAGAGGTGGTATATCACAGAGCTCTTTGTGACTAGAGTGGGGTACCCTAAAGCTCCGTAGGAACCAAACAGGGTACACAAGTGTGTGGGGGGAGTCCTACCACAGCTGCCACCCGGGTACCCTCCATCTCAGGGAGCAAGGAAGAGATGTACAGAGATGTACATAGTTTCTGCACAGAGTCTGTGCCAAGTTCCATGTCACATGGTTCCTGTTATGAGGACATAAGTTCCAATATTGCCACCTTGGTGTAACCCCATGAAACTGCCAGAGCAAACTACAATAAGAGAGCCCCTCCAGCTCCTCAGATTGTATCCTAAGCATGAGCCTCTCCAGGCCACCTCATTTGAAGCATGAATGGACCCCCATGTAGCGCAAGTCTCCCCACCAGAAAGCCTGCCCTTCCCCCCAAATCAACACTCCTATCAGCCAGTGACCCAAAGACCTGCCCCTGTGACCCACACGTGGCTCCTTCCACAGGTGCTGGGCCCAATGAGGGGCTGGAGGAGGTGGCTCTGGGGCTGGAGGTCCCCATCCTGCTGACTCCTGTTTGTTCAGTGCCCTCCCAGCCTCCCCACAGTGCTGGTCTCCACCTCAAGCTCAGCAGCTATGTCCAGCCTTCAGATGTTGTGCTCTGGTCTGCCCCTGCGGCCCCTCCCACAGAACCGGGGACGCTGGGCTGGGGTGCCACATGCCCCTGTCAGGACCCCCGACCTCAGCCCTGAAGAAGAGCAGGTAAGAAGTCCAACTCATGCCTCCCAGGACTTAGTGTTTTCTAGGTGCTCCCCAGATAATCCAGGTAGGTTCCCCCTACTTTATGCCTTCAACTGTCCACCCTGGCCTCCAAGAGCTCTGGGGAAAGAAGTGTGTGCCTGGTACTTAGGTGTGGCCACCATGAGGTTTGGAATTATAGTCCCTACTTACAGATTAGAGGACCCTGAGGCTCAAGGTCACCCAGGCAGTAAGCCATGGTGGTGTGGCCACCTCTATGGGGAGGAGGAACCAGGAGGGTGTGAAGTGGCCCAATCCCAGCAGGAAGTATGAAATGTGTACCTTGCCCAGGTCACACACTGCCTGATGTGACTTTTGTGTTCTGATGCCAATAGGTCAGCTCCTTGTTTCCATTTGTGAATGTCCCTTTCCCTTCTCTGAGGGGACATGCACTGCAGCTATCAGCCTACTGAGACCAGAGTGGGGGCTGGGAAGAACTGCAGGCCAGGTGGGCCCTCATTCGATCACCCCATTACACAGACCCAGGTGAATGGGTGCACATACCAACAGCTCTCAAGCTGCCTGACCCTGTGGTGAAAGGCTGACTTCTCATTTGTAAATCAGGGATGGAAATTTTTTAAGACAGAGTTGTACAGAAGAACAAGTGAAATAAAGCAGGTGACATGATTGTCTTTACCAAGAATTACTTTCTCTTTACCAAGAATTTCAAAAACAGTGGGAGGAAAGTAGAAAATACCAATAAAGACAAAGTTTAAAAGATAAATACTGGTTGTGGTGGCACACAGTGGGAGGCTGAGGCAGGAGGATCACAAATTCGAGTTCCCCCTGGGCAACTTAGGGAGTTAGAAAAACCATGTCTCAAATTAAAAAAAAAAAAAAAGGAATGTAGGTCATTGCCAACATCCTGAGATTAATTCCTGTTTACACACATAGCAATTCAACCATCCCCAGAGCAAGATTACTTTTCTTGAGTGTCAGTAGCCTAGACTTTCCCCTGAAAGCTCCCCATCAGAGGTGGGAGAAAGGCCTGGTTGGTGGTTGGAGGAGGAAGTAAGAAGTGGCAGAGAAGGGCAGGGGTGGGTAACCGAAGGAGAAGGTGCTGGGGAAGGTCTTTGGACCTTAGGCACTGGTGGACCGGTAGGAAGAGACAGGAGGAGATGGGGACCAAGGGGCGACCTGCTCCTTTGTCCTCCCTGCCTGGCTCAGCTCGGTAGATGTTGAGGCAGTGATTAAGGTTCCCTCCCCATTGGTTGCCTCTGGGCTGGGCGCCTCCCTTTAGTTGCCAGAGCACACACGGAGGACCCTGCTATCTGCCCCTCTCCCAGGAATCCTTTATGGCTGCTTGAGGGTGCCTTTGGGTGGCCTCCTCAGCTTTGCTTAAGTATGTTGCCTTTGTTTGATGGTAGGAAGCCCTTGGAATAGGGCAACTTGTGGCTCTGAGGACCTGTGGAAGAAGCCACAGCTTCCCTCTGGGTACAGAGGTTGATTGGCCTTCAGCAGGGTCCCCAGTATAGTGATGGCCTTATTGACAGCTGTCCCTTTATACACTGGCTTGCTCTTTTGTTTCAAATGTGTGTCTTTACCAAATGCTAATGTTCCCAGTGCTAAGTCCTGGGCCCTTTGTCGCTCTTGTCTCCTCCCCTCCTAACTTCTGTCCCCAGAACATGAATCACCCAGCTTCACACCAGCCCTCCCTTAACTAGACATTTGTTGAGTGAGTGAGCAAATTCACCACACTTACTTCTTCCTATTCCTCACCCCAGAGTAGCTTATCAGCCACAGTTAGCTGGTTGAAGAAGTGATTCACATGTTCAGAGACCTAGACATCTCCTAGAGCCCATCCTGCTTCACCTGCTCCTAACTCATGTCCCAGATTGACTGGTAGAACCGGTCTCTAGGGCTCCTGCAGCCTATGAGGTATAAGAAGGACCTGAGGGGATTTCAGGACCCATAGTGAAAAACTCTGAAAAGAACCAAAGGTGGAAAGACAGAGACTGGGATTCTGGAAGGTGAGACTGAAGTTGGGCTAGTATATACAAGGTGCTGAATTCTATCCCCAGCACTGCAAAAAGTGTGTGTGGGGGGAATGAAGTCAAGTCAGATCTGTTCTTCTAACAAGAAGTGAGGGAGCATGAGGAGCCTGAGGGAGAAGAGTGAATGGACAGCATGGGGGCTTGGGTTACTTTCCCTGATTGGGTAAGAAACCCTCAGTGGGATTCTCCTTTCCCTCAACTCCTGGCCTCAGGCTCTGTCCAGGTCTCCTAGTAGCAATGGATGAACATTGTACACTGCCTGAAGCCACCTAGCTGGGAATGCAGCCTCCAAACTCCTAACTAATCTGGGTACCAGGTGGGGGTTGCTTCTGCACTTGCATGAAGTGCCAGCTCTTCTCCTCCTGAGGCTGCATCCCACCCTCCTCCCCAAGCCACAAGCCTCAGGCACCTCACTGGCCTTACATCAGGCCAAACAGCCTAATCCTTGGGGCTGGAGCTGGTCCACAATGAGCAAGAAGAGGGAGGGACTAAGCCCACCTTCCTGAAGGGGAGGGGTGGCAATCGAGGAAAGCCTCCTGTAGAAGGTAAAGGTGCAGGTGGACCTGGAGTGGGAACCAGGCAGTATCAGAGTGGATCAGTAGATGTCTGAGTGGAGCAGGGGAAAACTCAAATGAGGAAGATGTCCCAGCATAGGGGGATCCATGCCTGAACACACCTGTTTAGCTACCTAGTGCACCTTCTTCTCCTCTCCTCCCCAGTTGGCGCTGAGGAATGCCCTGCGCTACTTCCCACCTGACATCCAGGAACTGCTAGCCCAAGAGTTTGCCCAAGAACTGCGACTCTACGGACACATCTACATGTACCGGTTCTCTCCCAGCATTGAAATGAGGTGAGCAATTGTGGACATGATTTACCGTAGGCTGAGCTAGAGATCAGGAAATGCAAGGAGTTAACAGCCAAGAAAATCCCATCTGTCAGAGCTATGGGGCCACCTAGAAGTGTCATACTGAGTGATCCCCTCACTTAGGGAGAAGATGGTGGTAGGGGTTGGGGTCTGTCATCTTCAGAGCCTGGAACTGAGAGCTATAAGCAGTCACCAAACCTGACCAGAAGATGGAGCAACCCCTATTGAACAGTTCTCTGTTGCCTGACCCCCCTAAACTGGGAAGTCAATCTTGGGCAATCCTGGAGCCAAACTGTATCCCTTTCAAAACAATTTTTTTGGGACAGGGTCTAAGTAGGTGAGGCCTTACTTGCAAACTTCTTGTTTCACCTTTCGAGAGTGCTGGGATTACAGGCATGTGTCTTCACACCAACAAGGTAAAGGTTTCTTCAAAGTACATTTCAGCTCTGCTTTGCCATCTGCTTTGTCCTAAGTGGTATTTGTCAAGCGGTGAGAGAGAGTGACTGGGTGGGATGGGCCCTGAGTTCCCTGTCTCTGGTCATGTGGGAGCTCACACTATCTGAACACCAGACAAGTGGGCCTTAGTATGTAATTAGCACTAGACAGATCTGCTGAGGCTCCTAGCAATGATGGAGATGCTATTTCTCACTGCCCATACCTGTGTGGCCAGACACTATGGTGAGGGTGGGTCCTGCACTTTAACAGGAAGGAAAGCCTGGCATCTTCCCACTTGCAGGGCCTACCCCGTTGAGCAGTACCCTTGCCGGACAAGAGCTGCAGCAGCCATCATGCACATGATCATGAACAATCTGGACCCTGCTGTAGCCCAGGTAATGGCTGGGGAAACTGAGGCCTACCACTATTTGATACAAATGTAACATGAGACACACATGTAATTCTTTCAAGCTTTTAATTTACTTTTAGATTCATCAACATTATAAAACTAACAAAAGGGTCCCCATACCCTTATCCTGGCTTCTCTTTAATAGTTGCTTCTTCCATAACTCTGAAACATCAAAACCAGGACATTAACACCAATATGACAGATAAACCTGTAATTTTATTTTTTATTTTTTACTGTGCTTGGGACACCTCCCAGAACATCACACATCTACAACTGAGCTACAAACAGTCAGATTTTCTAATCATCACATGAAAAGATAAGAAGAAATAGATTTTATACTATTCGTTACCTATCCTAATATATCAAAATATTTTTATCATATAATAAATATTAAATTAGTAAAGAGCTATTTTACACATTTTTCACACTGAGTCTTTGAAATCATTGTGCGTTTCTCAAGTAGAGCAGTGCTCAGTTGCCACACATAGCTAGTGGCCACCATATTGGATGATATGGATATGGCCACATGCCTCTGATTTGAGCATCTTATGACAGCCAGTCTGTATCAGTTACCCATATTTGAGAAAGGATAGCCTCCAAGAGTGAGTCCCACAGCTCCTTGAAGGTAATATGTTGCCAGCATTTAACTGCTTTGTCTAGCAAGTGAGTACTGGTCCTGACCCCAGACTCTAGTCAGGCTGACCTTGATATTTATCCCAGACTAAGTTCCCAAAGTGATCCCAGACACATCTCTGACCCTACCACTAAGCAGTTCCCTTATCCTAGTCACAGAGGAGCCAATGTCCTTGCAGATGCAGCTGTCACTGGGCCTCATGCTTCTTGCTTCTCCTTCTTTCCCTGTTTTTGTTTCTCATTGAAACTGCCAAGCAATTAGGGGTCCTTCCTCTCACTGTTCCCCTCACTCTCCACAGCTCCCGGCCATTCCTAGGCCCTCTTTTCAGATGATACTATGTCTTTTTCAGTTTCCCCAGGAGCTGGTGACCTATGGAGGAAATGGGCAGGTGTTCAGCAACTGGGCTCAGGTACAGTGTCTGTGTAGCTTCATCCCTACCTGCTTAGGAGGAAATGACAAATCTAGGGTTCTTCCTCCTATATTCCCAAGGCTCCAGCCCTGGAGATTATTTGGGGATGTTGCCATTATAATGGGTGTGAGCAATGTTATTGAAGGACCCAAAAGCCAATGGACTATGATGGCAACCTGGAAGAACAAGACCACTGGGCAAGACCACCCTAGGCCTGCAGGAGATCACTGGTCCAAGGCATGGCCTAGAAGCCCCAGGGTGAGATGCCCACTTGTGCTTACATAACCTTCTGTGCTTGCCATTCCTTCAGTTCTGGCTGACCATGTACTACTTGTCGAAGATGACTGAGGAGCAGACTCTGGTCATGTACAGTGGACACCCTCTAGGCCTCTTTCCCAGCAGCCCTGGTGCCCCGAGGCTGGTCATCACCAATGGGATGGTGGGTCAGAGGTAGTGGGCACCATGACTGCCAAGGCCATGGGTCACAGGAGGGGTGGGCAGGGAGGAGAGCCAGGTACCCTTGAAACAGCTCAGGAACTGTTTCCCAGGGCTCTGAGCTTGTGCCCCAGCCCTTGGGGCTCCGCTGCCTATTCTTTCCCTACTTTTCAGGTCATTCCCAACTATTCCTCCAGGACAGAGTATGAGAAGCTCTTTGCCTTGGGAGTCACAATGTAAGTCACTATTTTAGTTTATTAACGTGGCATTTCCTTCCTAATCATGCTTACTATAAAACAATGTGGTATTAAATATAATTTTTGAAAAACACAATCACAACACTATAACATAGTAATTTCATTGCTTACAAACTCCCTGGTATTTTATGTAAATACCTACATTGTTATATACATCTAAGCAAGACAACATACAAGTTCAGATTCTGCCTTTTTCAAAGACCTTAGTATGACCAATTTCAAACATAAACAAAACTAAAAGAATATGCAGGGAACACTATCAAAATTCTGCAATTAATGTGCTACTAGGCTTACTTTATCTGTAGGCCCCTCTCTCCACTCATCCATTCATCTCGCTTTTGGATGCATCTCAAGGTAAGTTGCAGATATTACTGAATGTAATTCCACACTTGTTTAGGGTTTTTTCTCTTGAAGTAGTATTTGCATGTACAATTGGTCCTCAGTGTCTAAAGGTTATACATCCTCAGAGTCAACCAACCGTAGATCAATACTGTATATGAAAAAAAATATTTGTGCACTGAACATGTGCAGACATTTTTCTCATAATTTTTCCCCAAACAATACAATAACCATTTATATAGCATTTACTTTGTGTTAGGAATTATAAGTAAACTATATATGATTTAAAATATACAAGAGGATGTGTACATGTTCTGTGCAAATGCATTTGATATCATGTATTTGAATATGTGAGGATTTTGGTACCCACTGGGATACTGTAATGAGATGCACACATCCTACACACCCCGTGTGATGGGCTCTGACCACATTGTGCACCTGAGCAACTCAACTCCTGTCCTTTAGGTACTACTGCCGTGGTGACCTCCCTTGTGTCCCTGCCTAGTGTTACAGATTTTGATTTGTTGTAAAGTTGATACATGTTTTGAATCAAACATTATTAAAGAAACTGCAATGAAAAGGAAATCCCTCTGCTGCTCCAGACTCACTAACGATCTATTGTGTGATTCCAAATGTTCTTCATGTGTGTGAACTCATGACATAGGTAGCTAACAAGGTCTCTGCACTTTGTAGTTCTTCATTTGACAATGCAGCCTGGAGGTCATTCCATTTCAACAAACAGATCCAAAATATTCTCACTTGACCCACAATGTTCAATTGTAACATAATCCATTTATCCTACTCACCTTCTGATTTGGGTTTTTCCAGTTCTTTGGGATTATAACTAATGTTGCATGGAATGTTGTCCTCTATAATTTTGTAGATTTCTGGGAGTTTCACTCTAGGATAATCGCTATGTAAAGCGCAGCCAAGGTGAACCCATGAATCAGCTTCAGGATAACGTTTTCTATTATAATCATGATAACAGGCATCACATTTTGTTGCCCTAGGATTGATAAATAACATCACATTTAACCTTCTGTGCAGTAGGTATTGCATAAGAAATAGGCATCTTTATTACCCATTTTGTGGAGAAAAAACTAAGCTCAAAAACCCAGTTAATATTTTTTGCTGACAATAAGTAGTTGCTGTTGTTATTTTTGTTTTAAACATCACTAGACCTGTAAACCTTTTCTGTGCCACTGGAAAAAACCATAGGGTCACACTGATGGGACACCATGTCCTAGTCCACTGCTACATAACTGTGATCCTAGACGAGTCACAGCACTTCTCTGTTTAGCAGATGCAAGATTAAAGTTCAAAGAGGACATAGCTCCAGGAGTCAGACTTAGTGTGGCTGCATTACCTATAGGTCTACCCCAGGTGCCATGGAGCAATTAACTAAAGGTAAAATGAAAATTGCCAATAGAGACAGAAACAGATTTCAATACATAACTGATCTGAGAAATGCTAATTACAGCAAAGCCTTTGCACTATCAGGTTGACAAAACTAAAACACAGAGAATACCCAGTGCTGGTGACAATGTGGGGAAACAGGCAGATGCAGATTGTTGGTGGATGTCTAAGTCATTATAAGAAGGCTGAAAATGGTTGTAAGAGGTGCCATCCAGCAACTGACATCAAAGTTTCATGCGTATAAATCTTGTGTCACCACAACTTTACCTCTGAGAATTACTGAGTAAACACCAAGGATCTCAGTCAGTTCCTAGCTCTGCCAGGTGTCCCTCTGCAACACTGGGCTCGTACAGGAAGGATATTAATAGCTACTATATTATGTTGTATGCAAATTAATGAAGTGGTAAAGGTGAAATCCTTACACCATGACACAAAGCTCAAGTGAATACAGCCCTAGCAGGAAGCTCAACCCAATGCAGGCTTCCATGTGGCCCTGGTATGGTCTGATGGTTTCACCTGTCTCCTTGGTGAATGTTTATTATATTAACTTTATTCTCTTATGTTTGTAGTAGCTGCACAACCTTTCAAGATAAGGGAAATACAGATCCATGTTTTAGAAGAGAAAACAGGAGCTCTGAGTTGTCAAGTGCCCTGCATGTTTATTTTGTGGGCTTAGTACTAAAACGCAGATCTGTGAGAAGGCATCCTGATCCAGAAGAGAGAAGGGACTGGGGGAAATATTTCAGGAGCAGGAGCCTGATAGAAGAGATATGAACATGACATTTTCAAGGGAAAAAGCAAATATCAGTACCCTCAAGAGTGTCCTGGTCTTTGGGCATCAGCAAATGCCACCTTTCCCCACCTTGTCCTCAAAAATTAAAATGTTTGATAATCAAGTGGTGGAAACAGCCATGTTTATGCTTTAGTGATAGTCACTTAGTTTAGTTTTAGTTTAGTTTTTGATAATATTGGAAATATATCTGACAACCCAGTGGTCCCCCTCCTGATTTCTACCCTGAAGGACATGATTGATGTACAGGTTCAGGGAAGCAAGGAGAGACTACACTACAGTTGTTTAATATAGCAAAATCAAAACCATCCTGATTACCAGGAAGGGGAGTAAAGAACATTGAGTGGCTTTAGATGCTGTGTGCTCTAAAAACATGAAGAGAAATGAGTGGGGGTCTCCATGTGCTAATGTGGAAAAAGCCCTACAGATGGGGTGCTGGGGGGCAAAATAAGCTGCAGAAACAAAATTTAGAGAATGGCCTGAAATGCAGCCCACTGAAATGCAACAAGCACCAAAGTGTGCAGATCTGAGGCATAATGCTGATGAATTCTGAAAAACGTGTGCACCCATGCTACAACCAATTGATGAAGCCTGGCCCCATCACATCTCCCTTGACTCCTTCCTGTAGAAAGACTACTCCGTTTACTGAATGTTACGTGAATGGAATCCTGCAGAATATGCTCTTTCCTATCTGGCTTCTTTACTGGGTCACATCACATGTAATAGGGTCTCTGCTTTTTTTCTCTACCATGTCATATTTCATCATGTTCATATGCTGTAATTTGTTTGTCTTTTCTTCTATGGATGAATATTTCAGATGCTTCAGATTTTAGCCATTGCCAATGAATTGCTATGAACATTCATCTGCATGTATTTACATGGGCATTAGTGTATAGCATGGGTGCTCTAGGCCATGTTCAGCTATAGACTGTAGTCCCCAAAGTAACATTTCCTTAACCAATTACATTTCAACTTTTAGGAGAAGAAAATCTGTTTGTAGAAAGTCTAGGAGGGAGGAGGGGACCAAAACTGGAGGGCTGTAGCCTATTATATTATCTCCTTTTTTTTTTTTAAGGAGAACATAGAAATACCTTTGAGGGTATTTAAAAGTCATTTTCAAGGTCCTAAAGCAGAGATTTGGAGAAGCCATGTCTGCAATCTGACTCAGCTTCCTGCTTGGCTTGCTCTCTCTGTGGGCAGGTACGGCCAGATGACAGCAGGCAGCTACTGCTACATTGGGCCCCAGGGAATTGTCCATGGCACAGTGGTGAGAGACTGATCACACCTGGATGAGAGGGTGAGTCCTGGGAGACAGATGTAGAAGGAGAGGGCAGTGAGTACCTGGCCTCCTCATCTGCAGCTCACTGTGCTGAATGCTGCACGTCGGTACCTGGGTATCGAAGACTTGACTGGAAAGGTCTTTGTCACCTCTGGACTTGGTGGGATGAGTGGAGCTCAGGCCAAGGCTGCAGTCATCGTGGGGTGCATTGGTGTGATAGCAGAGGTGAGTGACAGCACCTTACTAGTGGATTGTGATATACTTGGGGAAATTTGTAACGGGCGGCCCTGTGTCTCATTACCCCAGGTTGATAAAGCAGCTCTTGTAAAACGCCACCAGCAAGGCTGGCTGATGGAAGTGACTGACAGCTTGGATCACTGCATTGGGAGACTCAGGTATAGCTGTTTGTACCCAAGCAGTGGAAGGAGGAGGCCATGAGAAGAGGCCAAGAGACTGGGCTGCTTTGCATGGGCTGTTCAGTGCCTGATTCCTGGGCACAGGTGGCAGCATTCCACATGTTGAGTAGAGGTCATCCTGTAGAAATGTCACAGGAAGGACCTTGAAAGACCCTATTTCTCACCAGTTGTTGTTTCAAGGAGCCCACTGCATGTGTATCCTCACTGGTGACCACATGGCCCTGACTGGTTTAAGCTCATTCTCTTGGTGTTCTGCGCTTACCTCCAGTTTCATGAAAGGTGTGTCATGTGTTTCTCTGTATAATCTCAGGAACCTGGCTGATGACTAGTGCTCACCTGTTTACCTTCTTACCTGCTCACTTTTTGGAAAGTGAGCCATTGGAATGGCATCTCCTCACCATGGCTTCATGGGCTTAGCAGTAGCACATCTCACTGTGCTGACCATTTATTTGTGCAGCTGGGGACAGCACTTCACCTCCTCCAGAGGTGTCTAGTGGAGACATAATGGGAGCAGCTGCCCTGGATGCTACTGCTTGGGTGCCAAATTTGAAGAATCATGAAACTTTGAAGAGCAGAGTCCTGTTTGGGACAGTAATTCCACACCATGACTCTAGTGAGAATCACCAAGGCTGGGATTCCAAGTTGTTATATGTGAGCAATAACACAGTGACCTTCCAAATATACCCATTATACAGAGAACACCCTGTTTTAACATAGATCTTTCTAAAATATCAATTTCACCACAGTACATCCTTTTGAAACTCTTAGTGATCCCCAGCACCCACCAAAAAAAAACAGTCCTACAAAACTGAAAAACACCTCTCAGATGTGTGTTGATTATCAGTGAAATTCCCAACTCCATGTGTGGTACTGAAGGGTCTTACCAGACATAGCTGCTGTCCAGGTTCATGCTGTGCATCCTGAGCACACGCACACACACACACACAAGCATACAAATACACATACAAACATATACACATGCTCATACACATAACTACAGACACATATGTACTCATATAAAAATTCATGCACATACACACGAATACACAGATAAATGCAAACACAGATGCGTATACATAAACACAGACATACATGCACATAAACACATGCATTCACAGAGATACATTTATATGCATACCTGAAGGCATATGTGTATGTATATATATACAGATATATATGTGCATATACATGAAAGCACATGCACAATATGCACACATATACAAAACTAAATCAGTTTGAAGGGTTTTTTTGAGTACCTGGCTTGCTACACTATACCAATTGAGCAGAGGAAGAAACTGGTGGGGATGCACTTAGCCTCCCATTGGCTTCCAATTCCTGTGGTCCTCCTTCTTGGATGTTTCATGGTCCAGACTGGCCTCCTCATTGCTTCAGAAAGTGTCCTTTTTCTGCTTCAGTATCCCCTCCTTCTTTTGTACTGTGAATTAACAGTCTTTGTGCTGAGCTAAATTGCTAGGCTTTTTATTTTTCATTTTTTAAATGTTTTATTTTGGGGCAGATCTCACTAAGTCATTAAGCTGCCCATACTGAGCTCAAACTTGTGACCCTTTGCCTCAGCTTCACAGAATGCTGGGAGTACAGGTGTGCACCACTACACCTGGTTTAGCCTGGCCCTCCTGAGTGCAAGCATGTGCCTGGTTCCTACAGTCTTCTTTCTTTCCAGCCCAGTGTGCAGTTCATCTATATATCCAGTAGGACCACTCTGTCTAACCCAGTTTAGTTTTTGTTTGTTTGTTTTGTTTTCCTTTATTTTTATTTTAGTGAAAATAAAACCAAGCAAAATAAAACAGACTAAAGCCAATCAAAACAAACCAGTGTGACACAGGACTTCAGAACAATAGGAAATCAACAATGGTTACCATAGTACCTCTTGTTGTCTTCAAAATAGCTGCAGATACCTTCAGACATAGTAAAATCAAACAAAAAAGAACAGAATAGAACCAATAAAAACAAAACAGTGAACACAATACAGGACTTCAAAACAAGATAATAGTAACTGAAAATGGCCACCATAATATATCTTGTTATCTTTGAAATAGCTGCCCATGCCTTCAGATATAACAAAATCAAACAAAACAAAACAGAATAAAACCAACCCAACAAAACAAAGTGATACAGGACTTTAAAACAAGACAATAGGGAATTAACAATGGCTACCACCTTCAGAAGGAGATCCCCCATAGATGCCACACGGTGTACTGTTATTCTCTGAACAGATGATCAAACCACTGGCTGTAGGCCTGTAAAGCAGTGAAACAGCAAACGCCACAAGCATCAAATTGCATTTCACCTCAATAACTATCATTGCAGCCTCTGTTTCTCCAGAACAGCCAGTCATTAACAGGGGGTTGGGTCGGTTGGTTCTTTTTGTTTCCCAGCCCTTGTGCTGGAAGGGGCTGGGGTCTGATTGTTCCCCCAGCAGCCCACACATGGCTCTGATTCACAGGGAGGGCTTGCTTCTTGGTGACTTCTTGTTCTCTTACCCCACAGTCTGAGAATGGCTCCCACTTTGGTTTTTTAACACCTCTACCACTCACAAGTTCTATTATTTATTTCCATCCTCTGTTTACCAAAATAGGTTTCCATTCTTCTTGATCTTCTATTTTTCCAAATAAGTTTGAGACTCCTCTTCAGTGAATAATCTCAGGACCCCTGGAGTGAGTTCTTTGAAGATTCTGACTCTGAGAGACCTAGCTCTGATTCTATAAATCTTCTTCAGAAGAATTGTCACCAGTGTGGGACTGGTATTCCCATCAGAGGCATTCAAATTTGCCTTTTTCCTTTATGGTTTTGTGTCCCAAACAAGAGATGGAGTCCTCAAAGGCCATATACTTCATGCCCCCACCCCCCACCACAATCCTCACACACAATCCTTTTGGTAGCCTCTTAGCACATCTGACCTGTGCATTAATAGGGGGCAAGATTTGTCAGGACAGCTGTGAACAGATGCAGCAAGTCCATCTGTTTTACTTTTGTGTCCTTCTAGGGAAGCAAGGCAAAAGAAGGAGGTGCTTAGTCTTGGTTACCATGGGAACATAGTGGATCTTTGGTAAGTAGGGGTCTGGGAGTTGGTAGTGTTGGGGTGCTCAAGGGAGGCCCTCCCAGCAAAGTTCCTGATCCTGACCAGATACTTCTAGGGTAAAAACTTCAAACCTCAGCCCTTTCCCACCTTGGATGACCCCATGCCTGCTCATGCCCATCACAGCCTTTCTATCAGTGCCCTTTCCAGGGTGTGGGTGGGACAATGGACTGCAGTCCCCACCTGGCTAACCTCAGCCTGGTTCCCATACCATGCATGCCCTGCTTCCCCAGGGAGCGCCTCGTCCATGAATTGGACACCACAGGAGAACACTTGGTGGATCTCGGGTCAGACCAGACATCCTGCCATAACCCATTTAATGGTGGTTACTACCCTGTGCAGCTCAGCTTTGTTGAGGCCCAACGCCTCATGGCTTCCAACCCACCTGCTTTCAAGGACCTAGTGCAAGAAAGGTAATGATAGGCCCAGAATTGCTCAAGGTGTGGACAGCTGGACCTTCTGGTCTGGGCAACAAACCTTACCCAACTCTGGTTGCAACCTGATTCTCAAGTGACCAGCTGTGTGACACTAGGCAAAACCTTAACTTGTCGAAGCCTTTGCCTCCTGTCAGACAGTCATGAACTCATTTTACTCTTGGAAACACTGGGAATATTTGCAAAATCTTCAGCACAATTTCTAATTTAAATCAGTCTTTTCTATCTTTTTTCCCTCCAAGGCCCAAATAGGTTGGTAAATGCTTGTTTGTAGGGGCTGCCATCTGAGTCTTGAAAGATTCAAGAAGGGCTTAAACAGTTGGTGGGTGAAGGTGTGATCACAGCAAGTTTGACTGGAGATAGAGAAGGCTCTATAGGTAGTGAGGTTGAACATCATCAGAGGGCTTGATGGGATGGACTGGAAATCCAGCAGGGAGCCAGTGGGTAAAGTTGACTTGTCTGCTTGTTGCAGCTTAAGGAGGCACATCTCTGCCATCAACAGGCTGGCTAAAGAAAATTTCTTCTTTTGGGACTATGGCAATGCCTTCCTCTTGGAGGCACACAGAGCAGGTAGGTAGGAGAAGGGAGATGGGAAGTTTCATTCTCTACTGCTTCATATGTGGCCACTCCACTATAGGTTCTTCCAACAAGTGCCCAGGGGAGGCTTCACTATTTCTCTTTCCAGGCTTTCCTTCTGCAAGTTGGTTTCTGGGTGGCTGGGAATCTCAGGGTCTCAGTTTCTCCAAATACTTTAGGAACATGAAGGGCCATGGAGAGAGTAGGCACAATGCTCAGGAACAGGTTCTGGTGCCAAACTATGAAGCTCTCCTTTTCCAGATAGAAATTTCTTTCTTCTGTTGCATTCCCACAGTAGGAAGTCCACAGGGTTCACAGAGGAGTCTCTCTCCCAGCCCGGCCTTCTCCCTGGATATTGATGCTCCAGACAGATGCTGAGTACACTGGCAAATGTATCCAGGCCCTGCACCCAGGCCACACGAATGGTAGCATGGGCACACAGGGCAGCACTCTGCTTTCGCTCCTATTCTTTAAAAAACAAACAAACAAAAAATCCTGCTGCTGGTGGGTTGTTTAGACTACCATCTGAGGTAGCCATGTGGCTTCTGACCCTGGATGGGAAATTCTGTCCACAGGAGCAGATGTGGCAAAGAAGAATGCTAAAAAGACAGAATTCCGCTACCCCTCATATGTCCAGCACATTATGGGGTAAGTGATGAAGGGTACTGACAGTTGTGGGGTACCCAGAGCCATTACTACCCACTTTCAGAGTCTGAGACCTGGCATTCAGATCAGAACGGCCTCAAAGTATGACCACCACTGATCCTCACATGACCTCAAAATGGCCAGGTACAGAGTCACAGGATTCCCATCATAAAATGCTGGCAAAGAGGAACCAAAATTGTGGAGAATTTCTCCAGAGCTTCAGGGAGGCCCAATGAGGCCAGCAGCCAAAGTTACTTTCTGTGAACATGCCAACCTCTGAGCATGCAAAACCTTGAGTTGATGAAGAGATCGCTGCCCATCTGTTAGCCATAGCCCAAGTGGCAGCTGCCAGCTTGTTCCAGAAGACCCACCTGGCTGTGCAAGGCAGGCCTGGGGTAGAGAGAAGCAGCCTAGGACTGTCAGAGGAGAGAGAACCGGGGGGAGGACCAGGACCAAGGGTGGAGGTTACAAAGCCAAGCTGAGGTGTCTGGGCTTTGCAACTCACATCCCTAGGAAGGCAACACAAGAAAGGAGCCCTTGAGGGAAGCACCCAGAACAGTTTGGCAAGTGCAAGAGCTCTAGAGACCACTGAGCCACTGAACCTCTCCAGTGGAGGTCACTCACTCTTGGAAATGGGCCACCTAGAAAGGTCAGTTCACCTAATAAAGTGAGCTCACCAGACACCCTACCTTTACTCCTTTGTCTCAACCATAGCTCTGGTGACTGATTTTTATGTAGTCTTTGTAACAGAAATCCAAGGAAATTTCTGCTTGTCTCATCCCAGCTCCTTGATGCTTCAGGTAGAGGAGATGTGAGGGGAGACAGAAAGGTTAGAGAGGATTGAAGGGCACGGGGGAGACTGAGGAGCATGAGGTGACTAGGGGCCTGGGGGTCATGAAGTGACTGAATGAGAGGAAAAGAACTGGGGAAAGGGAGGACACTCAGGCAGGGAGGGACCAGGAGTAAGGGAGGCCCTCTAATACTGCTGTTGAGTTGGAGACCTAAGGGTGTCAAGCCCCATCTGGATGCTGATCCTCTCTTCAGAGGGCACCCATAGGCTGTTCCTCCAGCCAGGGCAGAAAGTACCACCAGCCCAGAAGCCTTAGTTGAAGATGTATTTGTCTTTTCAGGGACATATTCTCCCAGGGATTTGGGCCTTTCCGCTGGGTATGCACATCAGGAGACCCCCAGGACCTGGCTGTCACAGACCAGCTGGCCGCATCTGTGCTGGAGAAAGCCATTGCTGATGGAGGTGACACTGTTGTGTGGGGAATGCTCATGCATGGGTAGTTTCCCAAAGGCCCTTCCTCAGTAGGGTGCCTGGCATGGAGGATCCTGGCCCATGAATGTTGTTCTGAGTGCTGGAACCACAGGCCTTATATGCTCCACCATCCTTTAGAACTGTTCTCAGGTGTGCAGTAAGGACCTTCTGACTGCAAATGATAGCTTTCCCTCACAAAATATCTGAAAAATCAATTTGATTGCAAGAAAGATTTATTTTAGCTCACAGTTTCTAGTGTTTCAGTTAGCTCCACTGTCTTTGGATCTATGGTATGGTCTCACATCATGGCAGAAGCACATGGTGGAGCAGCTAAAAAACAAAGACAGGAAGGAGCCAGTGTCTCAGTATTTCCTTCAAAAGTATGCTCCTGAAGACCTGTCTACCCCCAGTTAATACTCTAAAGGTTTCATCACCTGACAATAGCATTATAGGCTAGCAACCAAGCCTCAACACATGGGCTTTGGGGGAAATATCATAATCCAAATTATAACAGCCATTCAAACTGGCTAAAGTAGAAGGGGCCTTCAGACGCAAATGACCTAACTGTCATGGAAGGGGTTTGCCACAGTCCCTCTCTGACCCACCCTCTCTACTGTATGTCACCTGACCCCTGAAAGCCCTTGAGCACCAGCCTTGGGTTTATGTTTGTCAAAAGCACTGCTGATTCATATCAGCTGTCTTTTGTGAGCATGCCACCAGTGCCTTGGGCCCCATCCAACCTCCCTGGTCCACTCCTGTATTCTTTAAGTCAGCGGCTACCAAATTTGTCTTAGGTTTTGTGGTTGCAGAATTGAATCTGCCTCTTTGACCTGGATGACAATGGTCTCCTTGGTCCTAAGTACTGGCTCCACTGATGTGGTCACAGCAGAAGCTAGGGCCTTCTCTTGGGAAATCTGGACCTGTAACTCCACAGGCCTCCCTGACTTCAAACAGCTGCCCACCCCCAGACAGGTGGGCTGCTGGGTATTTAACAGACCGCACTCTGGAAAGAAGCCCTGGGCCATTGTACTTGCTAATGACCATGGTGTAGATACTCACAGCACTGCCAACTTCAAGCTGGTACTGTGACCTGGCTCTGTGGGGTTTCCACAAGGCAAATTTCACAGACACAGATAACCTGGAGTGCATAGATCACAATAAAGGGCAATAAAATAATATGCAGTGGTGAGTATTGACTTTTTCTTCTTCTTCAGTACTGGGGATTAAACCCAAGGCCTTTGCATTAAGTTACATCCCCAGTCCTTTTTAAAAAATGTTTTATTTTGAGACAGGGTCTTGATAAGTTGTTAAATTGCCAAGACTGGGCTTGAATTGTCAATCCTAGTACCTCAGCCTGCCAGAGTGCTGGAATTAAAGGCATGCATCAGTCAGTATTGTCAGTATTTTTTAAAATATAAGTTTAAAATTTTAATGATATCTATGTTGAACATTGACTCACACGACTTCCAAAAAATTAGTCATTCTGCTGTCATGAGCTGAGGTGAGCTGGATCCCATGCACTATAACCACCATTCCTTCCACTTACCCTCTTGGGATATGCCAAGTTCGTTCTCACAGTTCAGCTTTGGTACTGATTTTTCCTTCTGCCTAGGGCTCTGTTTTTACCAAAATTTGTGTAGCCAACTTTCTCAGCATGTAGGACTCAGCCTGACTATCATCATCTTCGGGGAGTCTTTGATCTCCCTAACCCACTACCTTAGTGTTCACCACATCACATTCTCTTACTGTCTCACAGTCAGCCCCAGCCTTTGTTTCGGGTGGTTAACCCAGCAAGGTGGTTGTTAAACAGCAACCCTGATTAGCTGTTAGCTGAGGGAATGGATGCGGCACCAAGACTGGTCTATACAGTTCCACACAGTCATTCATGTGATCGCTTCATCGAAGATTCCCAGAATTGGGAAAGCTGGGGTTATGTGGTGGGTTCCCTGGCCCTGAGTGCTGGCTCCAGTGATGTGGCCACAGTGGGTGCCTATAGCAAGCAGCCTGCAGAAGGGTGAGAGCTCTCTTGCCTGTGGGACAAGGGATACTCCTCATCAAGTGGACCTATGACATCCCTCCCCTTTCTCCCTGCAGTGAAGGCATCCGTGAAACTGCAGTATATGGACAATATCCGCTGGATCCGAGAAGCCGCCAAACACCAGCTGGTGAGGGTGCTAGCCTGGTGGCCTACAGGATTGACTACAGGGCATAGGGGAGGCCAAGCTTTAAGGAGGGTGTCAAGATATGAGGTGGTGCTGACAGGTTCTCAGTGGGCACATAGCACCCAGCTTGTTGTTCCCTGAGAGAGTACAGACTCTGGACCCTGTGTGACTGTTCACAGCAGCTCCATGTTGGCCATGCTGGGAAGGGCAGTGGCTGTCACCTTGCTCAAGAAAAAGAGACAGAGAAGATCATTCACACGGTCAGTGGAGAGATGGACTAGAGGAGAGAGGAGGCCTGAACCTTAAAGAAAGGCCACCTGCGCAGCCAAAAATGGGCCAGTGGGAGGTGATGAGAGCCAAGGGTTTGTGGAAAGGCCAGTAAGTGCTGTCATGAGGGCACCAAACAGGACTATTCTTTTGGGTATGAGTTAAAATATTTAGAGTATGTTCTCCCTAATTACTACATAGTGCTTTTCATCTTGTAAATGATGGTGACTAGAGAAGATCTGTCTTTAAAATTTTGCTTGAGATTCTTTTAATGCACATTCATACAAATGTCTAAGTCATTGGATGCTGGATAAATCTTTATTGGGGGCCACTGTTGAATGTTTTATAGTATCCTACCCATGCTAGCAGCATTGAAGAATTTTTACAGTTATTGCCAAATATCCTGATTGAGAACTACAGGGCTAAATAATGATTTTAGTTTTCATTTTCAGAATTGTTTTTCGTCCTAGGAATAATTTCCCATTACCATCCAGAGGTGCTATTATATATGGGAGTTGAGTAAGTAGGTGCTGAAACAAACACAGGGGTCCAAACGCCACCTCATGGGAAAATTGCTCAGCTTCTCTGAGCCTTGGCTTACTTATCTGTAACATGGAGCTTATAATGAGGACAATAGTACTTTCTTTTTCTTTTTTTTAAAGGAAATAAAATCCAAAAAACAAAACAGAACAAAGCCAATCAAAACAAAGCAACAAAATTGGTATCCTTCAAAGCAGGATACTAAGAAAACAACAGTAGCTACCATAGTATATCTTGTTATCTTCACAATAGTTGTCCATTCCATCAGGCATAGCAAAATTAAACCAAAACAAAGCAGAATAAAACCAATCGAACAGAACATTGAATAAAGCAAAACAATTGATCAGAACAAAACAAAACAGTGAGAACAATATTGGATTTTAAAGACAAGATAGAATGAGATATTCCCCCATATTTGCTATATTACATACTATCATCCACCCAAGAGATGCTCCAACTGCTGGCCCCAGGCCTGCAAAATCAACCAAACAATACAAACATTTAGTTGCATTTTGTACCTTAGTTGCTATCAACTCAGCCTGTCCTTCAAACCAGCTGGTCGCTTACTAGGGTTGGGAGTGGGGTGTTAGATTCTCAGCCCACGTGCTGGTAGGCTCATGGAGATGCTATTTTCTTTCTGGGTCCCGCATGGCTTGCGCAGCTTACCTGAAAGGCTGTCTAGTTGGCTTCTTGGTGGTCTTCTTCTAGTCCCAGCATGGCCAATTCTCAGGAGGCACTGACTTTTTGACAGTAGTATTTTCTTTTCAATACTCACAAAGGTAGACTATGGGGAAAGTACTTGGGGTGAGCATCACATTAGGTGGTGGTAGTATTAGTATTGAAAGGAGTCCAGCAGGATTGATGCCCATAATAGGTAACCTCCCTGGTGCACAGACTACTCCAGGGAGGAACCTTAGAAGTGATGGACCATGAAAGAATATCTGGTTTCCCAGTACACAGTGGCTGCTGTGGCTGTCTGGTGAGATGCACACAAGGGTATGTCCAGTCCTACAGACTTTAGAATTACCACACATCTCAGGGTCCTCCAGGGCATCCATAGAGGGGTTATCAGGCTGCTGCCTAATGAATCAACCACATTACGAGGTCCTGACATGCCTGCCTCTTTTGGCTGAGGGACTTTCTCATACTTCCCTCTGCAGGTTGTGGGCTCCCAGGCAAGGATCCTGTACTCAGACCAGAAGGGCCGTGTGGCCATTGCTGTGGCCATTAACCAAGCCATCGCCAGTGGAAATATCAAGGTGATATATCCTTTGTTCAAAGAGGACTAACCTTAGGTTCTTTCACATTAGTATAGGGGACTTTCACATAAGTCACATTTGGGGACTTCCCACCTTCATATCTGGTCCATACCCTTGATACCTCCCCACTTTTTGAGGAGAGGCCCTAAAATCTGGGCTCAGTGGCCAGTAATATGGGAACAGTGGGTCATACCCCTGGAAGCGCTTGGCCCAAACCACTACTCTTCTTTAGGGTAACTAGATTTTAGGTGTTGATTTCTGTGGCTCAGACAGACAGAGGGGCTCAGAGTTGAACTGTCCTAGGAAGCAGGCCTTGCTTGGGGAGGTGAGGGTGTGATGCAGTGGTGAGGGAGAAGGGAGGATGGCAGTAGCCTCCTAGGGCCCTTAGCTCTGAGTGTGAATCACTGGGTAGAGCCAGGGGCAGGGGGTAAACTGGGAGCCAGAGTAACCAAGCCTGTTCTCGAACCCAAGACCTGACACTGTCCCTTGTTTTATATTCTTGGGCTATTCAGTTGTCTCCTCTGAACCTCAGTTTCCCTATTCTGTGAAAAAAGAATATCATGATAAAACTTCAAAATATGAGTGTGACTATCAAATGATTCAGCTTCCACAAGAGCTGAATGCCACATTTTTTGAGGTATCTTCCTCAACTTTTGCCCATTTTCCTCCCACCTTTGACGAGGCAGAAACTCCAGGCACATCTACTTGGAGGAACATGTTGCTCTTCTTTTTTCTCTTTTGCATGGGCTCCTACCAAATAGTTCTCATTGGCATCTCTCTGTGTGAATGCACCAGGAGTATTAACTACCAGATGTGAGGGTGAAATTGAGATACACATGTGAACACTGTCCCTGTGGATTGTTTGGGGCCTTGTGTATTTTTTGGGGTGGCACTTCCAAGACACCTGCTTTGCTTACAAAGACTGCTGGTAAAGCTCCCACCTTCCTGGTATCCAGCCATTCAGCTAACCAGCAGAAAGAGTGACTGATTTCACATGCATTCATTCATTCACCCACTCATTCATTTGTTCACTCATTGAATAATACTCAGTTGAGTGCTTCCTGTGTGCTGGCATTTTCTAAACACTCAACGCATATCAGAAGACTTGACAGACGCCATCCCAACCCCATCATATTTAGCCTAATGGAGGGAAACTAACCACACATAACTATAGGTGTGAATTAAGAGAGTCTCTCAGAAGAGGATTTACATTTTGAAGAACATGAACCAAAGAAATGACACCAAGAACAAAGGGGTGATAAGAACAGGATTTATGAATTGCTGACATTGAGCTAAGACCTAAATGGCCAGAAGTGCAAGAATATCTAGGTAAAAGTGATTTCACTACAAAGGTGAAGATGATAAGTCTCTGTCCTCACAGAGACTGGCAGCTCAAAAAGGTTCCTAGTAAAGATTTTGTCTAAATAACCAAGACATCTTACATCTTCCCACCCTGCAGGCCCCAGTGGTTCTGAGCCGAGACCACCATGATGTAAGTGGCACTGACAGCCCCTTTAGAGAGACTTCCAACATATATGATGGCTCTGCCTTCTGTGCAGGTGAGAAAGACTAAAACAAAACTAAAAAAATTAATGATCTTGATACAGTGGTATGTAAATATGGTCCCACCTACTCGGGAGGCCAATGCATTAGAATCTCTAGAGCCCAGGAATTAAGAGCAGCTTGGGCAACATGTAATAAGACCCATCTCAAACTTGAAAGAGGGAGATGGAGAAGGAGAGGGAGAAGAAGAGGTAGACGGTAAGAATGTTAGGTTTGGGTTTTATTTAAAAATTGATTTACTCATTTGATCTCTATTGTGACAGATGTCCTGATATTTGAGAGATTTGGCATAGGATAAGGTAACCAACCCAGGAATGAGAGGGTCCTGGAATGTAGGACTCCCAATTTTAAAACTGGGCCAGTTTCACACAAACTGGGATAGCTTAACACTCTAAATTCAGGTGTACATCTGACCTTGTCACTTGCCAGGGTGACTTTAAGGCCCCAGGAGAGAAGCTGATTCCTTGATTTTCCAGATTCTAGAGCTATATATCTTGCATTTCTTGGCTTGTGGCCCTTTTTAATCTTCACAGCCCAGGATCAGGGAGAAAAAAATGTTTTTGGAGCTCTCTCTGATCTCTGTGGGAATTGCGGAGGAAAGCCTGCAAGAGGAAGCAAACCCCTTACACCTGTGTGCCCAGGAGCCTCACAATCTCAGCTCATGCTTATCCTTCAGCAATGTGTCATAAGGCTCCACTTCCCTCTACAGGTGCCCATTCTCTCTAGATTGCAGGTTATATGATTGTGCTCTTGTAACTCTTAGTGACTGCAAAGCCAGTAAGCATGAGGAGAGAAAAGAGCAAAGAAAGGTTTATTATTTTCAGCAAATAAGGAGAGCTCTCAGGATAACTCAGCAGTGTCTCTCCCCAAAGAACAAAAGCAAGCACCTTTTATTGGGGGAATATATGCACATTTATACAGGAAAGACTTGTTACATAAGATGGGCACCTTCCTGAGCATGCTTCAGTTGGAAATCCTGTTGCTTCATATATCATATGTTCGGAAATATGTTCGGAACACCTTCTGAACAGAGAATTTAGTATTACAATGAGCAAAGTTTACCTAGGTCCCCTGAAAGAGTAAGTCAGAATGATGGAAATTTTGGATGATTCCTTGTCGGTGTCACTGGCAGGCTTTATCTGAAACAAGCAACAATTTTTTAAAAACCTTGAACAAGCATTAACAGTTATTTAAAGGGGCAGCAGCTGTTTCCCCACATGCATAGATGACTCCTTTTAAAAGTACCTACCTAGAAGTTAACACTGCAGACTCAGTTATCTCGTAGAGCAAGAATTTCATTCCTTTGAAGTCCCACCACCCCTCATTTCTAAAGGCAGAGAGTGATGCTTTGACTCCTTGTATCTCTGAAGCTAACACCAGAATCACATTCCTTTTGAGTCTTGTACTCTTTCTGCTTCTAGGTACTTTATCTGGTCTTCATCACAAGCAAGTATAAAACTGGGAAGAATAATAGGGAAAACTGCATTTGTGTTTCTTCCGCTTCAGTTTGGGGTCTTCACATACAAATTACTGCTGTTTCTAGAGTCACCTATCCCTATTCCCTATCTGCCCTTTTCGCCCAAGCAGTGGCCCAAGCCTGGCCTCATACACAGAATGATGAGTGGTGATTTCTCTGTTTCTACAGACATGGCTGTCCAGAACTTCGTGGGAGATGCCTGTCGTGGAGCCACCTGGGTTGCACTTCACAATGGAGGGGGTGTGGGCTGGTGAGACTATGTCAGAGGATGGGTGGCAGGCTGATGTGGAAGCCTTGGGGACACTGGAGCTGAATTCCAGGTTACTCTAAGCAGAAGGGAAATGATACAGCTTTGGAGAGGAGCATAGCTCCCAAGTCTTGGATGTATTAGCCAGCTCTGAGACAACCTCTGAGCCAATTTTGGCTGGATCAAGTAAATCCCCTGCCCTGCATAGCCAAGTCCATAACAGTAAAACTTCCCAGAGCATTCCAGAGGGCTGGCTAGGCTGCTTGCCCATTGAGGCTGCAATTCTGGGCTGCAGCCTAGTTAGGTGATTTTAATTAGTGGAAAATGTGACTGGAATGCATGTCCTTTCCAATACATGAACTAGATAGAGAAAACAACTGAGAAGACCTGCCTGGTTATTGGATGCCTGGCATTTTGGTGCTTGATTTACCTGTCGATTTTAGAAAGGAAAAGAGAGATTCTAAGAGAGGTTGAGTAGCTTGTCCAAGGCCACAGATATGGAAAAGAGAAAATTTGAACCCAGATCTGTCTCCCTGGGTTCCATCAGGCTCCATCCACAGGAACACAGGCTGACAAGACACTGAAACCAATGCCCTTGGTCCTAGCTGCCCTTGAGTGTTCTTGTGGGGAAGTAGCACAAATTCAACTTGGGATTCATCAAACTTACACATGCACATGATTTAACCTGTCAGATACTCCTGCAAGGAATATCACAAAATAGCAGGAAAATCTGTCCCAGAATATTTTCCATTCCAGTGGGAAACCACCCTCAGCTCTGCATCTGTAGTTTTTTCTTTTTTTACTTAAGTTCATGCTTCTGTGTTTTAAGTCTATCCTGTTTCTTGATTTGCTTTGCCAGTTTTTGGACTATCATCTTCTTTTGAGCTTCTTCCCTGCTCAGGGCTAGCAACAATGGGCCTGAGTCAAATTCAGCTCCCTCCATGGCCCCCAGTCTTCCCTCAGACCTGTTTGGTGGTTGCCTTATGCTTTGTGTGCAGTGGAAAAGTTTAATAAGGGAACCAACAGGCTGGTTGCAACTCTGTGTGCTGAGATTGGTCTTTGGATGGTGGAAACAGGATGAGATCATCCAACCAAGACACTTGCTTTTGTTTCTTAGTGACAAAATGATTAAAGTGTTAGTAACTGTTTTGTGGATTAACAATGGTGAAGATTAAATCAATTAATGATATTATATATACATATATAATATCATATACATATGCATATATGTACATATATAATATCATATATATATGTATATATATATATAGTGTTTAGTATATAGGAGGACCTCTAAGCAACTTGTATATGTTAATTCATCTAATTATCTGCTTTACTATATCTGACATTTATTTTTCTTTATGTTTAACACAGGAGTCCTTTTTTTTGGCTACAGATTACATCCAATGTCTTGTATACTACTTTTATGTTTTCCTCAAAGATATAGTTAGTTGTCATAATACCTCTTGTGAGTGACCCCAAATTCTCCATTAATTGCAATGTTTTCCCACCTTCCTAACCTCTGCACAGTCATGGTTATTCTGCTATCCATTTGCTTATGTCCGCTGGAGCTGAGTGCCCTTATTCTTTGACCCTCTGGGATTCAGAGTCATGAAGCAAAAAATATAGTTCAAAATTCTGAAAACCCCATCTGGTTGAAGGATACATCAAAATGATTGCTGTCAGCCTTCTTCTCTTATACCCAGCATCAGCCTCAGACAGGGAAGCCATAAGGAAATGAAATCTATTCAGAGCATCTTCAACCTAGAGGCATGGGACTGCCCAAGTCACAGGGCCTTGGGCAGTGGCAGATGCCAGCTCACAGAAGGTGCTCAGCATCTAAGATACCAAGGGAGTAATGCAGGACACTTTCAGGGCCACAGCATACCTTAGCTTCTTGTTGATAATCGACTGAAGTCAGTCAAACTCTGTGCTGAGCAGAAGCAGCTACAGCTGGACAGACATGGAGGATGAGAGATTAGGGGGAAAAGATGTCCATTTTGTGTGCAGGAAGGAGATAAAGAAGATCACTGCAAATGAGGAATATGAAGCAAGAAGGACACATTTGCAGAAAAGTGAAAAAAGAGGTTGGCAAGATCAAGGGCATTTTCCATGTGTATGACTTAGAGTAGAGAAGACTGAGCAGGAACAGAGACCAGATCCATCCAGGGAAGCAGCCTTTGGTAATGACCTTGTTAACAACATCAGGCTGAGCATGGAGAAGATCATTCCAGGTTGAGAGTGAATCTCTGCAGACCAAACATGCATAAAGTAGAATCATGTTAACATACTTAAGATTCAGATTATGTCTATTAAGAAACAAATGAAAATAAGAACAAAGTAAATCCTTTTGGTGACAGGTAAAGAAAGCCATGTTCAGAGAAAGGCATTAAGTAGAAAATAAGAGATATTGAAAATAAAGAAATTTGGTCTTCAGATAAGGTAATCAGGACTCCAAAGTATACCTGAAGCAAGTAGAATGAAGGGACCAGAAAAATAAAGACTACAAAGATAAAATTAGGGAAAATGACAGTTGAACTGAGTGACACAAGAGATATCCCAAGGAAGTGTGCCTTTACCGACAGCTCTGATAGGGGAGGAGAAGGACATTGTATCTTATTAGATGGTCAGGCAGGCTTTAAGTAGTGACATCAAGTGGATCCTGAAGGTGGGCACCATGTCCACAGGTCCAGCTCAAAGGCACAGTTGGGCAGAGTGGCCTGAATGCAGCCACTGCCTTCCTGGCTCTGATTCTCTAGAGTCCACATGGCTCCTGAATCCACTAGTCTGCATGCTCCAGGATATAGAGGCTGATGTGAACCAGCACCTTGTCCCCAACACTGATACTTTCCCAAGCCAACACTTCCAAAATGTGTCTCTATCTGCTCCATGTAGGATCAGAGGTACTGAGTGATGTGGAAACATCTCTGACTCTTTCAGGGGTGAGGTGATCAATGGGGGATTTGGCCTCATGCTGGATGGATCCCCAGAGGCTGAGTACAAGGCCAGGATGATGCTCAGCTGGGACGTCTCCAATGGTGTAAGTCTCTCCCAGACCTTCTATTGTCTGTCTTCTCACTGGCTCTGCCTGCCCACATTTCCACTGGGCTACAGTTTTGAACTTTTCCCCCAAAGGATATTCCAGAGCCTATCCTGACCTCTGGGCACTGCTAGGACTTGCTCCTCACCAGACCAACCCCATGTCACTCTCAACTATTTTCAGAATCTCCCAGTCTCTTCAATCCAGCTTCTGTCTACACAGGAGGCCCTGGAAGTCCCAGTGTTTCTCTCCACAGATCAGCCCTCAGTACTGGTATTAAGAGACCTCATTTTCTTTGTTCTTGTGTTTGAGATGGAACCCAGGGCTTTGCATACATGCTAAGCACAGGCTTTACCGCTGAACAACATCCTCAACCTTACTTCAAAGCTCCACTGTCTTCAAAGGCAGATCAAAGAGTGGCAGATTCTTCAGCCCTTGCTTGTGCAGCCATGACTCACTTTGCTGTAATGCAGCATTCTCCACGGAGTAGGGGGCAGAATTCTCTGTGACTACATCATGAGCAGCCCACAAGAAAAGGGAAATAGCTCAAGTGGAGGTCATAGGTGATAGGTAAGGGTATTAGGATGTGAATGAAATGGATAGGGGACTTGAGAGCCAAGAAAAAGAATCTAGGCCAATATGTCATTGGGTGGCTGAGGGTCCCTAGGATTGGGTCCAGAGGACAAGTGTGAGGGTGCAGGGGCATCTGCAAGTGCCCTCTCATCAGGAAGAACAGGAACTCCAGCAGAAAGGAGAGCTGTTTGTCCTGAAGCAGTGAGCATAGAGGGCAGACACCACATTTTCATTCTAGGAGATGTCACTGGCGGTTGGGTGGAGATAAAGTTGGAGGAGGTATGGGGATTTGGGATGGGCTAGTTGGCAAGAATAGCAAGAGGAAAACAATGAATGCTGGTGAGGCTTGGGAAAAAGGAATCCTCCTACATTTTCAGTGGGAATATAAAGTAGTGCCATGATAACCAGCTCCCTCCTGGTCTGGGTCTTTGTTTGGAAGTGAAGAAGATTGAAGCTGACAAAATAGCAAGCAGTGGGGAATGACAGAGTGTATGTTTATTAGGAATAATAAAAGGAATCCTCACACACACAGTGTTGGAGAGGAGGTTTCCAAAAGGCAGAAAAACTGTAGATGCTTGAATCCTGAAGCTTTTGTTCAGTTTTTGGTACACTGAAGGTGACAGAATGCAGGGATGCTTTTAGTCATTACCAGGCCTTTAATTTCCAGAAAAGAAGCTGTCTTGTTTATATCTCATCCCTCCAAGGCTCCTTTCAGTTTGTATAGAAACTTGTCTTTTGTCTTTTGCATTCCATTAGGTCCTGATAGTCAATTTATTCAATCTTTTGCTCCCTTTGTAGTCAACTCATGTAAGCCCTGAACGTCAGTTTATTTAGGTTAACTATTCAGGATCTGTGCCCAAATTTCCTTTTATCTTCTGGCCTCACAACCACTATGGAAATCAGCATAGAGATTCCACAAAAAATTAAAAATACAAATTCCATTTGACCCAGTTAAACCTCTCCTGGGTGTATTCCCTCCAAAATTAAAGGCTCAACCCACAATGATACATGTATATCCCAGTTTATAGAAGTGCAAATCACAGTAGTTAAGCTCTGAAATGGCCTAGGTGCCTGTAGGCAGATGAATGGATAAACAAAATATGGCATATATACCCAAGGAATATTATTCAACCACAGAGAAGAATGAAATCATCTCATTTGCAGAAAAATGGATGGAACTTCAGACCATCATGCTAAATGAAATAAGCCAGACTCAGAAAGTTAAATATCATATGCTTTCTTTTAAATAAGAAACCTGAAATACATAAATGAAGGAATAAAGTAAATGAGTAATGCTAGAAAACTAGAAGTTAGACTCTTGGAGATAGGAAAGGAGCTCAAAAGAGGGGAGAGGAAAGGAGGAAGGGGTACACAGGATTGAAAATGAGCAAAATATGGTGGATACATGTATCAGTTTCTCAAAACAGATACTGTTATTCTGTGATGTAAGTTTTAAAAAAGAGAATGTCATCAGGGGTAGAGGAAGTACCATGACTATAATCCAGGGGAGACAAGAGACAGAGAAGGAAGTGGATTGCAGAGGATTTCTTAAGGTGGAGCTGAGAAGGACACAGATTCTGAGGGCAGAGAAGAGGGAAGCACTGTGGGTCACTCCTGAGTTCCTGATCAAATTCCTCTGAGTGAAGACAAAGCTATTCTTAGAGATGGGGAAAGTGAAACTTCTGGAATGACAGCTAGTTCCAGATCAAAAAACACCAAATCTGTTAAGTAGTCTGTGTTAGACAGGCTCCACAGGTGGCATTTGAGGTTTGCAAAATAAAGAAGGATTGGGAATTTGGGACTCAAACCACCTTTCAGGGAACTCAGTGATGTTGACACCAACTGCTGCACATCTTTTTTCCATAGGTGGCCCGACGCTGCTGGTCTGGGAACCCAAAGGCCTATGAGATCATCTGTCAGACAATGCAGGAGAACAGTGGTTTAGAAGTAACACTCCCCCATGATGTGACAGATGAGTGCATGCTCCAGCAAGCCCTGCAACCCTGAGAGGAATCCAGCAGCCAGCTGCAGGCCTTTGTCCCCCTTCTTCCCTTGGCTTTCCTCACTGTCTTTACCTCTAAACACCTTCTCTACACTGGAATTTTACATACAAGCCCTGTGTGGCTCTCACAGCACTCTAGATGGGACCCATTTTACAGGCAAGCCCCAGAGAGGTGATGCCACTTGTCCAGGCATCACCTTAACTATTTGACTAGGATCCCAGGGAGGGTTGGACATGTCTCACTCAGGACCAAGTCCTTAAGCCTCCTATAGGGTGGACACTAACTTTAGGGTGACTGCCATGAATTGGCTAACCTGGGAGCCAACCAGTCTTTCCTAAGCCTCCATAAGTTCTTTTTGGGTTTTATCACATTATGCTACTACTTGTCTACCTGCTGACCAGTTATCTGTTCCTCACCACCCCAGGATTGGGAATAAAAAGAAAGAGCCTAGGGAGGAAGATAAATAGGAAATAAAGGAAAAAATTTTAAAATGTATGCCTCACATCCTGGCAGGGTGGGAGTGGGCTGGTGGGAGGTAGCAGCTTTGTGCCCCAGGGAGAGAGATCATTTGCTAAGGAAATAAGGGGAGAGGAGGGCACAGGAGTTTTTATTGAGATCTGGATGTCCTGAAGGAATTACTTTGGTCTTTTACTGGGGGCTTGGCTGGGTCCCCCAACCTCCTAAAATGATTGTACAGCAAGGGCTTAAATAAAAGACAATGTTATATGATTGGGGGAGTGCAAAAAGGTCAAAACTCTTGGACAAAGCCTTCTCTGAATTACCCAAATTTATTGGCCCATATTTATTGAATTTCAAGCAAGTTTAGAGGTATGAGGTAAAGTTAAAGGAAAAACTGAGATAAAGGTGGGAAATTGAGCAAGACCTTGAGAAGTTAACAAAGACTTTTCCAGCAGTAAATTTTTCCAATTATGAGAATTGTCTTATCTTTAAGGTTGACAGTTACTGTCCTAGAATTGGAATGAGTCAAATGCTAACAGCTGTGGCTTTAACAATGTCCAGAGGTGTCATAGTGTCACAGACCAATACAGGCCTCTACTGTGACTGTTGCTTTGGAGATTTACACTTACTGCATACTAGCTGCCATCCCCTTTGGCAAGTCATCTAGGCCTAGAACAGACTCAGAAATAAATGTAGAAAGCCAACTGATTAATTCTAAACCCTACTCAGAGCCACTTCATAGTGGTTCCATCAGTTCCTAATGCTAGAATCTTGCATCTGTCTCCCAACCCCCAAATACTAGCTATAGCTGAACCCAGAGCCTCCACCTCCCTACCTTGGAGAACAGGTCCAAGGTAAAGACCCAGCAAAAGGGATTATGTAGCCACACTTCCAGGCCTTCATTTTGAAGATGGCACTTACTTACCATCCCTTGCCCTCAGAGCCCTTTCTGCCTCCCTGACTCATGGTTATGTTATGCTCCTTCACCCAGACTTATCTTCCCCTTGTAATACTATAAGCTTTCTCCTGAGTTGTGTCTGGATTTAGGAGGAAAGCACAAGGTTTCTGGGTGAGGAGAGAGCATGAAGAAAACTCCCCCAGAGAAAACATTGACTCCAGCCCCAGAGGTGGCCAGGCTGCAGTGGGGATATTCGTTATGTTTGTCTCACACAATGATGGAGACCAGGTTAAACCCTGTGTCTTTTCCAGAGCAGTTACCTTTGGGGTCCATCAACACCCCCCATCCAGGACAGGTAATGCATGGCCTCATCCTGTCATGAAACTAGGACTCAGAGATAAGGATAGGGTTACTCTGTCCTTGTCCTGAGCAGCCAGTGACACAGGACCCTTTCTTTTGTAACTAATTATGATTTGTCAATGAGAAAACAACCCTCGAAATTTTAGTTTGACTGATACTATTAGAGAAAGATTATAGAAGCTCTTAAGCCGATTTGAATTGGTATAATAAATTATGAGTCATTTAATTTGAAAAGAGAAAAAATTTACCTTGGCTCACAGATCTGGATGTTCCAGTACAACATCAGGTATCCCTATATAGCTTTGGGCCTCTAGCAAGGGTGGTAGGTATAATGGCAGGGAATATATGGCAGAGAAAACTGCTTACATCATGATCCAAGGAGCAAAGAGAAAAAGGATGGACCACAGCCCCACCAGTACCCCACTCGATTTGACTTCTGTGTTACAAAGGAGGCAGGTCTTGCTTAGACCCTTGCAGTGGCCTCTTATCCATCCTCCCTCCCTCCATTCTTATCCTATTTCTATTTCAGAGACTCTGTGCTCTCAGGGAGATCACTGCAAAATACAATGGCAGTATGTAACACCTTTGCCTAAAATCCACAATGGTTCCTCTAACCCTTGCTGGATCCCCAGAGCCCGAGGACCCAGATATAGATGAGGACTCTCATATGGCAGGCAGTCTCTCATCTGGAGACTGTGAAGCCAGCAAGGATATTAAGACCTAGAACAGGAGGTTCACAAGGGGCTACAAAGGAGAGCAGTCACACAGGGCAAGCAAGACCCCATCTTCCAAATCTCTATAAGGCTAACTCCACCTGTTGAAAAATATTCTTAAAAAATAATATAAGTCACTCTTGAAAAGGAAGAAAAAATAGAAGAGGGTAATATTCATATTACTAACAAGAGTTTTCAATAAAATTATTTTCTTTTTACTTTTAGTGTGATAAAGTCTACATAACATAAAACTTAACACTGTAAACATTTTTCAGTGCTCAGTTAAGTAGCCTTACCTACATTCAAATTGCATTCCCCTCCACCCATTTCCCCAACTTTTTTATCTTCTTGCGCTGAAACTGTCCTCATTAAGCACTAAACTTTCCACCCATGCCCCAACTCCAGTCTCTGACACCCTTCTTTGTTCCTTACTCTATGAATCTGATTAATCTAGGGACCTCACATATGTGAGGAACATGCAGTGTTTATCCTTTTGTGTCTGACTTTTTCACTTAGTATAATGTCCCCAAAGTTCATATATGTTGAAGCATATGTCAGAATTTCCTTCCTTTTTCAATGCTGGATAATATTCTGTGGTATAGATAGAAAACATTTTGCATACCATTCCTCTTTCAATGGACATGTTGTTTACTACCACCTTTTGGCTATTGTGAATAATTTTGCCATGAACACAGGCATTCCTGTTTGCAGTTGCTTTAGATCTATACCTAGAAATTTGACTGCAGAATTATAGGATAATTTTATGCTTAATTATTTGAGGAGCTAAAAGAGTTTTGCAAATTTTTTATTTAGAGAAAAAAGCAAAACAGAAAAAGGGTAGAAATAATACAGAATTTCAAAAAACAGTAAGAAATAACTAGTTGATAAATTACATATTGTTATCTTAGAAGTAGTTGCTCAAGTCACAAAATCAAAGCATAAAAACAATGTCAAACAATGGCAATACAAACCATTCTGTTTGATGAACTATCAAAAATTAAGTAGTCTGGTTATCTATCTTGCACAGTTAAAATACTACAGTTATATCCTTTAGAGCACTTTCTTTGCCTTTCATTATCACAATACCTATTATACATTTTGGATCTTATTACTCTTAATTTTTTATTATTTTTTACACTAGAGAGACAATGCAATATTTACAAATGAGTCTGATTTATTTCTCTTATGAGTATAGTCTCAAGTTGCCTCCATTTACCTATAAAAGCCTCAAGATCATCCTTTTTATAGCTGAGTAATATTCCATTGTATAAAAATACCACATCTTTTTCATCCATTCTGTGGTTGATGGGCATTTTGGTTGTGTAGCTATTACAAGTAGTGATTTCTTACTGTTTAGCTATTACAAGTTGTGCTGCTATAAACATGGGTACACATATATTGCTGAGACATGACCTTTTCAATTTTTCTGGGAAAATACCTGGTTTTTTGAGGAATCTCCATACTGATTTCCACAGTGGCTGTAATTTTCCACATTTTTAATCATAACACTTTTAAAAACACTTGCTTGTTATTTAAAACACAAATGATGACAAAGGGAATCAATTATAAACTCAAAGACCCCTTTTCCTACCCCACTTCAAAAGTAGCCAAATGTGCTAGCAGTTTCTTATGTGTCTTCCTAGAAAATTGTCAAGTATTTGCAAGTATATGCAGTTTTCCTTCTCATACACAACTGGGATAATCCTGAAAAATATTCTGTACTGACTTTTTAGATATACCTTGGTAGAAATACATATAACATAAAAACCAACTTTAGAGTTTATATACTATAATTTTAAAGTTTATAGTCAGTGTTTTTTAGTATACTATGTTGTGCAACCATTGTAGGGAGCCATTGAAACTGGAGATTGGTCACATGTGTGGGGCTAAAGCAAGCAAGCCCAGAAAAAACAGAGACCAAAACAAGCTATGCAAACAAGTTGTTCCAGCACCAAGAAGACAAGGGGCCCAGGTCTGCCAGGCAAACAAGTTGCTAGGCAATGGGGTTGAAATTGACATTCTGCTTTGGAGAGTATAAATAAACTGGTTGAGCAGTTCCTTTCCTCCCATCCACCTGACCCCAACTTTGCCTTTTCTTTATTTTTCTCATCCTCTCGAGGTCCTTAACCCTAAGATCCTCAGGAGCTGCATTGGGTTGTGACATATGGTGCCAAAACACAGAGTAAGAGACTGAGAGTGAGGAGACACTTCTCATGTGCACACAACTCAGGGGGAGAAGTGCATTGGTATAGGTCAATAGTCATCACTGGAGTGTATTGATATTGGCTTCATCAGGAGTCAAGAGTGGGGCATTGAAAGTCCTTACTCTCTAGGGCCAGTTATAAAGAGAAACGCCTTGCTCTGAAAAGAAAAAAAAAAGAGGTATATTGATTATATCAACTGTCTAACTGTGGGGAAAACTTATGCAAAAGAATTACAAATGCATAAGAAACTGTTTGTTGATTCCAGTATTTACATTCCTAATGTAGATCTGGATTAGACAGGGTCTTAATAGCTTTAAACTTCTTGAGACAATCACAATGGAACTGGCTCCAGGCACTGTTTCAGAATCAAGTCCAGAGCAGGGAAAAGATGGCAGCATGACTGCCACCCTGATAACTTTAACTGAGCCACTAACTGTTCATTCAGCAAAACCTTCAACTATCTGTCCAAAGTGTAGATGACGGTATCATTGGGCCACTCAATGTAAATTCAAAACTGTTATAAAAGAAAAACTTCTAGTAGGTCCTGCGGTAGCCCTGCCAAAAAGTAAGGGTGTGATGGCTCAGACAACTTACCTGAGACGGCCCAGCCCTGCTTGACCGGGTAGGCTCCTAGTGGTTGGGGGATAATAGGGTCCTGGTTTGTGGTTTGCTGATTTCTGTTTACAAAATGCTCTTACAAAAGACAATTTCAAATAACCAATATGACAACAACTAACCTTTAAAACTTCTAAAATTTAAACCTTTGACTTTCACAGCTGATAATAGGCTGGCTCCAGCATATCACTGTCTAACTATGGCTTTGTAGTGGGTCTTAATATCTGGTAATTTAAATTCTCAAACTCCATTGTTTTTCAAAATTGTTTACTACAGGGTACTTGTTTCAAAGTGGTGATTAATGTAACTCTACATTTATTTAGGTCCTTTCTGCTTTCTTAAGACAATTTTAGTTTTCAATACACTGACACTACACAGCTTGCTAAATTTCTTGAGTGTGTCTCCAGAAGAAGAAATTGTAAATTTACATACTTGGGAGGAAACTGAAAAACACTTTAGAGCAAGACTAGGGAAGAACAAACCAACAAGAATCTAGCTGGACCTCTACAGACTTTAAAGGGTTATGTAATAGAAATTGCTGCTTTCTGCTCCTTTCACTGCTTCTCACAGGCCCCCAGGCTGGGGAGGATACCAAAGAGCTCCACTGAGCCTGGAGATTGGCCCAGACAAGGAAGGTAAAGAAACAATGTTGCTTGTTTTAGCTGCAAGAGGAAATCAAAGTTATGGTTCAATCTACTGGAAACACAGTTCAAATCTCTCTTGATTATTGTATTGCTCAATTGGTTATTCTTCCCTTGACAAAAATTGGAAAATCTATAAATAAAGGGTACCTAAGGATTTTGGATCTTCTGATACATATTAGGGAGGTGGGATATGGCTCTGTCCTACCCAAGCCACCCTGATTTTTCCCATCACCTGCGCACACACTTTATGAGTCAAAAGTTTGCACTGCACTGATGCTCAGATCCCCAACAGTGGGGCCTCCAGCCCAGAGCAGGAGCACCACCTGCGTGTCACCGAAGAGCCCAAGGTACTAAATATAAAATACAGCTTCCATTTTCTCTATATCTCACCACAAAAAGTTTTTACAATCTTCATGGTCTAAAAATGATTAAATGTGCTCACAATTTAAATTTCAAAAAACAAAAGGGAGAGTTCACCTCATAATTGATTTCATTTGGTAGTATATACCATTCCATTTAAAATATTCAAATTCTAATAAAGACGTAAGTACTGTAGCAGAAAGATAATGCAATAAAATAAAGGCTAAAAAGAGTCCATTCAAAAGATTTTCATAGTGAACAATAAAAACCCTCAGTCCAGTGCTAAAGTGGGGTGGAGGGTATGCTTATGTTTTTCCAGGAAAAGCTCAATGGCCTCCCTGGGTGCCAGTATGTGCTGTCCAGCTGTATCATGTACCCAAACCAGAAAAGGAGTTGATTTTACCTCTCAAGAAGCAGATGCTCAGTCCTATGACAGTGATGCCTTAGAGACCACGCCACAAGTGATAGAAAAGGATGAAGCTAGAACTAACCTTAATTAATCTAAGATGCCCAGAAGATGGTAACAAAAAAATTTTTAAAAGGTCCAAATAGATGATAGGAGTATATGTTAAGTTCTATGACAAAAATATATGTTAATTATAGATAAGATTTTGTCTTTTTCAAATTCTTTGATAAGAGATCTCTGCTAATTGACCTACAACAAATTTGACTAGTCCATTTAAAGTTACAGATACTACAATTGTAAAAATATTTGTGTAATTCACTTTGGCTAATATATATTTGACTGCACTCTGATTGTGTAAGATGTTTGTAAATCTGTGTATCTGTTTGTCTGTTTGTCCAGTCTATTAAGCTGTTGTTGGAAGTCACTGAGTTAGTGATCACTCACATGTGTGGAGCCAATAGCACAAGTACCCATACAGGAGTGCCCAAGTGGCACGGAGCACCTGAGAAATGCCCTGAGGGCATGGAGTGCTGGAGGTGACAGGTGTTCCAATCCAAGGACATGGGGTATAGAAAGGGAGCTAGTTCAGCAAAGAGGCATGAAATAGCCCTGAGGAACTTAGAGAGCTCTTTTGAACAGTGACAGCTCTGTATTGGGTTCTACGTCTGTTTGAATCTGAATAGATCATCTGTCCATGTTTGTCCTTTTGTTCATTCTGTAAACAGCTGTTCCTTTTACTTGAGCTCAACAATTTTCTTTTTTTTTTACATTTATAGATCATTTAATCAAGGTTTATTTGAGTTATAGAATTACAAAACATGTTTCCACCTGTTCCAAATGCCACCTGGGTTGCCGGCTGGTCCAAATGATGCAAAGATTGGTTATGTAAATGTAGTATATGTTGTTGTTTGCTGTTGACTTGAGAGTATGTCAATGTTTAAAAAATTGAATAGTTGAATGTTGTAGCTGAGTTTTTCATAAGTCATCAAAAATTATATTAAGACAGTTAAAAGTTCCTTAGGGTTGAGATTGTTGGACAGGGCTTAAATTGATGAATAAGAAAGCAGCTGCAACATTTTAAACCAGCTTTTGTTCATTGATTGGAGTCTCCAATGAACTCCATAGTCTTATGGGAGACACCCCAGCTAAAGCTATAAAATATATTATTGTTATATGTTCACATTGGTCATCATCAAAAGAAATAATACAATAAGGTTTTTGATTTAAAGATTCTCTGATACAAAGGTTTTGTACGGTTATGACAAATGATTGTTATTAACTTCATCATATATTTATGTATTCATGCCTCCAGAAGTACAGGTCTTTGAAAATGTAAAAACAGATTGTTTATTGTGACAAACTTTTGTTTCAGATTCAGACCTCTGTCTCTAACAAATGCTTATGAGATGTACATCCTATTAAAGGTTAACAAGTTAGGTAAAAGCTTTTATGTATTAGATAGGGATGATTGACCAGAAAGGGGATATCTTCTGTTAAAACAATGCAAATTCAAGTTTGTTTAAAAAATGTCATCATGGTTTTTATACTACAATGTTGTATATGGTATGATTTCCAATTTTCTATGTAGAATATGTAACTTTTTGTTAATATTCTACAGGTATTCAAACATAAAAACAAACATGGTTGTTAAAAAATAATGGCCCTATTTTATGTTGTAAGATGTTTGATATTTAGATAAGATAATAATGCTTCTACTACATTGTACTGTTGTCATTCATTCTTTTCTTCTGGATGTTCAACAACTGAGGTTTGGAGACCAACAATTAGAGAGACAGTTGGGCTAAGAGAATAGCCAATATTTTGGTCCTAACCCCCAAGTTCAATGAGGACTCAGCACATTAGAGAACCTCTGCTGCATCATTCTATATTCAGTGAGTCTTTGGTCTTCTGATAAAGAAGATTGTGAGACCACGAAGGAAAGTAATCATTGATGTGTGGTGTGCCTAGGGAGAGTCACCAGGAGCAAAAATCTCCCAAGCTTTCACAGAAAGCAGCTTGGTCAAGCAATGGCCATGACTCATTCGAACAGCTGATACTGCCAGAAGAAGTAAGAGGTGCTATAGCTGGTTCCAAGGTATTCCTGAGGAGACCTAACTGACCTTGATAAATAACAAAAAATTGAATGTTTTTAAAACAGGTCTCACCTTAACTTGGTCTTGAACATCCTGCAGAAAATGTACAACTACTAGAGATATACAAAAAATGCTAAGGTAATATGCTATAAAAGAAATTCAAATCACTAATACCTTTTGACAATTGCCGGGTACACTGCTAGCTGACTACTGTCACAGATTAATGGACTGCACAGGGTTACTGAGGAATGCAGGTACTTAAAATCTTTGGACTGCACTTAAAATAAAAAGATCTTCTACAGAGCTCTCCAACACAGCTCCTCCAGCTTCAACTGATCACTCATCCTGTGCAACAACAAAACAAAAAAGAGGGATATGTAGGAAGCCATTGAAGCTGAGATTGATCATATGTGTGGGGCTAAAGCAAGCAAGCCCAGAAAAAACAGAGACCAAAACAAGCTATGTAAACAAGTAGTTTCAGCACCAAGAAGACAAGGGGCCCAGGCCTGCCAAGCAATGGGTTGCTAGGCAGAAGGGCTGAAATTGACATTCTTCTTTAGAGGATATAAATAAACATGTTGCACTGGTTGAGCAGTTCCTTTCCTCCCATCAGGAGGGTAAGGGCTCCACACAACCCCCGCTTTGTCTTTATTTTTCTCATCCTCTCGAGGTTCTTAGCCCCAAGAACCTTAGGAGCCACATTTTGGTCCTGGAAAACCATTTCCATTGTCTAATTTCAAAACAGTTCCGTCACCTTGTAAAGGAACCCTGTAGCTACTCGTAGTTAGTCCTAACTCCCCACTCTCCTTCTAGCCACTGACAATGTCTAACCTATTTTCTGCTTATTTGTATTAAACAATCATTACATTTTATAAAAGTGAAATCATATAATACGTAGTCTTTGTGACTGATTTCATTCTCTTAGCATAATGTTTTCAAAGTTCATCCATGTTGTAGCACATCTCAGCATTTTATTCCTTTTAATGGTTGAAACTATTCCAATATACAGGTAGATCACATTTTATTCAGCCATTCACCTATGAAGGAACACTTGGATTGTTTCCATTTTTTTGTTATTATGGCTACTGCCATTCTGAACATTCACACACCAGTTTCTGTGTGGACACATTTTAATCTTTCTTGAGCAGATACCTAAGAGTAGATCATGTGAAAATTCTATGTTTAACTTTTTTAGGAAACTATTTCTCATATGACACCTTTTTACATTCCCACTCAACGTACAAGGGTGCCAATTTGCCACATCCAGTGCAGCTCTTAAAATTGTCAGGGTGAAGGATGGTAAAGAATGAAGAAATGACAGTCAGAATACAGAAAGCTGAGGTCAAATAGGAGAATGGAACTGCTCAAGGACTGCACCATGTTTATTTATATACTCAGCAGGTTGATGTCACATGACACCTCTCTGCCTAGCAACCTGTTCACTTGGACTGGTTCAGGTTTTCTGGTGTTCTATGAACTTGAGCAGTTTGTTCATAGGATTCATCTTAGGTGCTGTTTGTTCTCTGGACCAGCCTTGCTCCAGTCTGTCACATGCGATCAATCTCTAGTTTTAGCTGCTCCCCACACCGATTTTTCTATATCCTTACCAACACTTGCTCTTTTCTGTTTTTAAAATATTATGGCTATGTTAGTAAATGTGCAGTGGTATCTCATTTTAATTTTGATTTGAATTTCCCTAATGATTAAGGATGTTGAGCATCTTTTCTTATAGTTTTTGGACATTTGCATACTTTTTGGAGAAATGTCAGTTTGAATCCTTTGCTGTTTTAAAAACTGGGTTGTCTTCTTGTTTAGTTATGAGTACATTATGCATTCTGGATGGTAGATGCTTATCAAATATATGATTTGCAAATTTCTCTCCCATTCTATGGGTTGTCTTTTCACTTGCTAATGTCCTTTGATTTATAAATGTTTTTAATTTATTTGATGTTTGATTCATTTTTCTTCTATTACTGATGCTTTTCATATTACTTATAACAAACTACTCCATGATCCAAGGTTAGGCAGATTTATAATCATGCTTTCTTCTAATACATAGTTTTTGGTCTTACATTAAGGTTTGTAAAATCAATTTTAAGTCAATTTTTCATGTGATCTGAGACACACAGTACTACTATTGTTGAAAAGACCATAGTAGCCTCCATTGGTGTTAGAACAACATACTTCAGCATGTATTCATATATATATATATATATATATATATATATATATATAATAGATATATCTTATTCTTTTTAATGTTATGATATAATTTACCCTAAAACACCTTTAATGGTAATAGAACATTTGCTTATTTGTAAATATGTATTGGGAGTCTTCCCTTCCAGGCTCTGGATGTTCAGTCATGCATCAGTCATAGTTCCCATGCTGTAGAAGCCTACATTCTAGACAGGGAGATAGTAAATAAGCAGGGAAGGCGACAGAGGGAAGGGGGCACCTAAAACAATTGTTGATGAAAGCTATAAAAACAAACAATATGAGAGTTGGGAAATAAGAGGCCTGAGCAAAGGTGTATTTTAGTATATTAACAGAATCCTCCCAGAGGAAACAAACTTCTGCCAAGTGTATGAGGAAGGAAACACTGTGACTTGTTACACAACTGATGAAATGGTGTGCAGGGCAGCACAGGCCGGCAATGGGATTGTGGAGTAACAAGGAGGGTGCTGGGGAATGAGGGCAAACTCCTTCCCATGCCTGGGGGTGTGAAGGGCAGACTGACAAAGCCTCATGGGCAATGGAGAGCAAAGGGAGGATGGGCATGATTAGAACTGCATTTTTAGATCACAAAAGCCTAAAATCCAATACATTGGATTAAGGCAGTGGGGTGAATGGAGACTGAAGACCAGACGCTAAGTTATTTTTCTAACTATCTAGGAGTGAAATACGAGTTTGGATTTGGGTATTGGTAAAGAAGGTGAGAAGTGGAGGGGCTCCAGATTGAATATTGAACCTCCTCATGGGAGAAGGACAGCAGAGTCCTGGGAACAGTGACAAAGTTAACTTCTACAAGCTGAGGCTGTGTCAAGTTTATAGAAAATAGCAGTGGAGGAAGGGATCCCGTCAGGGTGCAAGCAAAGAACCTGGAGGAGCTCAAGTGAGGACCATTAGCGGGTGGAGAGGGGCACGTTAGTGAGCCCATGGGGAAGTGGTCCAGCCGGATCGATGGAGGCTCAAACCCAGAATCTACCAGTTCCTGGTTCTGCGGCCTCAACCAACGGACTGGACTCCTATGTGCCTGTTTCCTGAGGCCTGTAAATACAGTACATACATTGAACTAATTCACATCTGCTAAGTATTTAGGGCACAGTAAACGTTTATGAGTTAGATGTCTGTTAGTATTCACCTCTGCATCTGCACTACTCATATACAAAAAAACATGACTCAAAGTCAGAGGAGCTTTCACGATGTGCTGAGAAAGGAATTGAGGATTACAGAAACGGGGAGGAACCTGCCCGCCCCACCCCTCCGCGCCCCGCCCCTCACGGCCCACCACGCCCCGCCTCTTTGCGCCCCTTGGCCGCAGGTCTGGACATCCCTAATAGGCCTGGAGTGCCACGCCTACTGCTCTCTGCTGCGCACGCGCACGCGCCGGGCCTCGGCGGCGGCGTCCCCCAGGAGCGTCTACACAAGTCGCGCGCATGCCTGGAAGGGGCGGGCCGCTCTCCTTTAGTGGCCGCGGCTACGTCGCTGTGGCTGGGCCCAACATGGACCTTCCAGTTCTGCTCGCTGCTCCGACGGCGCGCGGAGGCCAACATGGTGGTGGTGCTCCAGGCCGGCTTCGCCGAGGCCCAGGGCCACCCCTCAGCGCGAGCGTTGGGCGCCGCCGTCTTCTGCTACTGAGAGACTCGGAAGATGGCGGGCCGGGGCCGGGGCCGGGGCCGCGGCGTGGGGAGGACCCCGGGCAGAGATCGCCGCCCTCCGAAGACGGCGGCGACTCCTTCTTGGTTTTGCTGGAAGTGGCGCGTGGCGGTCCCGCGGAGGCCGCCGGACGGCAGGATGCCGAGCCGGACCCCGGCGCGAGCCCGGCGGGCCGCCCAGAGCAGGCCTCCAGTGGCCCGGCCTCCGACCCCGGCGCCGCCCTCGCGGGCACCGTCACCATCGACGACCAAGACCTGCTGGTGCGTTTCGACCATGGAGTCTTCACGTTGGCCGCTGCACCGCCGCCCGCTCCTGGGCCGCCCGCCGGCCGGCCGCCCGCGAAGCCCGGCCCTGAGGCTCGGAACCCCGCCGAGGTTCAACGCGGGCCCTCGGGCTCCAGCTCCGGCGCGCCGACCTACCGCTGCCCCGAGCCGCAGTGCGCGCTGGCCTTCGCCAAGAAGCACCAGCTCAAGGTGCACCTGCTGACGCACGGTGGCCTCCAGGCTCGTCGCCCCTTTAAGTGCCCGCTGGAGGGCTGCGGCTGGGCCTTCACCACCTCCTACAAGCTCAAGCGGCACCTGCAGTCACATGACAAGCTGCGGCCCTTCAGCTGCCCGGTGGGCGGATGCGGCAAGAAGTTCACTACGGTCTACAACCTGAAAGCGCACATGAAGGGCCATGAACAAGAGAGTTTGTTCAAGTGCGAGGTGTGCGCCGAGCGCTTCCCCACGCAGGCCAAACTCAGTTCTCACCAGCGAAGCCACTTCGAGCCCGAGCGCCCCTACAAGTGTGATTTTCCCGGTAACCGGGGTTGCAGGGATGGGCAGGGTCAGTGGTGCTGGAAAACCGGCGGGGCGGAGGTGTCAGGTCCGTCGCTCCAGGGGGCCGTGTCACACCCTCTGTCTCTGTAGCGTTTTGGCTTGAGCTATCTAGTCTAAGAAAGGGCCTGATCTAAGGACAGAAGCACTCCCGTGTTTGTGGTCTAGTTTCTTCCAAGTTACTAGATTTGAAGTTTGGCTCCTGCCTTGCTGTGAGATTTCCACTGCAAGATAGCTGAAATAAGCATAGCTGTTCTTGGAGGAAGCAAGATATGTGAAGATGTTTCTGTACATTTAATAAACGTGGTAGTGGAGGGGGTGGGTGTGGGTTAGCTCAGCAGCACAAGCACCTGCCTGGCAAGCTCAAGTTCATGAGTTCGATCCCCGGTACAAAAAAAAAAAAGTGATAGTGGATCTGTATAGAACAGTCAGGTTAGGAGTCAGGTCTTTATTTTCCTTAGTCTTATGCTTTAGAAATATTCTGTCATCATATTGATGGAGTACAATACTCTCGGTACTAGAGGAACATATGAATATGGCTAGCTGGGTACAACACATTGCACATACAGAAAGAATGGCCACAAGTGTATATGGTACATCCGTTTTCGTGTCTTTTATACTTTATGTTTGTTACATTTTCCAAATATGTGAAGTTTTTAAAAATCCTTTTAATTTTATGAAATTTAAAAAGTATTGTCATTTTTCAGATAAAGATAATGAGGCCGAGCAGTGCAGATAAAATCCACTGCTGGTTCTTCCTCCACTGTGTTTACCTGCTCTGGCTGGGAATGTAAGACTCCCAACTCAATGAACTTTTCCCTGGGTTAGGCAGGTTAGGTACTGTCAGAAGGACAGACTCCAGAGGAGCAAGAGAACATTCCTGACCTGGAAGACTAGAGAATAGGGTAGGAGCTGGCTTGGGTGTGGGTGACCTGTACAGTGATGTGGGCTATGGGGAGATTGTGGGAGAGCCTTCCCTATCCTGTTTATTAAAACATAGTTCAGAGGGCTGGGTATGAAACTCAGTGGAAGAATGATTGCCTAGCATGCACAAAATTCCATCCCTAAGCATAACAGAATCCCCTCCACACACACACACACACACACACACACACACACTTGATTGAACAAGCTCCTAGTGTATTCTTGCATGCATATTAATGTACATGTGCACTCCTTTCCTATAACAACATACATTAATTAATGTATATATTATAAAGTGTGTTCAAATGTAGGGATTTTGAGTGGTGTGAAGACTATTGACAGGTTTTAATATTCTCTCATGCCTTTGAATGATTTTGTGCATTCCTCTTTATGAAAAACATGGATTTGGACTACCGACTCAGCCTTTTTCATCTGTACACTTCTTAGCTACTTGTTTGTGAAAATCTCATGATGCTTGTAGACCTTCTGGTAGAAAAGACATACTCTGTGTATAATCCTGGAAAGATCTGGATCTGGTTTGCTTCAAGGCAAGAGGGCTCCCTGAGAGTTTTGTTAGCTGATCACTGGGGCAGGAGAGGGACCATGCAGTGGTCTAGGCACAAGCTTCTTCAGTACCTGAGCCAGAGAGTGACTGTGGGAATGGTGGTTGTGGTGGTGGTGGTGGGTGGTTCAAGTAGGAGAGATTGCAGAAGTAACATCAAAGAGGCATGGTAATTGATTGGTGCAGCTGGGGTGGAGGGATCCTTGATAAGGTAGAGTAAGTCTGTATTCAGATTTACCTGATCAACTGTGTGAACACACCAAAGCCCAAAATAGTGAAGGCTGAGAACTGGATTAAGGCCCAAAAGTGTGACTTAAAGTGTTTAGGAAGATTTTTGTTAGGGAAAGTAGAGTTCCTATGGTTTCTACTTTTATGCATTTCATAACAGTGTGGTTATTTACAGGTACACTGATACCTTCAACAAAGACACCTGTTAAACATCTTGTGATTTCATATCTTTCACCCTGTTTAAGCACTGAACTTTTTTTCCCAAAAGAATATTGGTAAAATGTAGGCTTCTGGGTTAGTGGTACAGCTAGGGGCTGAGGAAGGAGTTGGAGGAAAAAGCCAGATGAGTAAATATTATGAAGCAGAACACTGAGGAAATGGCAAAAAGAGAAAAACAAGCCAGTTAACACAATGTAGTGCTGGCAGTTACAGAGGAGAAAATTCATAAGTATAGTAGATGTAGCATTATCCCAAAGGGAGGGGTGAGAAACGTAATTGAGATTATAACTCTTCAAAACTCAACTCTACCAGACAAAATCCTGTTTATTAGTTGTTAATTTCTCTCCTTTTCTTATGCCTCAGACAAGCAATATTGAAATTTGAGTTGGAAGGTACATCTAATGCATGCAAGATCAGTACTGTAGAACTGGTAAGCAGATAGCTGTGCTTGGAAGTCTTTTTCTTGATCATTTGCTCCATCTCCAAGTTGCATTGTTACAGGTAGACTGTATATGCCTATGACCTACCATCAACCCACCCTTGCTGTAGTTACTATAAAGGCAAACATTCTTGTTAAACAACTTTTTAGATAGGGCTTCTGAATCATTTTTTTCCTTGTTGGCTTCAAGGTGAGCAGTGTCCTGGGTTGTGACTAGCATTGACTGCATTGTATGATTATTTTTTTCCACACTGAACCTAGCTTGTGTTTTCTTTGTTCAGGCTGCGAGAAGACATTCATCACAGTGAGTGCCCTGTTTTCCCATAACCGAGCCCACTTCAGGGAACAAGAGCTCTTTTCTTGTTCCTTTCCTGGATGCAACAAACAGTATGATAAAGCCTGTCGATTGAAAATTCACCTAAGAAGTCATACAGGTAATGGGCTAGAGAACACATCAGCATTTGGACCCAAAACTTAGCTCTGTGTAGCTGTTGTGTTTATAATTATGCCATGGATCTTTTGTTTTACAAGGTGAAAGACCATTTATTTGTGACTCAGACAGCTGTGGTTGGACCTTCACCAGTATGTCCAAACTTCTAAGGCATAAAAGGTAATGCTTACATTTTGTTATGTATTATCAGCTTTGAAATGGGTGAATTGTTTGTCAGTAGGAAAAGCCTATAGATAGAAATATATAATGTGTTTTGTTTTGTTTTTTGTTATTTAAAAAGGGTTCAGGGATCTGGGGATTTAGCTCAGTGGCACAGGCTTGCCTGGCAAGCATGAGGCCCTGAGTTCGATTTCCAGCACCCAAAATAAATAAATAGTAGTAAGAGCTCAATATAGTTATTAGGAAAATCTGAATACTATAACAAGACAATTATTCAGAGTCTCTATTTTTTTAATACTTAATTGATGTGGTTCCTATACAATACTTTTTTTTTTAACATTATACAATTAAGTTTTCCTTGTGTCATTGGAAACTTCTTGATGATTGTGATAGTCTTAGGGTCCCACGTCCAGGCAGTGCACTTAGATGTGCATCTTGTTCCATTTTTATAACAGCTATAGTACTGACAGTTTTCTTTCTATTGTGAGACTGAGAGGGTTGATGGTTTATCCTTGCATACTTAGAGTCTGAGGGGCGCAGTAAAAAAGTAGTTATTTAGATAGTCACAGTCTTTACAAGTCGAATTAAGAGGCTCCTTTTAGTGTTGCAGCCAGTGCTCCATGTGCTCTACACATGTCTCTCTGTGCTAAGAAGGCTTGTTTAGTGTAGGGATTTCTAAACAGCTTTATCAGTATGTTTGGGACTGAGTTGTTCCTAGATTGAAAAGCACTAATTGTTCTGTGTCTAACTCTTACTCTTTAAAGTAGAATTTCTAATTATGGGGTAGCTAAATTACAAACTTGCTGTGGACTGAGGGCAAAATAAAGATTTTCTGAAATGTACTGATCATTATTTTTAAATGGAAAGAACTTGTAGTTTGGTATAGTTTTTGCAGAATTTTAAAGGATCACCCCTGAGGCCTTGTGAATTGTGTGAGTAATCATTTCCCTTGTTTTTCTGCTCTGGCAGGAAACATGATGATGACCGGAGGTTCACCTGCTCTGTGGAAGGCTGTGGCAAATCATTCACAAGAGCAGAGCATCTGAAAGGCCACAGCATAACCCATCTAGGCACAAAACCATTCGAGTGTCCTGTGGAAGGTAGAGTTTAAAATGTTGCTTTTAGCTGTTAATTACATACTATCCCCATATTCGTGGTGTAAATTTGTTTTAAGGTAAATTTTAGTTGCTTAAAGACAAGGTAAGTGTAAGTTGCGCTGGTATATTCATTTGGCTTGTTGAGTGAGTTGTACATACTCGAAAGAGTACAGATCAGAAGTCCTGCCAGTTTGACTCTGGCCCCACCATGTATTGTATTTGTTGCTCTGGTGGTTATGAGAATTAGGTAAAATGATGTGGGAAAAAAACCTGCTTTATGCACATGACATATAGCTTGAACTCACTAAATGGTAGATAGCTACTCTTGTTACAGTTGGACAGCAGTAAAGCTAGGCTGACTTTTTAAAACGGTTGTTAGTAAATTTTTATCTTTAAAATGCCAATCATTTGCCAAAAATCTACTGTGGTGTACATCTGTGCCAGCCCAACTATAGTGCTTCAGGTATGCTGGGGGGCTACAGGCCAGGACAAGTCAGATTGTTCTGTAGATCACTGGCCTCAGTTGCTTCTCTGGATCTTGGTTTCCTTAACTGGAGAAGGGGATAATAAAGCTCATTTAAAGCTGAGGCCAGTTTTTAGAATATAATGAACATAGTAAAAGTGGCGTAACCAAGCCACAATCCTTCCATCAGTATTCAGCTGGGAATACATATGAGTGAGCAAACAACATACAGGCTTTTGTGGAAATACAGGTTTCCCCATACTTCCCTTGGGGGTGTGGGAATGACCCCCACACACACTCCCCCACACCATCAACCTCAGGAGGAGGAACAGGAGCCAGTCGGTAAGGGTGGATGTTAGAGGCAGAAAGATCAGTATGGAAGAAATCTTTAAGAAGTGTAAGAGCTACAACCTGAGTGCAAAAAGTGATGGGATCATGTTCAAGTTGTGTGTCAGTCTAGCTTCGTGAATAAAAACAGATAACACTATAGATAAAGTACAGGCATCTTGGGATGATGAGTGTGCTTGGGCTGGAGTTTGGAAGGAAGCAGAAAGGGAGAAAAGTGTGTGATGACAGAGATAGGAGTTAGGATTAATAGTACATGGTGACAGATTTAGACCCAAATGGAGATTGAGGGAGAGGCAATAGTTGGGGCCAGCATTTTAGCTGAGGTCAGAATGTAGGGACTAGTTTGGACTTGCTACATTTTATTTACCTAGTTTGTAAGTTCAGATGCTCAGAAGATGGGGATATTTGTGCTACTGGAATTTAGTGTGCTAGCTGAGCTAGGAGTGAAACAGCACATGAATTATCATTTATGTCATGGAAGTAGATGGACTTCTCAGTAGTGTGAAGTGAGAAGCAGTCTAGGGTGGTGATGAAAATTATGAGTTCTGGCATCAGACTGCCTGAATTCAAGTCCCAAGTGTACCTCTAAAGTAGCTCTGGGACCTGTGAAAAGCAGCTGAGCTCTTTGCATCTGTTTCCTCATTTGAAAAGTGAGTAAAACCTCGTAAGGTTATTGGGAGAACTCAGTTTTAAGCATGTGAAAACAATATATGTCAGTTGCCATTGTAACAATTTTTTACACCTGTAGTACCCCTGGGATTGGTAGGTTCAGGTGGAAAAGTGGGACGGATGCCATGGCAGGATCCCTGATGGCAGGTGATGCTGGGATGAGAGAGAGGATGTATAGAAAAGGCTCAACCCAGAGTTGGACACATACAGGGTCTTGATATGTTGATGGTCAAGGTTCTGTGAGCTAACTGAGGCAGAGCTCTGTGCCAGGCTCTGAAGGGTGGCCCAAATGTGAGGCAGAAGACTCTGTGTGCTGACACCTCTTACAGAGGTGACTGGGGAAGGGGCAGTAGCTGGTTATAGAAGAGGGGCACTTTTTTTTGAAAAGTTGTCAAGGAGTTTCAGGCAGTCCCAAAGTTGAGGTGCCAGTAAAAGGAGCTGGCAGTAACAGGAGAGAAAGGGGTGAGCCATCAGTGCTAGGCGGAGGGCAATAATTGGAGAACATTCTCCTTGAGGCAGTGGAGAGGGAATTAATGTGGTGGAAGGATGAACCAGTTAATCTGTTAATCTGAGAAGGGCCCTGAGTAATTTTGTCTGTTAAAACTGACTTAAGGCTCATCCTCATGGTGGCAGGGCATAATTTCAGGAGCTTAGAGTATGTATATAGGCTATTGTTAAAACAAAAAGTTGGTAAAGTAGAATAAGGACCTTTGGTGCCTCTGAAGATAATTTTGAACTTTATTTCATTCTCACATGAAGCTCTGAACTTTTTTCCACGTCAAGCTCTGTAGATTAGTATAGCTAAATTCTGCTTTATAACCCTACAACATAAGTCTTATACCCATTTTACAGAAAAGAAAAAGGAGTTCTGCTAGGATAATTTCCTTGACTAAGTCCATATAGCTAGTAGGTATCTGAGCTAGAGTTGGAATCCAGTCATCCATGCCATAGCTGGACACCTCCCTTGGCCTGGAACACCCTTCCACTCTGCTGGGACTTAGCCACTTCACTACTACCTGCTTATTAGACCTTTTTCTCTTGTGTTTTCAGGGGGTATACTATTTCCTCAGCTTCTAGAGCAGCTCATTGTTTTAGCACTGATTTTATGCCACCCTTAAAAAAGAGCTGACTGTTCTCAGCTCCTTCCACATCACAGGTCTTTGGCTGCAAGAATTCCACTTCTCCTTTCTGTATCTGTATGGGGCAGAGTTCTAATAAAGTAAGAAATCAGGGCATGAAGGAAAAATGGTTGTAATTTTTAATTTGTCCTGTTTTCTCTCTGGTGCTTTTATGCAGATTGGAAGTGTAAGTAAATAGTCTATAAGGAAAAGGCCAGCTCTAGCTCCACTTATGCTCCTGACTTAGGAATACTTGATCAGTCTCTGGACATCAGCATCACAGTGGTAAAATGAAAGAAGTTGGTTTTGGTGATCTCTTAAGGTAGTTGTAACTCTTAATATTATAGGGTTTCAGTTTTATAATAATAGCTCAATGGGAGTGACTCTGTATGTTTTGCAACTGAACATTGCTGGAGTTGTTTTGAGTTAATCTTCCCAACAACTCCAGTAGTAGGAGAAAAAACGGAGTCAGCTTAGCCAAAGTCACATGTCTTAGACATAGCAGACACAAGACTTCAGATTACCCCTATAGTTATTTTTCTGCCTTTTAAATGCAACTTGCTTTGGATTTTCACTCCTTGTGATGCTGTTTCTAGGGCTGGTCAGTGTTCATCCCTTGCCGGTGACCAGTGCTTGGGAATGTAATCTCAAGATTCTGATCTGATGAAGAATTGTTTTTTGGTACTGGTTCCTTGGTTTCCTCAGGTGTAACTCATTCCTCTCTGTTCCAGGGTGCTGTGCTAGGTTCTCTGCTCGCAGTAGTCTGTACATTCACTCTAAGAAGCACCTTCAGGATGTGGGTGCTCCAAAAAGTCGCTGCCCAGTGTCCAGCTGCAACAGACTCTTCACTTCCAAGCATAGCATGAAGGCTCATGTGGTGCGGCAGCACAGCCAACGCCAAGGTCTGCATTTTGTATTCCTCAGCCACAAAGATGTGTGAGTCTGGTGCTCATGAGAAAACAGAAATAGTGCTGTTCTTTCTCACCTCCTTTCTGTGTTGTCTAGACTATAAGGTTAGAGCCATGGATTTTGGCCACTGGGATAAATGATCTCTTTTGTACTCTATTCCTACCACTTTGTTATCTCTTACCTGGTCTTTGAAGTACTTCCCTTGAGAGTGTTCATTCCTTCATTCGATTAGTTTTTCCTTAACATACATCACTTAAATCCCTAGCATATGTCTCCTGCCAGCACATTTGTCCTAAATTCTGAACCTACCCTCTAGTATCTCATTATTGTGTTTTGTTTTGTTTTTACCAACTCACTTTTATTTCTACTGAGAACTTGAGCCTGTTTCCTTGCTTCTGCTGTAAAATGGATTTCACGGTGTGGATGACTGTTTCCTTCGGGAGGCAAGAAGTCATTCAAGACCTGAGCAGAGTTGTGTTTCAGCAATGGAGAGTGGGAGTGAATGCTAGAGAGGGAGAATTAGAGAGGCACCAAGAAAGAGGTCCAGGGGCACTGAACAGGAAGGATTCTGAGCATATCATTACTTACCATTTCTTACTTTATGGGAAACCTGCCTATCTACGCCTTATCTGTAGTCATATAGGCAAGAGGTTGAGGGTGTCTGGGCTGCCTCTCTTCTAGAGCATTCACATAGACCTTGCTTTCTGGGACATGGTGGTGCTGCAGCTTATGGTAAGGCTTGGTAGGGGAGCCAAGTAACTGAAGAGTTACTTCTGTTCAGAGTCCATGGAAGCTGTGCACATTACAGTCCCCTCTCATGACCTAGGTGATGTGCAGCACTGTGGTGGAGGCAGAGCACCAGCCTTGGGGCTCATCCTCTTCTCAGTAGGGAACCTAGGCAGGGGAACAGGTCTTTGAGCCCCATTTTGCTCACCTTTTAAAATATGGAAGAAGTTTAAGTAGCTTTTGGAATGAAATGCCTTGTTTAAGTGCCTACTACAGAGCCCTATGTTCAGTTACTAAATCTGGAGGTTTTGTATCATTCCTCTGGTTTCTTCTGATTCTGTTTAGATTCTGACTGTTGGTCTTTTTTCTTGATCTCAGGCATTTAGACCTGCAGCTCACAAGAGTTGCCCATTTTGCTTTGCCTTTAAAGCATTTGCCCTTCTAGCTTCATGAATGTCTTGAGGACAGGGGTGCAGTTTATATCCTACCTAGTACATTTAAAAGATGTCAAAGAGTGTATCACTTTGCTCACAGTCTCTCAGCCACAAGAACCCCCTCTTTGGTTTCTGACATTCGGAATGTATCCTTCTTTTCCTAACCTGGGTGATCTAAAGGCCAGCAGAAGCTCAAGATTGTTCTAGATGAACTTTCCTAAACTCTGGTTGGATATGAGACCCTCTTAGTTGCTTTTGGCATGTCCAGTGTATACTTAGCATGTATTTAAGATGTACATTTACTTATTTGTGTCTTCCTATCAGGCAGAAGAAAAGGTACCACAGTCCCTGCCTGGTGGAAAACAAGCAATCAGGATCATCTGATTACTGTGGGATCATGCCAGGCCTTTGATGAGGTGTTTCATTCACCCTCAGGGCAATCCTCCTGCTGATGAATCTGAGGCAAAAAAAAAAAAAAAAAAAAAAAAGGCTTGCTGTGGTTACACCAGTAGGAAGTACTTGTGCTGGAGTTTTAACCGAGATCTGTTCACCTCTCAATGGCATGATCTAACTATTCACATTAGGTACTCTACTAGCATTTGTTTAGTGGGATTTTTTTTCATGTGTGTTGCACATGACAGTTCTCCAGGTGATGTTCGTAGAATTAATAAAATGCTAAATAAACTCTCTAAATTGGTATCTCTAGTCATACTGAGATTATTCTTTATTTTACAGTGAGCCAAATCCTTAAGACAGGCAAGGAAAGTTTTGGAAAATTTTGAAAAAGTGAATTTTCCAATTTCAGCTTCTGTAAAGAATCTTTCTTGTTCCCTTTCAGAGTATTCTATTGGTTCTAGGACACTTACTGATGAAACTTTGAAACAGTATAACAACTAAAGAAGATACACATTCTTTTTTTTTCTAAGGCAGGATCTTCAGGGTCTTGCTAAATTGCCCAGGTTGGCCTTGAATTCACAGGCCTCCTGTCTCAGTCTATGTTTAGTACAAGTAGCTAGGGATTATAGCACTACCATGCTCAGAATGAATTTGGTCTTTGCTTTACTTTTTTTTTTTTGATAGAATATATTTCTTTCATAGGCTTATGTTAAAAATATAGTACATGTTGTGATCTGGCGTTCACTCTTGGAAAGAATGAATTTGTGGTTAGCTAGCGCTTAGTATGGGAGGTGCAGAAACAGAGAGCCCTTCCCCTCTGCAGCAGGCACAGGCACTGTCAGGATTCTGCAATGGAGATTTCTTGGGAAAAAATAACCTGGCCTTATTTGACTCAGTTCCCCAAATTCATCTTGTTTCCCTTTTTCTATTTGCCCAGTGCAGTTTGATGTTTGGCATGAATTTGTATGTAAATCCTCTCCTTTTTTGAAGTATGTTAATGTTTGTTATTCCCTCAAAGTTTTTTTTAAATTAAGATAAATTGAATAGTAATCAAGTATTTAAGGAGTATTACAATAAAAAGTTAAAATTCCAGAAGAGGAATCTACTGAATTATATCGTATGATCTTTATGTGCTACATAAGGGCCGAGAACTATGCCAGGTGCTGAGGGCACAGAAGTAGGTTAGACTGGCTCTCCACCCTCAAGATTATAGTCTTGGCTTGGGGATCATTAGAGAATGCATATGTGATGTAGCTGGCCAGGGGAGAGAAGTCCTATCCAGAAGATTCCATCTAGGGTAGCAGAGCACCTGAGAGAATCTGATATTCAAGCTCTTTGTAACTATGTAGAACTAGACCTTTGGTCCCAGCCCAGAACCGGGCAGCTAATTTTGTCCCTTTTACCCCCAGATGGCTTGAACTGATGTTTTAGAGTTACAGGTACTTGTAGACAGGGCATAGAGTTTGACAAGATGTGAGCTGACATAAGCTGATTACAAAAATAACTCAAACAGGCCGGGGGTTTAACTCTGCGGCGTAATCACCTGCCTGGCAAGCGCAAAGTCATGAGTTCAATCTCTGGTACCAAATATACAAACAAGCAAACAAAAAAAATCAAATAGCTAGAGTTTATTTTACTGGCCTCTGAAGTCTACACCATAGGAAGTTTTGCTATTTTCTTTTCTTGGTCATCTGCTGTGCTATCAAAAAAAGTATAGGCTTTGAAACCAGAAAAACTAGAATCAAGTGTTACATTGTCTTTTTTTTTTTTTTAACCAGTTAACAAGACTTTAGGAAACATTATTTAATCTCTCTCTGTCTTTCCCTCTGGAGAAACCTCTGGTTCCAGACATGCATGTTAAGTACACGTGGGAAGCTCTGTTCCCTTGATGTCTATCAAATAATCACTAACAATGGGCTAGTAGTAGGGGTGTCTGGGCAGAAGCATTGGCTGCCTCTAAACTTGTCAGTAAGCAAGTTTCGATCAGGCTGCAGTTTCCAGAGAGGATCTAAATGTAGTATCTAAATGTTGCCTTAAATAATATTTCTAACATCTTAAACATGAGATTTCTTAAGACTTCTGAGGTGGTAAATGATGAGTATTCATTCTTTTTGCAGATCTTGTACCTCAGCTAGAAGCTCCAGCAAGTTCTCTCACACCAAGCAGTGAACTGAGTAACCCAGGCCAAAGTGAGCTCTCTAACATAGATATAGCTGCACTCTTCTCTGATGCATCTGCCAACAGTAGTAGTTCAGCAAGTGGACCAGATGAGGCACTGAATTCTGGAATCCTGACCATTGATGTTACTTCTGTGAGCTCCTCTTTGGGAAAGAACCACCCTGCTAATAATAACTCCTTAGGGCCCATGGACCCTCTGGTCTTGGTAGCCCACAGTGATATTCCTCCGAGTCTAGATAACCCTCTGGTTCTTGGGACAGCAGCCACAGTTCTTCAACCAGGCAGCTTCAATGTGGATGACATGCAGGCTGTGAGTCCAGGAACAGTAGGCTGTCTGGTGGCACTACCTGTGAAGAACTTGAGTCAAGATTCACCTGCTTTGACTTCCAGTAGGAACCTGACAGCACATATCACCACATCAAGCTCTTCAGGCACTTCCCAAGAAACTACTAGTGCCCCAGAACTCGTGACTTCAATCAAGGTGGAGCGAGACTCACCTCCTCTCTCAGATGTGGTTGGGCAGCAGGAAGGAAGCATAGGGCCAAGCCTGTCTGTGTTCTCCAGCCCCACAGAACGGCATGGTCCCCAGAAGGACACAGAGCTCAGTGCAGGCACTGGCAACTTCTTTTTGGTATGAAGCACTATTCAATCACCACCATATAACTCACTTCTCTTACACTCAGTTTTGAGGATATTCTGGATTAATCCTTTCTATACAGTTTCTTACTGGTTTGCAAAAGGATGAAACCTTGGACTACAAGTCTGAATCTGAATCCAGCCTTGAGTCTTAGAACCAACGGTTCTTGCAACCTTGAGCAAATCACTTAACCTATTTGAGCCTTAAATTCTCCATTATTTCTAAAATAAGTGAATTGACCAGATGATTTCTAAGGTCCTTTTGACTTCTCTGACTGTGGTAATGTGCTTATTTTTTTTTGTAAAACTTGGGGCATTTCATAATATTGAAATGTTTTGTCTTTGTGCTTTCCATATAGTTACAAGACCTAGAAGAGGAGGAATTGCAGCATAAAGTACCTTTGAAGGTTTTAATCAAAACTAAAACCATTTCAAAACGTTTTTTAAAATTATAATTAAAGTGGGAAAGAAGTGGTTTATGAGCCTTCATTCTTGAAGGGTAACAACAGTACTCCAATTTTGAGACTGGATAGTTTTACTTTAATTTATATCAATTATGCATTTATTATTATTTAATTTAAAATAATTTAAATATTCCTGAAGAGAGTCTGACTTTTCTCAGTGTGCAGTGGAAATGATCATCTGCAAAAGTGATTTTTTTCTTTGTGGCACAAGAAATTTGGTGGAGATATTTATATTATTCAAATGTTATATCTTGTTTTACCACAGTTTAAGTACATTAAATCTTCTGAATTGGGATCAAATGTGAGGGCACTTGGAAATGATCTACCATGGAGCCAATTTTCAATTTTTCTCAGTGTGAGAGGATACTCCTCCATTTCTGGTGTCTTGCTTGTTGTTGGCAGAGCCATGTTTGCTAGCATCTGTTTTTAGGCTGCCTCAGCAGTGGCTAAGCAACTGGTGACTGGGCAGGGACAGATGGGAGGTGGATGTAGTACAGAGCCACATGGAAAGTTAGTCTTGTGGCACTTAGTGCCATGGAAAACAGCAGTGTTCTTAAGCCTCACTGCATCTCCAGAGCCATAACTATGGGTGGAGGTGGAGGAGCCCGTAAGACCTCAGTCCTAACCCCTTGTTCATTTTCTTGCTAGCTGTGTGACGTTGGGCCCCCTCGCTTCTCTGAGTACAAATGGTGTGTGGTGAATGGGTTACAGGTATGCCTTGAGCTGTAGAGAGTTATTCTTCTCTCTGTAGTGATAAATGTTAAACTTTTTCATATGAAACATTCATAAATGTTTGACAGTTTACTGTTTGAATACTGTTCATTTGGCTCACTCAGTAAACTTGCTGAATTCAGTAACATTCTTACTGTTTTGTTCTGTAAGACTTTGGAGTATAGCGCCTGCTGCCAGAGTGGCCTCTGCAGTGAGTGGAGAAGGCAGCACCACCCAAGACCTGCAGGGTGCAGACAGTATGGGAAACCTTTCAGTGTTGCTGTAGTAATGTAATTCTGGGGATTCAGTGGAAAACTAGGTAGTTGAGAAAGCAGAGAGACAGTTCATTTTGTAACAGTTTCTACATAAAATATTTTAATGTTTTAGACTTTGGAGGAATAAACTCTTCCAAATAATATTTTCATGTTCCAGATCTGATTATGTTCAGTTAACACTGTAATTGGTTGTAGCATTTGGTTCTCTGGGTGCCTTTGCTGGATTATGGAACTTTAAAATGTTCCAGAAGTAGGCTTAGGACATTTCTGTAGTTCCCTTGCTACCCTTCCTTTACTCTTTAGATCAAGTGACTGACACACTTTTCTTTGGTCCCAGGAAAGTGGGGGCTCAGCAAGAACTGATTACCGAGCCATTCAACTAGCCAAGGAAAAAAAGCAGAAAGGAACTGGGAACGATGCAGGTGAGGCCAAGTGTGCTGCAGTGCTGGTGAACAGGGGTTTGAGTTCTCCTGTGTGACAGCCACGGGCAGAGGAAGCACACAGAACAGATGTTTCTGTGTTCTTTATTTGTATGTGCAGAATGCCTTTTGATCAACACCTTAGTTTTATGTGAACTTAAGAAAAAGTAGTAATAAATTCCCTCCATGTTTTATTTACTTAACAAGGCTCAGTGGAAGTTAGAAATACAGACACAGTTGTCAGTTACATGGACAGCTACTATGGTAAGTGAGCATAGCAGGCAAGGTATCAGAAGACATCAAGTTACCTGATGTTAAATCACTACTATGCCTGACCTTGCTGCAGTGGAGACCCTGGGGATGGGGCTGCCACTGTCTCCAAGGACATCACTGTATGGAACCAATTCTGGCTTGTACCATTGTAGCCTCCAGTTTAGAGTTATATTGAAATCTAGTATCAGTAGCTTATTTGAATCTTTAAAATACACTGCATGGATCAGTGGTACTTAAAGGAAACTGGTAAATCTTTCTATAATACTAACTAAGGTTTTTCAATATGTTATTTTATATCAATACTTTTTGATCTTCTATTTATTTAAAATTTATTTTTAAATAGATATGTAGATTTTGCAATACAATTTTGTCTTGTTACTTTTACTCTCTTTTTAATAGTACAGCTTCTTTTTTAAAATAACTGTTTCATTTTAAGTAGTTTTTTTTTTTTTAATATTCCCCTATCATGAATGTTGTATGTGACAATGATGTAACTTAGAAGGGATACAGCAGCAGTTCATAAAGAACTGATGTAGAAATTTCAGATACTGAATAACAGAGCAAGTGTGGTAGTGGAAGTCTAGAAACAATTCACTGCAAGTTAGGCACAGTTCACTAAAGAAAGCAAATGCCTTTATTGAACCTAGGAGATAATCATTAACTTGAAGGAAAAAGCATATTGCAAACATTGAACTACATAGTAATACAGTAATACCTGTGTTCACATACGCCTCTGTTTGCAAACAATTCAGCTTGCAAACAAAAGTGTTTGGCAAAATTTTTGGTCCAATCACAAACTTGCAATTGGATGACAAACACAGCAATGGCCATCTTTCCCACACAAACACAAATGCAGCCATCTTCCTCAAAATCATAAAACAAATTCAGTTTGTTAACTGAGGTACCACTGTACCTCTTACATTCATTGCATTGCATGGGAGGAGTATCTAGAGATGTTTTTTTTTTTTTTTTTTTGAGGCAGCATCTCACTATGCAATTCAGGCTGGCCTCGAACTCACAGCATTCCTCTTGCCTCAACCTTCTGAGTGCTGGTTTAACTTTTTAAATGGTTTATATAAATGTTTCAGTATTACCTTTAAAAAATAAGGACACTTTAAAACTCTTTGCCATATATTGTTTCACTTTAAAATAACTAATAATACTTGCTTAATACCCAGATCTAGTAAGTACTCAGATTTTCACTCAAGTGTTCTAAATATATACTGCCTATTGGCATCAGAATCCAAGTAAGGGTCTTATGTTTATGTTGCTTGACATATTTCTAAATCTGTTTTAAAGCTATAGTTCTTCTGTCATCTCTTTCATGCATTTGTTGAAGCAGCTGTGGTGTTTGGTCTGTCCAGTTTGCTGGTGTGACTTGCTCATTGTGTTGCTGTGTTATAGATTAGCAGATTGCTTTACTTTTTTTTGTTTCTATCATTAGTAATAGTTCAGGTTTGAGCTGATTGTTTTGGCAGGCAAAGGAGGGATTGGAAGAATTTTTCAAGTGGTGCTACAGTGGTGGCAAACCCATGGCACACCTGTGGCAGTGGGTTGTATGAAAATATCCCTGTTTGCCCTTTCTGTATGAAAACATCCCTGTAAGGGTGAAGGCTTACCTTCTGTTACAATATCTAACCCCCTTTAAAAGCCCTGAAATAACTATGCCATCAAGAAAGGAAGGAATTCACATAAAGGGTACAGTCTCTTTTCTAATGCCTTGTAGCCAACTTATTTTCCCTTGATATTTTATGTGCTGTAATTTCACATTTACAGAAAACTTAACTACCATGAGTGGTGATGTTCTGTGTATATCATTATATCTTTGATGTATATCATTATACCTTTGTGTCCCCATCTGTGATGCTCATTGTCCAGCCTCTCCGCTTTAAGACTCCTCCATAGTCCTGCTGTAGCTGTTAAAGCTGAAAGTTTCTTTTGTCTCAGTGACACAAGCTGATGACAGATTTGATTTCTGATCGGTATGCTCTAGTCCCCTTGTGTGTCCCAGGCTGTCTAGGCACCCACATGTGTGCTGTTCTTAGGTCTCTTATTTTCTGCAGCTCATGTTAGAGCTACAACCTTTCTTTGCCTACTATAATGCTCTTGAAGGGGAGCCCTTCACTCAATGAGCCTTCACTCCTTGTAGGTCATTTCTAATGATCAGACTAAGGGTCCGTTGGAGCTAGAGGTGAGACATCCTTTTGCTGTATCACCCTTACATATGGGCATATTGACATTGATCACTGTCCTTTAAGGTGGTCTGTGCCAGCTTTCTGCACTGTAAATGTCTTTTTTTAAAAAATTTTTATTCCGTGTAATTAGCAAATATTGTGAGGTAGATACTTTGAGATTATATGCAAAGTTCAGAGGCTGTAAACATACCCATAGATTCAGTAATTCTCTAGAACTTGTAAAACTTAGCTGTTGTTCTAACCATTGTGGTTTATTGCAGTGAAAGTTATTGCATTGTGGTTTATTGCAGACATAAGTTAAAGCCAGTCCAGGAAAGGATGTAGGACAGAATCCACAAGAATTTTGAGTTTGAAGCTTCCTCGTGTCTTTCTGAGGCAATGTGAATAATGTAACATTTTCCCAGCATATGACAACACACAGCATTGCCATCCAGGGGCGATACTCAAGGCTTGCTATCCAGAGTTGTTAATGGGACTCGATTGTGTAACTGGTTGACCTTAATCTCCAGGCCCTATAGAGGTTAACTGTCTTGTGCAATCCAAGGTTTCCTCTCTGTGTCACATTGTTAGTGAAAAATTGTCCTGACTGGCCCAAATCTCACAGGGAAACTAGGGCACACTTACCAGTCAGGACATTCCAATGACATTCCAAGGGCCTACAGATAACCTCTAGGAAGCAGGATAGGATTATTCCTTTATCATACCCTACAGATTCCCTGTTTCTCTTTAATCTTTGAGTGATTTAACACTTACCAGTGGATATTGTCTGTGGTATTGTTACTGTGTTGTCTGTGGTGTTTTTCTGTTCCCTTCATTCTTAAATGTTTATTCATCAGAATTCTGTAAGAAGGAGCCTTCTTCTATCTCCCATTTATTTATTTCATTAATGTCAATAAGAACATAAAGACTTTTTAAAAAAATTCTTTATATTATGATCATTGTTGTATTATAAGCTATACATGGTGGTATATATCTGTAATCCCAGCATTCTCAGAGGTTGAGGCAGGAAGATTGTAAGTTCAAATCCAGCTTAGGCAACTTCGTGACATAGCAAGACCCTATCTAAAACATAACCAAGGAGGCTGGGTGTGGTAATACATGCCTATAATTTTAGCAGTCAGGATGCTGATGCAGGAGGATTACCATGAGTTCAAGGCAGCCTGAGCTTCATAAAGAGACCTTGTCTCCTTAAATAAATAAGGCTGGTGATATAGCTCAGTTTGATCTCAGTAATATCAAAATAAATAAATTTTAAAATTTTGTTTTGAACAATATTAGCATTTATTTTGTTGCTCTGAGTGTTTAGCTTTGGCCAGTAGGAGCTGCAGTTAGATTCTTATGCCTTTTAACATACCATATCCCAGATTTTTTAAGTACTTCCTTACCTTCTGACATCCCTAGACTCATCTTGGATTATACCTGCTCAAGCTCTGGAATCTGTAACTTTTCTAGAGCCTTAGTTCTTTTCTTTTTTGAGAATGGTATTTAGATCCAAATGTGAATGTAGGATGTGCTTATTGCAACTATGATATCTTGGGCTCAGCTTTCTCAGTGGCCAGGGCTTGGAAATATACTTATGTATATTAATCCATACTAGCTGTGTTTTTAATTCAAAGTATTTACAGTTCTAGAAGTGTAACATAGTACATATGCTATACATTATATAACAACACTTGTTATTCTGTTGGTACTTTTCAGTAAAATATATTCATCTAAGTAGAATCAGATAAGTCTATAAATAGTTTCACATCAGTCCAGGTCTGGTTTTGCTGCAAATTATTTTTGGCACCAGATTTTGGTGAATTTTAGGTTTTGGAAGGAACTGTTTGGGTTTTAAGATTTGATTAAGGGATTGTGAATTTGCAATAAGTACAGCAACAGTGAAGTTGCAGTGTAACAGTACTGTTGGTAAAATTAAGTCATTTAAACACAGGCAAAACATCATTGTAAATATAGATACAAGCAAAGTACAAGTTAATCCTTAAAAATATGCAGTCTAAAATAATGGGATCTGAAATCCGGTGCATTTCCTATTGTGTTGCTATTGGAAGTAGAAATATAAAATTGGTGCTAGTTTCTCTTAGACACTGAAGTTCTCCCATCAGAATAATCCAAGAATTTTTTCACAGTATGATAATGTCAATAATTTTTATTCTTGAAACCAATGGCAAAATAGATTTATTTAAAAAAAAAAAAAACACTTCAGAGCTGTAAGTGGTAGTGTATCTTCCTGCCATATAAGGACAGGGAAAACAAACAAGCATGATACTTCCCAGACAATAGTCAATTGTGGTGAGAAACTGAGAGCACCTGTGTCACAGTAAAAAGAAGCACATCTGACTCCCCTGCCAAGATACAAAGATTGAATATGTCAAAAAACAAAATCCCAGCTATATGTTTAGAAGAAACATAGCCTATATGGATATATTTAGGAAGATTAAAATTAAGGTAATGTAGAACAAATCAAAAAGCAAGGGTTAATGTTCAAAGAAAAAGAATTAGGACTATGAAGTTTTTTTTTTCTCCTTTTTTGGTTTCTGTTCATATATAACCCACAGAAGAGCTATAAGATTGATGAGTATTTACATAAATGTATGTTTGAAAACTTAGACTAGCAAACAGTATAAAGTGAATAAGAGAATTGACTAAGTCTAGGAAAACTGGCTGAATTAAAAACATAATAGTATGGTAAGTGATTTTGCTTACTTGAAGAGCAAACAAAAAAATAGGCTATGATGAAACTGATTTAATAGATCTCATTCCATGTCCATGAATGTTTGTAGAAGCTAAACTGAAAAAAAAAATGAGGACACAAGAATATCTAAAGTGTATGAAAAGAAAAATCTTTTAGTACTGTTTTCTGACCATAGTACGATAAATTAAAAAGCAAAAATTACTTGGAAAACAAAAGAAAACCAACTGAATTATACAGAAAATACTGATGGCCCTCTAGTTGGAAGTTTCAGCTCTGAACTCTTGAGCAAGCAGCTTTCTCTGTGCTTCAGTTTTCTCCTTTGTAAGATGATAATAAAAGCACCTACTTAGGATTCTTGTGGAAATTAATGCGATAATAATACACATAAAGTAATTCTAAGTACTCAGAAGGTTAAGCTGATAATTATTGTGTTGCTGTATATGAAATGTAGAGGTAAGGCTGAAGCGAGGTGCAAGTGTGTGTTGCAGATGCCTTCCTATTAAGAAAAAGCTAAATGGAATTAGTTATTATTCAAAATGAAAAAGAGCACACCTAACAGAAGTCAAATCCAGACTTTGATGCTTATGTGTGACCACCTATTCAGATTTGAAAGAACTTCTTTTGATGTGGCCAAATAAAACATATCCAAGTGGATACAACCCCCAGGCTATCAATTTCTACTTCAATTTTAGCAGTTTGACCAAGAAGAAAGAGAAAACCTAAGTAGACTGCACAGTGAAAACACAGAAATACATGTCATAAACTGTATGATAATAAATCGGAGTTCTTACAGAAATATGTAATTAGGAAAATAGAAACTATCACCAGTCTGAAATCAAACTGTGGATGAAGTTAGTATAGCAGAGTCTCACACTTGCAGATAGTACACAGACTGATTCTTCTTCATGGCAAATGACTGTCCCAGAGCTCTGTGGAACATGAAAGCATCCTATGAAAAGCTTGATAATACCACTGAAAAACAGAGCTCCAAACTGATGTCATATGAAAATATATGGAAATGTTCTAAATAGAACATGCTCACATCTTGCAGTGTATTTAACCCAACTAAACAGGGTTTGAGAATGAAATGATGTTAGAAATTCTGTTAATTGTCTTATCTTAGTCATATATCAGTGAGGAACTTTATTACTTTCTCAGCAGATTTTGTATTGTCTTTTAAAAATTGATAACTGCACTAGTGAAAATCAGAATATATAACAAAGGATAGCCAAAGCCAACAACCAATATTATGCTTAAATTACCAAAGGCATTTCTGTGAACCTGGGGATTCTCTAGGAATTACTTGTATTACCTTGGTACTTTGTTCTTCTGAGGATTCTTGCTATTGAAATAAAACAAGAAAAAGAAATAATACCATAGAGACAATACAAATAATTTGGAAATGATTTGACTGTTGTTTGGAAAACACAAAAGAATCAACTGAAAAATTAGTAAAACTTAAAAGATATTTAGTGTCTCATTATAAAATAAATGTTTATCCGTTGGAGTTTCTGCCATGGTACCAGTAGCCAGTTAGAAAATGCAGTGAAGAAGATATCTCATCCACAATGGCAATAAAAATTACAGGCTCTACAGGAGGAAATTTCCCAAGTGAATAGGAATTAAGTGAAGAGGACCAGAGTTGACAGATATTTGACTATCAGGGGTGGGGGGATGTGAAGTGATTGGCTCTCCTCCATAAATCAGGAAAAGATGGTAAACAGCAAAGACACCTGGCTGCAATCTATCGGGCAAGATAGAATTATCAGATGATACAAAACTGAACCAAGTAATGTGATGAAGACACAACTAAGAAAGAAGGTATGCAAGGTTACAGTTTTAAATAGGACAAATGGCAGCCCTGCAGGAAATGTGGTAACACAAGAAAGGAGCCAAGGAGAGCCACAGGGATGGATCCAGGAAAACAAATAATCTAGGAAGGAGGCTAGATTAGAGCACACTCCCAAGGATAGAGTGTGCTTCGCCCATCTAGAGAGAAGTCAGGAGGCCAGTATTGCCAAGGTGGACTTGGCCAAAGGAGCGTTTTAAGAGAAGGGCAGAAAGTTGAGGAGGCCCAGTTGTTGAGGATATCATAGGCCATTGTCATAGCTCTGACTTTCACTATTGAGTTTGAAGGAAAAACTTCAGAGAGTATAATTGGAAAGGGTATGTGATGCTTTTAAAGGGATCAGTCCAGCTGCTCTAGGTGGTACAAGAGAAAGCAAGGTGAGCAGTTAAGAGGTGTTTATCATCACCAAACAGAAATGGAAATTCTGGACCTCTTTTGATGGTAAAGCCCACAGGATTTGCTGAAGGATGTGGGATATGAGGGAAAATCTGTTACAGACCTGCTATCTCTTCCTACAGTATTGTATTCAGTTTCACTTAAAATTCCAAGGATTTTTCAGAGCAGCTATAAGAACCTGTGGGCAAGAATGCTCAAAGAACTATAGAGAAAATGACTTGGAGGCTTTGTACTGTAGTTGTTAAGAGATATCACATAATCACAGCAACTCAAAAAGGGCAAGAGTGTTAATGCCACAGAACTGTGGAGCTGCAGATCATAATAAAATTATCAACAAATGGATGCTAGTTTTTGAGGGGAAAATATGAAAATTTACTACAGAAATGAAGATAAAGAATTTTAGGTTTTCGAAAAGCATAAAAAGATGTAATGATGGCAAAAATTACTTCTTTTCTCTGTGCTGTACACATGTGGACTCATTTGATCCCCCGCAGTAACCCTAGTAGCAGAGCTTTCTGCAGTTGTGCTACTGAGGCCCAGAGGTTAATTTCCCGGCATCACAAAGGCAGGCTGGGCATAGATTCTGCTCTTCCCTTCATGTTGGGCATACCCCAAAGGATCACAAATGCCCAAGAAGCAGAGTCCTCACAAGCACGTCTTGTTGACAGATTTGACAAGAAGCAGCGTCAGATCAGAAATGCTGAAGGTGATGAGAAAGATGAATGCCTCTGTGGAAAAGCAAGAAAGGATATGAGCAAGTACTCTCAGAAGACAGCGAACCGGCAGCGGGGAGCAAACATCTGCCTCCCAGGCAAATAGAAACCCAGGGCTGGTAGAGTTGCATGGGAAATGTCTGCCATTTCTGGGAAGTTATTTGGTGATGTTTCCAAGAACAACAACAAAAACATACAATGTGTAATCTTGTACTTACGTCTTTACAATTTAGCTTATAGAAATGCTAAAATTTCTGTAAAGGTACTCAGAGCCAGCTGCTGTTCTATGCAGAACTGTTTATAGTTTGTAATCAAATATTTGTAACTTAAATGTTCTTCAATAAAGCTGCACACTTTGTACATGTTTTGGTGAAGTCCTTGTAAGAAAAGCTGAATGTGTTAAAGGCATTCTTGTTTGTATATTTGCATGGATACAACGGTGGTAGGGCATAGCTATGCATAGATAGTGTTTTTTTTTTAAGTGTAAAAGTTGCAAATATTTTGTTATGATTATTTCTAATTTTTGTACTTCAATAAACTGATTGTAATTAAAATATTAATATTAAAACTGCCATTTAAGTGGTTAGGAATAGAGCAACTATTCCTCCTAGCATGGCCTTCCCTCAGGCTTTTTGATGTCCTAACTTGGAAAAAGAGGCATGCAATTCCTTCCCAAAGAGGCAGTGGGAAGAAGCCAGTGTGTGCCTACTACCCACATGGCTTGGTAGAACTGGGAGGCCTTTTGACCCCAATGAAGCTGTAACTTGTGGGCAGCAGGATGAGCTATGATGAAGTGTTTTCATGCGTAATCGAGTTGAAGTGAGCCTTGCATTAAATCAATGATCTAAGCTTTATAATAAAATCTTGAAGTCTGAGAATGTAACTGGTGATAAGAATGTTTGCCTGGCGTGAAAGACACTGGCCTAGATCCATCTTATCCCACCTACCCACCCCACACCCAGCACTGCCTCCCCTTAAACAAAGCAAAACAAGCAAAAGCCTTGGGCACCTGAGACACAGGTTTCCTTCCCAGCTGTCACTGCCATTATAGAAACAGAAAGGAACCACCTTGAAGGGAGGAGGACTTAAGGGTAGGAAAGGGTAGGAGATAGTGTCCGTCCATTAACTTGGGGATTCCACTGTTGTCACTCTTCTTTCTGGTAATATTCACACAGCTCCTATGTAGTAGACTTGAATATCATGAAGCATCCCAGGTGGGTTCAATTTGGAGGGGCATCTTTTGGCTGTATGGGATTGTTACCCTGAGCTCCATGTATATACCTGGGACAGATGTGAACTATGACAGGGAAATCTCTAGGCAGGGAGAAAAGCAGAGTCAGAGTGTTGTACTTTCATCACATAGGGGCTTTTTCATCTTGTCTATATTAGCTAGAGTGCTTTTTACCCTAGATGATTGTCATGGTTCTGTCTGCACTGCTGGTCCCCTCTTTGCAGGATCTGGTCGTCACTTATACCAGGCCCAGACTCTTTTCTATCCCTTGAGTACAACTTTGGTTTTGAGGGCTGGCATAATGGGAGGTGGGAGGTATTCTGAAGCAGAGAAAAATGCTTAGTGGTACTGTCACAGCAATGGGCATGAGCCTTAAATTAGGAACTGTCCTGTCCTGGGCCAAGCAAGTGATAGGACTCTGTCTCTGTAAGACCTGTGGTATCATTTTCTCCTTTGTTTCTGTTTAATTTTAGACCTTTAATGTTTCTTGATATGCTTCCCTGTTGGGAGCATGTACCACTAAGTTCCCTTGTTTGCATGGCAGACACTTGCTCTCTCTGCACGTCCACCTTGTTGCATGTCCCCTCCAGTCTTCCCCTGTCTTGCTACGAAACAGTCCCTCAGTGACCCCGTGTCCTCAGTGGCAGGTTCTCAACCATTGGAAAGAGGACATCTTTCTTGAACATAATAAGGAATCAACATTGCTACACACATTAGCAGGAGAGACAGTTCATTATCCAGGGAGCATCCTGTGCTGATTCAGAGCACCATTTCCAGAGTTGGAATGTGATCATGTCTGGCTCTGTACCTTCAGTGGCCAGGCGTGGCTTGTTCTACCTCTCATTCCAGAGTTCCCTTCTGTAAAATGGGGACTATAATGGGACCTGGCTTTCTAGGGTAATTAGGCTTACATACAGGAATTCTTGTAAACTAGATTGTGGGACATCTGCTTCTGTATATTCACATATGTTTTGTTGAAGCAAAATAAGCAAAATGCTGGCAGGGCTTTTTGTGTATGCTTTTGAAACCAGTAACCTTTCAGTCAGAACCCTCACCCCATGCTCCCACTTTTGCCTTAGGTGCCTTCTAGAGCCCTGTTCATGTCATTGTGCCCTACACTGTGCTCTAGGAGTCCTGAGCCATTATGTGCAGTGCCTCTCAATTGCCCTGGTAGCTGTGCCCATACTTGCATGTGAACAATAACACTTGTCCTGCCTGCCTGGCTGTACCAATCATGGCCATGTTAACTTGTGTCCTTAGAAATGCCCTAGGCCCCACCATTAAGTCTTCAAGGCAGGTTTGACTATTATATTGGCAGAAATGAGGCAAAAGTGTACAGTGAAGCAGTCTCATTCACTTTCTACTTTGGAGTTTGGTACCAATAGCAGTTTCTCCTGTGGTCCCTAGTATAGTTCTGACTCCTTTGTACTGCCCCTTTTCCAGATTGTTGGCACCATGACTCCCCAGCTTCAGTCCTGGAACTGGTGGTGGTTTCCTTTTGTGATATCTGGGTGTTTACTTTGTGTACTTTCACCTCTGTGCCTAGGATGTCTGGAATGCCCAGAGTGATTCTGATATATTCCTCAGTTGTAAACAGATTTTTAAGACTACTTCATCAGCCTCATTTTTTAAAATTTGAACATTATTTTTTTATTTGGACATTTATTTTTTCCCAAAGAAATACATGCAGAGAAAGAGAGAGAGAAAGAGGGAGAGGGGAAGGGAGAGAGGGAGGGAAAGACGGGCACCATTGTATTTTGATGATGTTTTGTCTGTGTTGCTGAGAAACATACATATCCTTAGAGTAAAAGTGAGCCATCCTGAGCTCTATGGCTCACATCACAGTAGTGATACAGTGCCAGCGCATGTTAAGATGCAGGAAATATTTGCTGCATAAGCCATAAAACATAGACCACTAATCATTAAATGTGTTTCAAGTAAAAGCTATTAAATTTAGTGCACAAGGCTAGCATAGCCCTATTACTAAAACCTGTAGGGATATAATATAGGCAATGGTGTACCTAGCATGGTTCTAGGCCCTTGTGTTTGTTACTCCCTTTAGTCCTTTACTATACCTCTGGGGTGTAGGTCCTGATGTCCCCACTTTCTGGATGAGGCATGAGCCGGAAGCACGGAGAGATTCACTGATGCAAGGATACATAGCTAGTGGGAACAAGACCAGGAGCTGAATTCAGAGATGACTGGCCCCAGAATTGTTCCTGAGTCCATCAGTCATCTGGAACACAGGAATCTCCCCTGTCACAAGTGAAATGGGTATGGAAATGAGGTACAGTATTAGCATATTAACTCCAGATGAGTGAGACTAGCCCAAGAATTCAGATGGCTCAGGGTTAGGCAGTCTGTCAGCACAATTGGCCTCCTTGAGGCCCAGAGGGGAGCACCATATCTTCTGTAAATGCCAAAAAAGGCAGTTCATAGCATTTGTGGGCTGATGTTGATTTTAAAAACATCAAAAAAATCATAACTTTAATCTATTGAGAATCCAAAAGATGTTCCTAATAGTAAGCAGCTCTCATCACCTTCAGTGGAGTTGGTAGAGGTGATCCCACTGAAATCAGATTAAAAAACAATTAAACCAGCAGTATTTGATGTTGTCATGGAAGGTTTATAGAGAAGGAGGAATTGGCGATTACTTAGTGTGATTATTGGACTTTGAAAACCCATAGGAATCAAGGTACTTAATCCATAACAAGAAAAATCAATTGGTAGCTAATTGTACAATACATATTTATGTATGTAAAATTAGTAGCTTTTCTTTTAGAATAATCGAGTAATAAAGAAGATAATGAAAAATATGTGTCAGTGATAGATAAAACATCTCAGGCTTATTAATGACAAGTCTGCTGGGTGCAGATAAGGTCTGAGTAGGGCCTGCCATATACTTGTCTGGAAAGGCTCAAATTCTTATTAATTTACATGTTTTATTCAGTTCCTCTAAAATCCTGAAGGAGCTTAATAGAAAAAAGTACCTGTCGATTTTAAGTTCATCTAGAAGAATAACAGCAATCCAGGAAAGCTGAGGAGCCTGTTTAAAGTGGCTCCATTTACCTGGAATTGCAAATGTGGTAGATTGGGTGTACACTTAGTTTAACAAAGGGTGAATGTTCAACACATATGGGACTGATCGTGTTGGTTTATATTCTGGAAAAAAGTAAGTGTGGATTCCCTATGTACTTTCCCTTGCAGTTCTGCCACCCAGAGAAAACTACTTCCAGTATTTCCATGTTAAGCATTTCCCACACTTGTTTTTTAAAAAATGATGCACATTTTTAATTTGATGTTATTAACATGACTATTTTTCCCTGTAAGTAGAACTGCATATTATGTCTTTCATATAGTAACCATGTGGGTTTAACTATATCAAGAACTGTGAGAGTTACACCATACTGTCCTCTGGCATCCATTTTGTATACTAAGTCAGCTCTCTAGTCCTTTGGGGAGTTGGAAAAGTGGTCACTGAAACTGGGCACCCCATAAAGCCTGGCCTTGGTTACTGTAGATTCTTGTCAGGGTATGTGAGCTGGATATGAAATTTCTATGAAAGAGGCTCTGAATGTGTGTTTTGCCTTGGCCTAACCACAGCCTACTCCGCAGTATGAAAACAAGTAGAGCAATTAGAAAGGAGAAATAGATATAAAGGACAATCAGAAGATTATGTAGAGCAGATGAGCAAAAAGAATATTTTAACATAATCATGGACCCCTATCACCCTATGAGGGACAGCTGAATATGTGCGCCCCAGAAATGGGGCTTCAGGTGGTACAACTTGTAATCCTAACTACTCAGGATGCTGAGGCAGGGAGATGACAAGTTCAAGGCCAGCCTGGACAACTTAGTGAGACTCTCTCTCAAAATGCAAAAAGTTTCAGGAATGAGGCTCAGTAGTAGAATACTGACCTATGGTGAGTCCCTAGTTCAATTAAAAAAACAAAACAAAACAAAACAAAAAAAACCCTTATCCTTTTCATCACCATCAAATTAACCTGTTAGTATTTGCACTTTAAATAGATCATTCAGGCACCTGGGAACAAAGGACCAAGCTGTGTACAGGGAGAATCAGTGCAGCCTGTGTTTGGCACTGTCAGACCAAGTCCTTCATACTCAGCAGGCTTTGTCTGCTGAATATGGAGGCTTCAGACATCCATTATAGGAAGCTGTCAGGACACAAGGCACTGCAAGAGATTCAGGCATATGGAGGGAGAACAGCAGGTTCTCAGCACAATGTGCTCGGAAAGTTAAAACCTGCTGGGGGAAAAAATGCAACTTAGATAACAGAGTCAGCTGTTCCCATTTGAAATGGAAACAAAACCACAAAAAATCTAAATGAATGAAACCTCTTGGAGTTTGTTTTGTTGTTGTTGTTGTTGTTTTGAGGGGGGTGGGTTGTGTGTTTTTTGTAGTACTGGGGTTTGAACCCAAGGCCTTTGCCCTAAACTACATTGCCAGACTTGACTTTTTTTTTTTTTCAAATGACAGGAGCTCACTGAGTTGCCCAGCCTGACTTGAACTTAGATTTTCCTGCTTTAGCCTCCATCTTTTTCCCTTTAAGGTTAGCTCAATTAGAAATTTCCAGGAAAAAAATTCAGAAATTCAGTGTTTAGTATTTCCATTTCATTTGTTTATAGTTGTTAAATCAGCCATTCATCGATATATGTCCAGACAGGACTGTGGGGACAAAGTAATGACACTGAAAATTCCCTGGTATTTAATATTAACTTGTCACTAGTCCAATCTCTTTATCATGTATTACTTATGCCATATTACAGGCTGAGACACGGAGATCCACAGTTTTACTTACCAAGGCTACCATGTGAGCCCAGCCATTGAACTCCTCAGTGCCTGCTTTTTGCCCACTCTAGAAGCTTTCTAATGCTCACATGGTTATTCCTAGGTATTAGGATTTTTTTTTTTTTTTTTGAGACAAAGTCTCATTATGCAGTTCAGGCTGCCCTTGAGCTCATTTTGTAGCTCAGACTGGTCTCAAACATGCGATTCTCCTGCCTCAGCCTCCCAAGTGCTCAGATTACAGGCACATGCCACTATGCCCAGCTGAACTTAATTTTTAAAAACATGTATTTGTAAGACCAGTGAAGTGATGACTTGTAAAGGAAACTGGACAAAAAACAACAATCTGAAAAATTTGGGAACCACTTAAACCTGCTGCTGAGCATGGATGTGGCACTGCCCAACAGTAGAATGTGCAAGACTGCTTTCTTTTCCTGTTGCTCCATGCGGCTAATTCCACTTGGTTGAATTTGTGTCTCCTGCCTACCAACAGCTAATGGAGTTAGAGGGGCACAGCAGGGTCTCTGTCCTCAAGAAATGAACAACATAGATTTGATGGTGGCCTGGCAAGAAGATGTATATATCTTTTAAAATTTTTAATCAGAATCCTCGTGCCTCATTTGTTTACCTTTTACCTCAGGATCATTCCTGTTGCAGAAGTTTTAGTACATCAGGCTCTTCAGAATGACAGTTAACCAGAAAGCTGTCTTCCCTGTAGTGTAATTTCATTGAGGGAAGAGCCTGACCAACAGATTATATTTTGGGTGTGCTGGTTTTTATCTGTTTTTTAGGAGCCTCAGAATCTACTCGAGGAAAAATAAAAGGTGGCAGGATCAGCCCTCCTTACTTCCATGCAAGCCAGAACAGTTGCATGTGTGGGACCCTCACCATGCCCAACGGAGGTTGGCCAGCACTGGCTCCAGTGGCTGGGATGCAGTGCATCCAGATTCCAGTGCTACAGGTAGGAACCAGTGAGCCACACTGGAAGTTTAGGTCTGGGGCAGGTTGGGTGGGAGGGGTGGTACAATGCCCACACCTACTACCACCTTCCAATGAACTGTCACACTTCCCTCTGAACTGCCCCAAGTCCTGTTTAACACCCCAGGCAGCTTAATAACCCCCACTTCTCTCTTCTTCCCAGCCTGTCTCACTGCATCCGTGCAAGTTCTTACCTATGTTAGGACTGACGCATCAGGTTTGTGGCACTGTTACCCTGTGACTAGTTCCCCTATGTGCTCCATCTCCCCCACCTCTGTGAGGTATAGATGATTGTGTCCCTCTCCTGCCAAGGGCCCCCTGTGGCTCTCTTGTGCAGGATGAAGACTTTTTGAGACAATCTGAAGCTGGCTGTGATGATGCCATGAAGCTGCTGATACCTCACATTTCCAGACCCTATACTACTTTCTGAGTGAAGGGGCTTCTAAAACTATGGCAGACATCCTGCCTGTGACGACTGCTTCCAGCACACAGGTAGATGTAGCCTGTGTAGAACTTTTCTTCTTTTCTTTTCTTTTCTTTTCTTTTATTTCTTTTCTTTTCTTTTCTTTTCTTTTCTTTTCTTTTCTTTTCTTTACACACTGAGCCCCTCAAGGTCCAACCAGCTACCTCCTTGAGTCTCAGTAGACACTTAAAGCTGGCTAGGCTGGTCCCTGGGCACTTGCCGAGCACAGACCCTTCAGTAGCCTCATGTACGCCTGCACTTTGAGTCTCACTTCTAAGGGGCCAGAGTAGGGAAGGAAGAGATTTAGTTGCAGAGAAATCTAGTTGATGCATGTCTACATCCCAAGCACCTCTTCGTTGGACATAACTAGGTGCTGTCAATTACCCTGTAGTAGGCAAAAGTAACCACAGATATTTAGGAACAGCCAAGTGCTGAGCTTACTCTGGTTTCAGTATTTAGAAGGAAAGTTTAGAGATAGCAAGATTCACTGGGTCTGTAGACCTGGGTGAGACTTGTGAAGTAGGGCCAGAGTGGCTGTGAATGGCCCATAGAGCTCAGGCAAGTGAGAGGAAATACTTGCCAGATTAAAGGGTAAAGTAGGGGGTAGGCAGTGAGGATGGGTGTGAGAGGAAACAAACAGATTTTGTAGAGGGAGGCAGTAAAAGGGATGGAGACTTGTCTCAGTGGAACCCAGGTCAGAAGTGAAGAAGGCAAAGCCAAGAATTTTAAAGTGGAAAGACTACAAGAAAGCTAGTACCATGGGCAGAAAATGAGCAAGTTGGAGAGGGCATAGAAGGTGTTTTTTTAAGGGTCACTCAGTGAAAAAGACACTGAGGTCAGAGAAACCCAGGTTTGAATCTTTAATCTGTAGTCTTGGTCAAGTTACTTAAGTACTTTGACCTCAGTTTTGCTGTCTGTATAATGAAAACAGTAGTGTACAGTGCCTGACACCTACGTCTCAAGGCAGTGGAAGAATAGGTGGAGAGGGCAGCAGCCCAAGGCACTCATTGTTGGAGTTATGGACAGCCATGGGCCAGATGTGCATGTAAAAGAGACGAAGTGTGAAATAGTGTCCCTTTTCTTGGGATCATGGTTAGTGTAGCAGCCTGCCCCTCTCAGCAGCCCCTTCATCTTCTCTGATCCTTTCCATTTGGCCTATGGGTAAGCCAGGACACACAGGAAAGACCTCTGTCTGGGTGACAAACTGGGGGCCATAAGGAGGTCATGAACACCTCATAGGTGGCAAGAAGTGGCACATTCAGGTTCAGGACAGGGAAAGATTTTTGATAAAAGGAGAAACTGGGATGCAGGGGGAAAAAACAGACAGCAGAAGACTAGGGCCAATTTAACTTAGTCTTCTGATCCTTGGACAGGGATTAGGGTGTGAGGGGAAGGTCAGACAGGAACAAGTAGCCTTCAACTCCTGATACCAATTATTTCCAGGTCCATGGGCTGCAGCTAGAATATGAGTGGGCTGGCTGTATTCAGCATCATAGTAAAGGATGTTCTTAGGGCAAGATGAAGAAATGATGATGTGCTATGTTTAAACATGTGAAAGGCCTTATTGATGGTTGCCTTCCCAGGATGATCACTCAGGTGAAGGAGTCTTGCCACTGGCCCTCAGCCCACAGCCCTCCACCTTCCACCCTTACTTCACCATGGATTTGCCTGTCTACGTCCTCCAGGTCTGGATGCCTTCCAACACTTATTTTTCTTACTAAAACTGTTACTATAGCACACAAATTAGTTGCTAAGGTGGGCCCATTGTGAAGCCTTGGTTGGGTTGGTGTATTTCCTGCCTTTTGGAAACAGTAATGACATGGTTATAAGTAAAGTTCACAGTTGTTTATCATCATTGTAGCATAGACAAGATAAAATTTAATACACTCTTGAATATTTTATATTTTAAAATTCTGTTTACTTTCTCCTATGGGAAATAACCTGTTCAGTTTTTACCTTGTGGGAGAAAAGACCCAAACAAGTTCAGTAGTACTTAAGTAAGTAGTTAAGCTGAGACCTGGTGGCCACGGATAATTTAGATTTGGATATAAAATAGTAAAAGTAGGTAGCTTATCAAATTTTTAACAGTTTGACTTAAGCATATTTTTAAAATCCATTCACATAGTTTAGTTTCGTTCCATTAAAATTGAGTTTTTGAACATTTCCCTTAATAGTGAAAACAAGTTATCAAATAAAGCACTTACAAGAGGCAGAGGGGCTGTGCTCCTAGACAGCTGGAGGAAGGTAAAGGAGAGGACGTTTTGGTAGCATATATCAGAAAAACCTCAGAACTGTCTACTCCATTCTGCCCAGCAAACCCACTCATGAGACCATTTATAAAGAAATTAGGTTGTAAACTAGACAAAACATGTTCACCACATTCTGTAGTCTGATGATGATAAAGGAGGAGTGTTTCTTCCAGTAGAGGGAGGCAGGTTAGATGGTGCTGGCGTGGCGCAGGCTCACCTCCTGCTTAACTGTTGATGGCACACTCAGACATGTGATAGCCAACAGACTGCTTACCACATGCCACATGTAAAATGCATTTCAAAACTAAACAAAGATGAGGGCCGGGGATTAAGCTCAGCTGCATAAGTGCCTGCCTGGCAAGCATGAAGTCGTGAGTTCAATCCCCGGTACAAAAAACAAAAAATAAAAATGATTTCATTTTTCTAAAAAGATACATGGGTGTTTGAATATGTCTAAGTATAGGGAAAAAGTCTAGAAAAACTTGTAGTTACTGAGTTCATTTTTCCTCTTTTAAAAGATAATTTGACATATTTTTCTTTCAAGGAATACAGGCTTAAAACAAGGGAAGAACATGTTGTCTTGGATTAAGAAAAGTCAGGTGCCTTATTACTGCTGGCCTCTCAGGGTTTAGTTGCCTGTTGTAAAAAGCTATGTTCTGTGTTCCCAACCACAGAACCTAACCTCTGCTGTGCCTCCCTCCTCTTTCCCTCCTCACTGCTCCACTTGGTTTTGCAGGAGGTACTCCCAGCACCTGGAGGTATTGCTGGGCCTGAGACTGCACAGGTGCTAGGAAGCACTATCAACTTACGGGACCTGCAGTGACAACACCCCCTGCCTGAGTGAGATCAGGGCTACCTTCCAGTTATGCCTCCTGGATGACTCAGATGATATGGTACAGGGCCTGGGGAGACCCCACTTGGTTTCTGCCTAGAAGTCCAGCCTGATTCTTTATAGAGACTTTTGAGTACATTTATCAAAAATGTTTCTTTCTGTTTTATCAGGAACCAGTTGAAGCTGTACTCTTCGAAAATGCCTTTATAAGCAAAGTGCTTTGGTGAGGCACATACTACTTTGTCCATGCTCAGCTGGGTGCTTTACAACCCTTTTCTCAGATCCTGTTGGATCTGAGCTGTGCAGCATGCATTGTGTTAAAAAGGGGGAAAAAAAAAGACCAGTGCAGGAAGTGGTGTTGAGTACAGGTTCCCTGCTCAGATACAACTTTGTAGTAAATCCAAATGCAGTCTTTCAGCTTCAGTGTTTCAGTATTTTTCCCAAGAAAGATCTAGAAGTCCCACTTTCCTTTTCTGAGAACTGATGTGATGGGCTATGTCTCAAAACTGAATGGTTTTCATGAATGAATCATTTTTGCCATACTGTAGGCCAAAAGTTGTTCTGTTGTCACAGTGAAGCCAAATCCTGATCCAAGTTCTGGCAAAACAGACAAGGCAGTTTGGGAAGAAAATGATTAGTGTGTCTTGGTGCCCAACAGCTTTTTTCTAGAGCCAATGGATAGCTCATAATTTGGGGATAGGAAAGTTAAAACTTTTAAAATAATTTTCTAAATTCTGTGTTTGGGTATTCATGTTAAATAATAATTTGACAAAGTTTATAAGGCAATGTTCTGAATACTATATATGTAAGACACTAATAATGGTACACATGTTTTCTGTTGAGGTTGTAAATATGCATATAATAGGTTCACTTATATTTTTACAGAATAAGGTCTGTCTTGCAAAAGCTAAGTTGATTACCTTGCACATATTTGTTAGTTAACAAACTGAACATGAGTGGCTGAGAAATTTTTTTCCTTGTGCTTTTTGAAGTGTATGTTTATTCAGATACTGTTCAATTTTCAGACATAGAGTCATCCAAACTCTTTCCTTTCTGGGTTTCTCAGGCTTTGGGACTTCAGCTTTTGGAAAGGATGCCTAGTTTGAGTGTTAAGTCCTCTCTTGTGTCCTGCTCTGAGGTGCTGCATACCCAGATGCTGCTTCCCCCAAAGGAATTACAGCCCCATTTGAGAATAATTCCTTTCCACAACTCTGTGTGCAATGTCTGAGACCCAAGTTGAGGGGTTGAACTTGTTCACAATGTTATCCAGTATCCTACTCTCTCCATGGAGAACAAGGCATTCTTGTCTCCTCCAGGAGGAGAACTGCACCCAGGAGCCCATCTTAGAGGCAAGCTACTGCCTTTCTCCCACAGTCCTCAGTGAGTGCTACCACCAAGTTATTGGGACAGGCTGTCAGTGTTCTAGACACCAGGGCTCCCTTCCTGCTGGCAATGGGCCTAACTCCTATTACAAAAGAATAAAAGTTTTTGTACTATCACAGATCAAATGTTTTCACCCTACTTCATTTGCGAGACTGTGTGTATGTTGTTGAAATCATTTCATCTGGTCATCTTACCTCTGGCTTTTGTCTTTTGAGGCTGACAGCACATATTTCAGTATGGATTAGCTTTTGTTTCCCAGCTGTTTCAGATGAGAACCAAGATGACAGTGCTTTTCCTAGGCATTTGCTTAGGATTAAAGATTAGAGAGGGATGCTGATAGTTGGAGGCAGTGGCTGATTCTTTAATCAGGCCATGAAGATATCAAAGAAACAAATTTATTTCTGGAAGCTTGAAGGAGACACAAGGGCAGAGTCAGGATCCATCCCTTCAGACCCAGCTTGCTTCTGCTGCTCACCTCTTCTGTACCTTTAGCCAAGCCAGCTGTGGCCTGGTAAAGGCTAACTGAAGAAGAACAGCTGCTCCTCCTCGTCTTTGTCCATCATTGTGTGATCAGAGGTGTCTTTTACTTTGGGAACTGGAGGATGGGAGCGGCACACCAACTTTCTGCCTCTCTGCAGAGGAAGGGAGCTTGGTAAGCTTGAGCTATATGCCCCTTTCCACTAATGGTGCCATGTAGACACCATATACCATTTCCCTCAGGCATATGGGAAGTGGCCCAGAAAAGTCTGGTCCATTCCTGTCAAGCCAAGTCAGCCCAGCAGGCCAAGGGCTGGAGTTTTAAATAGCTTGGGAGTGTGGAGTTCATGCAGTAATTACCAGGCCTACTATGTGGAGTATACCTCGTAGAAGGGGTCACCTGGAAACATACTGGGAGATAACAAGCAAAACTGAGTAAACCCAGTTCCTTAGCTGTGAGTTTACAGAGAAGACCCTATAGCAGTGGTTGAAGCCCATGGCACAATGCCACAGAGGCAGTTAGTATCATTGAAAGCTCTAAAAGGTTCACCATCACTGCCCTACAGTGTTCACTCATTCCTTAATGATGGCTTTTTTTTTTTGTGCACTAGTTCATCTATTTGTTAGGGACCATGCTCAGCTTCAGGCCTTGTTTTACAACCAGGCTTCCTACTTCAAGGGCCAAAAGGGATATAATTGCCCATTATCATTCACCATGGGCAAAAGTCCTGGGACCAGCAGTAGGGAGTATTATGGGGCAGTGGGAAACATGACTCAGCTGTTGGTGCAGCTCTTTGACCTGAGTACCTGCATCTGATGGATGAGAGAGTCTGGCTAGGCCAATCTCTGGCAAAAAGTGTACAAGGAAGAGACACCAGAGAGGCATAGTGCTGGCAGCAGGTAGGACATCCTGGAGGATACAACCCTGAGAGTAGGATGGCCTGACAGCAGAAATATTGCTGTACCTTGGCTTTGCTCTGAAAGTAGCTGCCTCTCCTCAGCCTCAACGACACTGTCTGCAAAGAGTATCTTACGGGATTAAGCCTCAGGACCTCTAGAATCCCTTCCTAGCAGTGACCCCAGTCATCCTACCTTTTTCTTGATCTCAGCCTGGGCCCGGGCTCGAGCCCGCTTCAGTCGCTCCTCCTGCAACAGCTTTTGCAACTGGAGTTTCTCTTCTCGAAGCCTGGGTGGCAAGAGATGTCATGTAGGACCTAGGGGCCTGGGAGACACCACCACAGCCCCTACCCGCTATCCCCACAGGCCTTTGGGTCAGGCAGGCCATGTCCCATGTATGAAAATACTGCCAAGTCTTCTGCTTTTCCTGCCACGTCAGGGCCTTGCCACCTGCCCACAGCCAAAACACCACTGCTTTAGTCCTGGGCCCAGAAGAAGGTGACCAGGGATCTGTTTGGACTTTGGCTCCTGCTCCTTGAGACCTGACTCGGGCTTTCAGGGAGCTGATCTACAGTTCAGATTGGACACCCCCAAAAGGCACATTTCACTAGATTCACATCCATATCCCTGATTTTTGTGCTCATAGCCTCATGGTCACCCACAGTGACCCAGTACCCAGCTATGGCAGTGGCCCTGATTCCTACCTCCTGTCAAACATTTGTCCAGTACCCACTCAAAGCTGAATGCTGGGTACTTAGAGGAAAAGCCCATCTGTGTTTGTGGGAGAAACATACTGGCAGAGGCTGCATCTCAGGATCCTGTATTGACAATTAAATGATCCAGGCAACCCATAGACTGGAGAAGCCATAACCCACATTTCCCTAGATCTTTCTAGACCAACCCATGCTCACTTGTCCCACTAGACAAGCAAGCTGGCATCTGTGTACCACAACACTTGGCCCAAAGCTGGGGCTCCTGAGGGCTCCTGAACCCCTGCACCCAGCCTCCACACATTTTGCAACTGTTCAGTTGCCTGTACCTTCCTCAACAAATGTAGCCAACCTTAACCCTAGCTTCTACTCCCATCAAGCTCAAAATAACTAAATCTACCTGCTCCTTAAAACCATTCCCTGATGTCCCTGTCCTTGGGATCTAAGCTTTGCTGGTTTCATCCTCGTGTGCTCCCCTCTTTTAGACCCTATCTTCTAAGTCCCCTTAATCCATGTTGCCAATCACTGTCACTTTCTCCAGCTTAGTTTGATTCCCTCTTGAGTACACCAGACTCAGGGTTCCATCTCACAGCATGGAGCACTTGGGCCTGTCTCCCTGGTTCGGGAGCACTGGAGCAGTGATCATGGGTACCCTGTGTCTCCAAGCCAGAGTGGGGCAGGAATAGGAACAGTGGGCAACGAGGCAGAACAGCTCACCTTAGGCGCCTCTCCCTTTCCTTGGCCTTCTCAGCCTGTTCGATCTTGGCAGGGGGTACATGCTCCAAGTTCTCAAGCAGCTCATCCAGCTGGTGTTCAATGATGGTGAGCATCTGCACGGTGCCCAAGTTGGCTTCTTGTTGGGTGCCCACACAGTGCCGGTAAACATCCTGCACCTTGTGACTCAGGCTTTCCAGTAGCTTGTCCTGCAGAGCAAAGCAGACTTCAGCTATGCCTGCCCTCAGACCATGACCTTTTGACACCAGGACCTGTGGCCATGGCATGCTACCCTCCAGGGTAGAATAGCCAGAGTGAGTACTCGGGACGGGTTAAAACAATTTGGGTACTGGGTTTTCTTAGCCAGAAACAGCCCTGTCCTGTCCTCACTGAGGCTTACTCTTGACTCCCCTTGCTGCCCCTGATAAGTCCACCAAGAACTAGATTCCTCTCTACCAGGGAACCCTCCACTGACCCCAGCTTTCACAGGACTATGTCTTGTGTGGTCCCAGGCAGATGAACTCTCTTTTAACTTGCTCTTGACATTTACAGTTAACATCTCCTACAATAGGGGTTGTGAGTGAGGAGTGAAGAGCAGCAGGCAAAAAGGACCAGGCCAGCCCTGGGAAAAAGTACCCTGTGAAGCCTAGCTGAAGCATGGATGTTCCTTCCTCAAAGCCACTGCCCATGTCCCTGGCAGAGGAACTTGGCAGTAGCATAGTGAATTGGGAGCTGAATGAATTAGGTCTCAAGTAGCTGTCAGTATGGACATATGCTCAGCCCCCGACCAGACCCCAATTCCTGCTGCCCAGATTATTACTAACTTCTGGACCCTCAGAATTCTCTCTCAGTCCCAACCCAGCCTGAGGACACACCTCTTCCTCTACTTCAAGGTTGCCTTGATGGACACTGTATCTTTAAGCAACAGACAAGATAAGCATGGTAACACATGCCTGTAATATAGAATTCTGGGAGGCTAAGGCAGGAGGATTGCAATTTCAAATCTAACCTGGGCAATTTAGTGATTCAATGTGACCCTGTCGCAAAATTTTGAAAGTTGAAAAAAAGTTGTAGTTGTAGCTCTGTATGAAGGCCCTCAGTTTACCCTTAGTACAGAGGTAGAGATGAGGCAGGATAGAGTGGGGGTATTTATAGAGTTAACACAAAGCAGGCATGTGGGACAGCTGAGCTGGCATAGCATAAGTTCCCAGGGGTACCTGGGAGGCACTTTTTGGCCAGGTTCACACAGCCTATAAGGTGAGCTGGAAACTTGTACCTGGGCCCCCAGTTCCCATAAGCTGTCATAACAGCTGCTCCTGCATTCACCTACAAGTGAGTGAGTTCCCCACCCAACCCTGGGCCAGTGGTTATACCCACTGCATGTCTACCTGCTGATCGCCCTTGTACTCCCCAAAGTGGAAAACTCGAGCTTTGAGCTCCAGCTCGGCAGCAGTCTCTTCTTCCTTGGCAATAGACATCATCAGTGTGGTGATCCACTGCTTCAGCTGGTTGACCTCCCTGTCCCTGGATTGGGGGATGAGGTTCAGAGGATAGTTCACTCAGTGTAGCCCAGAGCATGTGTCTTCTTTGAGCCTGGCCCACCATCTCTTTGGCCCTGTCCTTGATGGCTACAGGATCACGAGTGCCAAAGTGTCTACCATGCCAAGTCAAAGATGCTGGTGGAATTCAGGGAACAAAACTTAAAATCTTTAACAATCACAGTGAGGAAAATAAAAATAACAGTTTCACTGAGGTGTGGTTCACATACAATAAACATTCCATAAATTTATTTTAAAGTATGCAAGTAAGTAGTTTTTAGTATATTCACAATCACATGACCATCAGCATCATCATTATAATTAGGACATTTTTATCACCCCAGAATGAAACCCTATGTCAAATAGCAGTCACCACATCCCATTATCCCCTTTTCCCCTTTGGCCTTAGGCAACCACTAATCTATTTTCTCTTTATCCTGAGTATTCCATTTAAACAAAATATGTGACCTTTTGTGGCTGTCTGCTTTGAAATAGCATAATGCTTTCAAAGTATCCATGTTGTAACATATATTAGGAGCTTAGGTGTCAGAACTTCTTGTGGCCAAGCAATATTCTACTGTATGAATAGGCCACACTGATGGACCTTTGCATTGCTTTCACCTTTTGACCCGAGGAGCAGTGCCACCATGATTATTTATGTGTAGGTTTTTGTGAAAATAATGTTTTAAATTTTCTGAAGTATATATTCAGGAATAGAATTGCAATATTAAACTTTTAAATGAAGTAATCTTCACAGTCATTATGGTACAGATATTGACCAGCATATGTTGGGGTTTTCTGAAAGGGACTTCTGCTCTTATTCTGGTCAGGGACCAAATAGTGTTGGCAACTCGAAGAAGTCCTTAACAGAGTGAGGGCATTGACATCCTGTACTCCCCAACACTGTGTGGAAAGCACTAACCTCCTCATTCAAAAGACAGAATGGCTGAAAGGATTTTTTAAAGACTTAACTACACACAGTCTGCAGGAGACCTTAGATAAAGGATACACAGGCTGAAATCAAGGGTTAGAAAAAGATAACCCATGCAAAATGGTAACCAAGAGAGAGCAGAAATTGCTGTATTCATTTAAAACAAAATAAACCTTAAATAAAAAACTCAGAGGAAAAAATACAATTAAAGTTAGGAATTACAGAGGAAACATTTCAACTGATGCCACAGAAATAGGATCATATGGAACCTACTAGAGAGCTCAGAAGAAATTGACAAATTCCTAGAAACAGACAGCTTATTCAGGTTGAATCAGGAAGACACAAAGTCTAAAGAGATCAATAGCAAGGTGATTCCATTAATTAGAAATAAGATAGTCCAGTGGACTGGTAGCTGCTACTATAGGTTATCTCAATGGTAGACAAGACTCTTTAAGATCCCAGTATTACCTGCTTTCTGTTGTTTCCCCCCTTAAGCATGTTGAACCTAGTGCCTTGACTCCAACCAATGCAATACAAGATGGGGTTGTTAGCACACAAAGGTTTTGTCTGCTTACCACATGACAGAAGCCAGTTTTAGTTGAGAGGCAAGAGTGATAGAAAAAGAATTATATAATGATGAGCTGTTGCAAGATGGAGGACCAGTTAAAGGACCATCTTGCCTGAAGTTGATTTAGGAGTGATATATATAGAAGAGTGATGGATAATTGCACATCAGTGGGTGCCTTCTCACCAATGAAAGATTCAGATTTTTGGCCAGATGATGCACACTTGATCCTAACCACCTAGTCATAAAACATTTTTCAGTTCTACCAATCTCAAGAAAATCAGTGGTTACTTCTGTCATTATGGCCTTATGCTGTTCCTGTTATTTAGTGTGCCTACCCTGTTGTTCCTGACATTACAACACAGATAGGGTAGAGCAGGCAGTTGCCCAAAGATGACAGACAAGGATCAGGTGAAGTAAATGTGGAGTTAGGCACTTTAAGGGGGGGATCTTAAATACTTGGCTTCAGTACCCCATTGTCAGACATCCATTCCACAGCACTATGGATTTAGCTCAGATCTGGACACTTCCTGTTGAATTAGGACATCAAAAGGAAAAACAGAAGGGAACCACCTGACCTTATAGGGAAAATAGCTTCTGGTGCCCCTCCTTAGGATGGATTGGATATTGATAGCTTTTTGGTAGCAGATTTTTCTATTAAAAAGCATAATCAAAACATTCTCATGGGTAGTTAACAGACTTCAGGACTTACACCCTTTGAGATACCTGAGCTCACTCTACTTGCAAATGCTTCTATAAAGAATACCATAAGCTTTAGTCCATAAGCTCAGCCCATCAGCTTCAGTTTATATCAGCACCCTTACATATCAGTTAACAGAGAACACATATCATATAATACTCGTAGCAGTCAAAAAGGGCAGTGTAACAGGGAAGGCAAACTAAGTACAACTATTGTTTCATTTCATGCATTCAACTAATATGGGTTACCTAAAAGTAAAAGTCACTTAAGTCAGGGAGGGTGGTATATGTCTGCAATCCCAGCACTCTGGGAGACTGAGGCAGAAGGATCACAAGTTCTAGCCCAGCCTGGACAATTTAGCAGTTTAGCCAGGCCCTGTCTCAAATTTAAAAAAAAAAAAAAATTTGGCCCTGAGTTCAATCCCAGTAACACACACACACTTAAAATAGTTCTACAAATGTGGATGTCTAGTAAATGCAAAAAAAAAAAAAGGTTCATAATTCCCACCATTGTGAAACAGCCAGTTATAACTCACTATTTACATTCCTCATCCAGAAGATTTAGAATCCATGCCGAAGCCTCCATCAAAACCGCTGCCTGACCTTTCTTTGGATGCTGATTCCCAACCAATTGTGGCACCAGAATTCGAATCTCTCTTAAGAGTTATTTTCAGAACCAAGGGCTTGATTTAGTTCCTTCTGCATGTTGCCTTGACTTTGGTTATTACCTGAGGAGCCTACTGACTGGCTGACATGCCTATCATACACTGGCTGCTCTGGGCCCCAACCCTCATTGCTGGATTAATGCTGAAAGCTCCAAAGCTCTTCCCTCTAGTCTTCTTACTTCTCTGCTTATTTTCCAAGAAGCCAGCCAGTCCTCTATCTGCCACCTACTGTGACCAGATCTATCTTGACTCCCAAAACCACCTGGATTAGCACCAAATTTTTTACTTGTTAGGCATCCTGATTCGTTTAATGTTCGAGTTTTGTGTCCTCACCACATGAGTTTGGGTAACTTGGTCATCTATTAGTGTAACTGAGGTAAAAGCCCTAAATGGTTTGGGAAATAAAAGGCTCTAATCTACCCTTTTTCCATACTGACAGAACTGCCACAGCTCATCAGTGCCCAAGAACATACTTTTATTTTTCTTTTTCCAGTACTGGAAATTGAACTCAGGTGAACCCAGGGCCTTCACACTAAGCTCCATCTCAAAGACCTTTTAAAACATTTTCTTTTGAAACGGTCTCAGTAAATCACTAAATTTCCCTGTGTAGGTTCAATCTGGCAGTCCTCCCTCAACTTCTCAGACTGCTGGGATTACAGGCATGTGTCACCATGCCCAGCTAACAAACATCTTTCTGTTTCTTAACGGTTCGCCTGGGTTTTCTGCCCATTTGTTTCCTTTCTGCTGCTTATTGTTCACTATAATTTGGGGGACTTTATCACCTCCTCTTTCCAGTTGCTGCAAACCCTCACAGCCCTCAAAAAGGAAAATTTACGTCACAATTAGTATTCAATGGGACCCAATGGTATGGGGAACCAGAAGTCCCAGATAGTAGAGAAAAGCCATGGGTTTTGGGAACTGAATCCTCAAAAATTAGAAATCACATAGGTGTCACCCACTAACTTGAAAGCAGTTGATTTTTTTTTTTTTTTTTCATTATACTGCTTGGCCACAATTCCAACCTGGGCCTCAGGAAATTTGCTCCCCTGTGGCTCCTTAAGTTACAACATCATTGTTCAATTAGATGTTTTCTGTAAAAGAAGAAATGGAGTGAAATTCCTTACATTCAGTTTTTTATGTCTCTATATCAAAATAAAGGAATAGCAAAAAAGTAAACCAATTCCAACAAAGATAATACCCAAAGAATAGAAGTACATACTATGGTATTGGACACACTCTCCCAGAACTCCTTTAAAATTTTATTTCCATTTAGGTTGATAGCCCTTTCTTTACCTCTGGCACCCACATCAGTCAAAGGCCTTCTTTTTCTTTCTTTCTTTTCTTTCTTTCCTTCCTTTTTTCTTTCTTTCTTTTCTTTCTTTCTTTCTTTCTTTCTTTCTTTCTTTCTTTCTTTCTTTCTTTTTTTTCAGTTCCAGGTTTTTTTTTTTAATTTTAAAGAGGAAAAAAAAAAACTTAAAAACATGGTAATTAGAGTGTAGCAATGGTTAATACATTGCATTTCCTTTAATTACTCAAAGCACAAGACATCAGCATTTAATTGTCCAAACAATATTAGCACAAATCTTTCTTTTCAATAAACTAAGAGAAATTAGTAGTATAAGGATCTTAACTATTAAAATTTCTTTCAGTTTCTCATAAAAGGGAGACAATACAGTGTTCACACATGAAAGCCTGGTTTATTTCATTTATGAAGATGGTCTTTAGTTGCATCCATTTACCTAAAAAGTTGGAAGTCAGCAATACTAGTTATACTAAGAAAGCATGAGCCTCATCAGTAAATGGAGACATAGAGAAATAGCCTCGAGTTTATCCTTCTTATGGTTGAGTAATTACTCCATTGTATAAAAAGATCATATCTTTTTATCTGCACTTTGATTGATTTGCATTTGGGTTGTTTCCAAGATCTAGCTATTATAATTTGTGCTGCATAAACATGGGTACACATATATCACTGTGGTATGATGTTTTTAATGCTTTGGGGAAGATAGCCAAAAGGGGGATACCTGGGTCAAATGGAACCTCCAATCCTAGTTTCTTAAGGAATCTCCACTCTAATTTCCACAGTGGTTACACCAGTCTACATTCTCAACACAGTGGAGAAGGATTTCTTTTGCCCCACAGACCCCTCCAGCATTTGTTATTGGTTGATTTCTTGATAATAGCTTTGTCCTTTCTGCGTCCAGAGGGTTGGGGAATAGGAGATAGTCCATAGAATACAAAGACTGATTGGGATAGGGACTTCTCAGCTGCCCCTTTAGAAGAACCCTGAGGAGCCCCAGCTGACACTGGACATTCAGGGGAAACCTGTTAACTTCTTTTTGTTGATATAGGACTACCTGCTCAGTTTTAAAAACCTCATAGGACACCCTCTCTCAGCACAAATGCTAAATCTTGAAGGTTTCAGGGAAACAAACAAGAGGCCTTTTATTAATCCTTTAAAATGCAGACAAAATTAAAGAATCCTAATTTTCCTTTATGTACCAGTGTGCCTAAACTTCCTTCCAAACGGTGATTTCTTACATAAATTAGGGGTAACACTAACTTTGATGGCTCCCACATAGAGATATGTTTCTGCCCCCAAGCCATCAATTAATAATGCTACTAAAGGAAAATAAGCCTAAAATCTTGACCCCAGAGGCTTTGACATAGGCGTAGAGATAGGCACGCAGAAGAAATCAAGCCAAGCTTGAGTTAAGCTTAAGCCCAGTCTCTACTTCCCAAATCAAAGACAGTATCCTCCTAGATATGAAGTACTATGAGAAATAACCCAAGCAATTACAGGTATCTTAAAGAAAAGACTGCTAGGAACCTGTCACTCTCCCTGTGATGATCCTACCATCACAGGAATGAACGAATGGAGATAAACATACACACCAAGGAAGCTGAGGCAGGAGGATTGTAAGTTTGAAAGCAAGCTGGGTAACTTAGACTCTATCTCAAAGAATTAAAAAGGCCTGGAGATAGAGCTTGGTGTGAGAGTGCCCTGGTTTTAATTCCTGTTACCAAAAAATCAAAACAAAAAATGAAAAATAGGATAGTGCTGAATCTTAAAGCTGTAAACAAGACTACAGATGGCATCCACCCAGTAGTGTCTGACCTTACACTCTCTTGGCTACTAGACCTTCAGATAGGATGAATTATAGTCTTAAATCTAAGAGATGCCCTTTTCTGGATTTCCTGGCCACCTGAGTCTCAAGAGAATTTTGCCTTTAAATGGAAAACAATCTTGTCATCCAAAATCAGCAGCTCTGCTGGACAATCTTGCCTTAGGAATTTAAGAATCCACCTTGTTTGGGGAGATCCTATCCACTGATCTTCAAGGTATATAATTAAATCAAGGGCTCTGCTGCAATGTGTTAGTAACACTATTTCTAGTCTATTAAAAACTGTCATATTTCAACACTATCCACCATTAACCACGTGGCAGCTAAAGTATATAAGATATTGAGGAAAAAAGACCAGGTCTAAACACCTATATCACTGACTTGAGATTCTTTACAGAAAAAGGCATGAGGATCTTTTAAAAAACAGAACTGAGGCCATTTGTAGTTTAGCTATCTCTCAGACCCAAAAGCAACCAAGAGGTTTCCACAGCAGGATACTGCAAGATGTAAGTTTCAATGTTGGTCTAAACAAAAACCCTATATTAAAACTACAGGGAAACACAGAGACTCTTTTGAGTGGGTAGGTGCCTGTGAACAAGGTTTTTGGGCTTGAAACACTAGCTACTTTAAGTGCCCAGCCTGCAGTTGCCTGGTCTGGGAACCATTTGGCTCACAGCTTCTTGAGAAGCACTGGGTTGCCCTAGGAGGTCTCACAAAAATATATGACTATTAGTTGAGGTGGTAGCCTATTTCTCAAAACAATTAGACCAGATGGTTTTCTCACTTAGGAATGCTAACTGCTACCACCACCCTGAAAAAAGAAGTCAATAAACTGACATTTGGTCATCCCAAAACAGGATGTTTTGATAATGGCTATGCTTCCTGAACCTCCTAAACCTTGAGCTATCAACTAGTATGCTCTGTAAAAGAAAGGGAAAGGGCCATAAAGGAGGAATTTACAAAGAGCAATTCTCAGGATGCTCTGAAAACCACATAGACTGCTGCAATGGCTATTCTGATTGCCAAGAAAGTACACAGAGGGAATCAAGTGGTATACAACTGTCTCATACAATTTATGACTACCCCATACTTACCCAAAATAGTACAATTGACCAATGCAGAGCTGCCCTTTTTATCGGACTAATAATCCCAAGAACAGACCACCCTCAAGACCAAATATTACAGCCGGTACAAATTAAGGGAGCCTACCCAGAAGATTGACAAGGTTACTATCCTGTCCTGAACCCCCAGAAACTTTAGATATCTCCTGGTAATTACAAACACTTTCTCAGGATGTAAAAGTCTGCCAGGATTCAAACCACTACTGAAGTAACCCCAAATCTTTAAAGGAAATCATCCTCAGGTTTGGACACACTAGGACCCTACAGAGTGATATTGGATCTGCATTTGTAGCTCAAATGACTGAAAAGGTAGCTCAGGGCTTGGGTATTGTATGGAAAGTCCATACTGATTGGAAACAGCACTCATCAGGAAACCTGAAAAATGACATTATGTAAATTTCATTAGGAGACCTAAGAAAATTGGTTAAAGCTCCTGCTCATAGCCCTCCTCAGAATGAGAATGGCTCCCAGGGAAAGATTAAACTTTTGGTCTTTCAGCTCATGTCCAGCCAGCCTACCCATATCTTCAACCAGGCCAAACTTAAACCTACTATCAATAAAACAAGGCATGCCATAAAATAAATTTGGGAGCGCTTTTCTGAGCCATTACAACATGTGGAAATCAGGTCAGGGTATCCTCAGTGGACTTGTTCATATGCCTCTTACCTTCTTGAGGCATTGGATATACTTAAAAATTTTTTAAAAATCAAGGCCTAGAAAAATAGTTGTCCACAAAATGGGTGGGTCCGTACCTGGTAATGCAGAACTCCTCAAAATATTTTGTTAAACAAGGCTGCCAACATGCAAAATTAAAACACCTTAATCAAGTGGGATTTATCCTGGAAATGCAAAACTTTTCAAAAATCAATTAATGTAACTCACCACACTAAATACAGAAAAAAATTCGCATAACTACATAACAACACAAAAAATCTGAAAAAGTATGACATCCATTCAAAATAAAACTTTTGGCAAAGAAGCAGGGGAAGTAAACTTCCTTACAGTGATAAAGGGCATCCAGAAAATCCCACAACTAACATGGAAATCGAGGAAATACTCATGTCCCTAAGAATCAGGAATAGTTGACCACTGTGGGGCACCTAAGTCTCTCTGGACCCAACCCTGTATATCATAACATCCACTGGTGCCCAATTCCTGTCATGGGCATTACAAGAAATAGTGACAGCCCTTGTACCATGTGAAAAACATTAAGCCAAATCATGGTAGACAGTACCTCATACTGACCCAGGAAATTAGATGATGAACAAAGGTGTTTCTCAATCTCTGTGCATAGATCATCAAAACATTTTGATTTTTTAAAAAACTGCTTAAACCACTGCTACCCAAGACAGGTATGTACCCTTCTATACCCCAGGAATTTTCTTCCTATGTGGATATTTCTATTACCAAATTACACATTCCCAGAACACAATAAACCCTAATCCAACCTTAACTGCTGCCCATAAATGCCTCACCAATCAAAGATACCAAGAGGAATGCATTCAAGGAACTCTTTTTCCTGCAGAAAAGTAGTCAAACTACCAAGCCCTCACAAAAACAAAAGAACTATTGGCCTGCACATGGCAGTAATTGGGTCTATAATTTGATTCACAGCTCCTTGGAGAGGGTTTGCCTATTATGAGGCCATGCTCCAAAATCTCTCAACCTCTGTGGAGACCCTAGCCTAAAAGACAAATGACATCCTGGATAGGCCTCAAAACTCACTAGATTCTTTGGTCAGTGTCATTTTTGACAACCTGTTGGCCTTTGACTACCGGCTGGCAGAACAGGGCAGGCTATGTATAGTCTAATTCCTCATGCTATGCATAGATTAACAATTCAGGGCTAATTAAAAAGGACATTAAAAAATGTATGCCCAGGGAAATTAACTACATCAAATCAATCTAAAGGACAGTTACACAAGGAATATGGAATATTATGTAACAGTCTATCTCCAATCTCATTTGATTCCTCCCTTTTTTGGGGCCTGATCACCTCCTGTCCTATCTGCTTTGTTTGCTCACTAATGCCACTTGCCTGTGAAAGTTAAAGCTGTTTGCCGATAACCAAATGTTCTAAGCTGCTGACAAGTTATCACATATTTCCACATGCCAAGGGGAGCTGCAGATCTACTTTCAAGCAATTTTTCCAGCTTTCAATGGGAGTTTTTAATTTCCTGCTAATCTCTTTTAATCTGTTTCATGTATTCTAGATTTTTTTTATTATTCTTCATCTAAGGTTTTCCTCCTTTTTCTGTGTTCCCTCCATTCTTCCATCTGTGTCTTCTTGAGAGGTGCTTAGCATTTCTTTTATCAATCTTCTTATATCTTGCTTTACTTGTATTAGTACTTCTGTTTTGAGTTCTATAATGTCACGAAGACATTTCTTTATGTCAGCTGATGCTGCTTCAGATACTGCAGGTTTGCTGCCCTCAATTTCTGCTGTATTTACCTTTCCTGGACCCATATTCCCTGGGTTGGTGGCTGGAGGCTTTTTCTTGTTTCTTTCTCTTGTCATGTTTCTGGTTTCTTCCAGACAGGTATATAGTGGAGGTCCCAGCCCCTCCATATTAGTTACAGTTCTTCTGAAGCGTGCTGGCTAGGGATTGCTGCCCTCTCCAGTTTGCTGTTGATCACTGAGGTGCAAGGAGTGGCAGTATAGACTGACCCCTCCTCTTTGAGCTACTCAACCAGTGGGGGCATTCACCACGTTAGTGTGTGTCGCACAGACGGAACCAGTTCAGGACAATTTCAGGGGCATGACCCAGCCCAAGAAGACTCCACCAATCTGCTCTGGGTCAGGAGTGACCAACTGAAGCCACTGCGGTTCTGGGTTCAGGCCTGTCCTGCCAAATTCCAATATGTCATCCAGCCAGTCACCCCTCCCGCGGAAGGACCAAATTCTGAGCACTCACCATGGGTTAGTGCAGATCTCCACAATGGCTCCATTCTCCATTGCAACGTGTCCTCCTGCCAAGGGCCTCAGGCTCGTCAACCCCCAACTTCAGTGTGACCACAACTTCAGTGCAACCACAACTTCAGTGCGACTGTGAGTCGTCTGACTCCCAGGCCTCTAGCACAGCATAGGACTAGCTCCGGTGAGAGCATGTCTGGCTCCAGCCTTCTGTCTACATTTTTCTCTTTTCTTATTTTTCTTTTTCTTTTTCCTTATTTTCTTCCTGGGTCTTGCAAATCCCTCTTCTTTCATCTGGTCTTCTCCATGGTATTAAATTCTAGCATCTGACCTGTTTCTCTCAGAGAGGCTCTTTACCTTGCTACTAATCCATCCGCCATCTTCTGCTGCAGACCTACTTGATATGGTTCAAACACCATGTTGACATTCTAGTTGACCTTAAATCATTGTAACGTTATGATACATACCCACTATTGCCATAATAGATTCAACCATACCTAAATTAGTGGTGGCCTCCTGATCTCTGAAATCCTCATCCTTTTCAATGGAAAGCTATGATGATGACAGAAAACACACAACGTCCTCTGGTCCTATATGGTATAGGGAAAAGATGTCTTTAGAGCATGAGCTATCTTTCTCCATTCACTGACCATTGAATAAAATTCTCTGCATCCTGCCAGAACTATTAGGTTATTTGCAAGCAGTATTAACTTTATGTTTTTAAAAAACTTACAAATTTGGTAAAAGGCAACACCAGTGAATCAGCTCCAAGATTCTGGGTAAAAATCCTATAACTGATACTTCTGCAGAGCACTCTTGTTAACCAAATGTCTGTCTCACAAAAAGTCATGAACTCAGATGAGATAGGAAGTGAGTTCCTGGAGTGCACTTTATCCTACTCCATGTTGAATTCATTGACTTACCAGAAGCTATTTCTTCTCTACCATAAGGGGTATTTGGAGGCAGGCAGTGTCAGGACAGGTAAACAGAAGGGGCAGCCCTCTTGGGCCAGAGGAGTTCATAACTGCTAGGGGATTACCTAATGGACTGCCAGTCAAAGTCACCTAACCACAGGTAGAGCCTCCACTCTGCTGACTCACCAAATCTGTTAGCATATGAAAATGAGGTCTGATCACCACACAAGCCAGTTAGTTGAGAGGCAAAGAGGTGGTAAAGTTAGGATGATGAGCTAACTGATCACAATGGAGAACCAGCCAAAACGACCATCTTGATGAAAAATGACTTAAGAGCAGTTTATGTAGGTTAGTGATGAATGATGGCAGACTAGTGCACATCTCACAAGAAATGGTTGTGACCAGGGTTGTAGCTTAGCGCTGCAGGGCCTGCCCGGCAAGTGTGAGGTCATAAGTTTGATTCCTCGTATCAAAAGAAGCAAAACAAAAGGAACAAAGAAAGAAAGGGTACTAGCCAGATTATACACACCTGATCTCAATCACTTAGTCACATTGTTTTCCATTTTTGCCAATCTCAAGAAAAACTCATTATTTTTGTCAAAAATTATCACTCCCCCAGGCTATTCCTATTACTAACTAGTTTGCCTATGTGCAGTTCATTACATTCCACAGTATATATGCTAGAGGGGATATCTGTGCAAAGATGACAGAAAAAGGTCAGATGACGTTATCTGTGGAGGTGGTCATGGAGAGAGAGAGAGAGAGAGAGAGAGAGAGAGAGAGAGAGAGAGAGAGAGAGATCTTGGACTTAGTGCTCAGCTTCAGGCTGTCAGTTCTGTAATTAGGTTACAGCAGATTGCCACTCTGTCTTCCCAGCACACTGAAGAAGCAAGCTCCTGTGTCAGAAAGCTGGCCTAGTAAATGTCTGAAGAACAAAGCTGGGCATGGTGGCACATGTCTGTGAGCACTCTGTAAGGTTGGTGACCTCCAACCAATAGCTAGTGAGAAACAATCCTGCTAACAACCCCATGAGTGTTCTTGGAAACTGATCTTTCCCCAGTAGAGGCTTCAAATGAGTGTGACCCAGCCATCACTAAGATGGCAATCTGTGAGGGGGTGCCCTGTAGAGGATAATGCTAATCTGTGTCTTATTCCTGATCCAACAGTAGACAACTCATACAGCTGGTTCTAAAACTTCAAGTTAATGATTTAGTAGGTATTTTGTGTTTGGCTTCTTTCTCTCAGCCTCAGGTCCATGTTCTTGTCCATTGTCTCAATTACTTTTCTCGTTGCTGACACAAAATATCTAACACCCAAACTTAAAAGAGAAAAGGTTTATTTAACTCATAGTTTGTAGAAGTTTAATTCTATAATTGACTGGCTACAAGGCAGGGTGGCATGGTGTAGCAGACAGGCATTGCAGAGGAAAGACTGTGCATTGAAGACAGGCAGTAGCAAAGCAAGGAAGCAAAAGACAAGGCAAACTTTTTTCAGTCATTTATGTTGTAACCAGACTATGGTGATTAGGGCAGTGCCTAACTAATCAGTAGACTGATTTGGTAATCACCCATCCTTAATCCTAGTACCTGCAATCTTAGCATCACACTATGAATCAGTTACACAATCTAGATTCAGCCACCTCTGAAAAATTCCCACCTGCAAGTCGCATGAGGCCTTGGGGGGACACCTAGACACAAGCCATAACATCTATATTAATAATTTGTTTTGTTTGCTGCCAAATAGTATTCCAAGGTCATAATGCCCCCCCCATCCATGTCCTAATTCTTGGGACCTGTGAATATGTTACTTGGCAAGGAGAAATCAATATTGGTGGCCTTGAGGTTTCTAATCAGCCAACCTTGAGATGTGAGACTGTGGGCCTACCGTAATCACAGGGTCCTTATAAATACCAGAGAGAGAGAGATATAAGAGATATAACATGAAAAAGGCTCATCTAATGGATGCTGGCTGGAAGATGACAAGGGCCAGAGAATCTGGTGGCCTCTAAAAACTGGAAAAAGCAAGAAATGTATTCTAGACTGGAAGCATAGTTCAGTGATAAAGAGTATATGGTTAGCATACATGAAATCCTGGGTTCAATCCCCAGCACTTACCCAAAAAAATATATCAAGCACAGCAGTAAAACAAACAGAACAAAACAAACACATTTAACCCTAAAGTTAAAGAGTAAAAGAATAAAAAGAAACTTGTTCTCACTTAAGGCATCCAAGACAAAACACAGTCCTGCCAACACTTTGATTTTAACACAGTGAGATCTAGTTCAGAATTCTAGCCCTCAGAACTGTAAGAGAATAAATCCATGTGGTTTTAACCCCTCAGTTTGTAGCAGTATATTATAGCCATAACCAAACCAAATAGAAGCGGTGGATAGAAAACATTTTGTTTTTCCACCTATGTACTGCCAGATATATAAATTTTTTCTAGTTCTTAGCTATCTTGAATAATGTTGTGGTGAGCTCTCCTGTGATTGTGTGTGTGTGTGTGTGTGTGCACGTGTATTCTATTTCTAACAGTCACACTTTTTCTAATGTTTAAGGATATTTGTATCTATGTTTTTGACGGAGATTATTATATTTTTTTCTTGTAATGTTTTTTCCTGGTTTTGGTAGTAGAGTCTTACAGTATGAGTTAGCAAGTATTCTTCTTCTGTCTTCTGAAAAAAATTGTTGATAATTGGTATAATTTCTTCCTTACCTGTTTGATATAATTCACTAGTAAACCTGTCTGGGCCTCGGGATTTCCTTTTTGGAATATTATTATTACTTCAATTTCTTTAATAGATAGAGGCCTACTTGAGTTGTCTATTTGTTTTATATTTTTCAAACACTGTACTTGAATGGTTTTCTAAGAAGAAGTGACTGACTGCATAGGAGTTAAATGTGCATGGGTTGTGACTCCTCTAGAAACCAAACATTGGTCCTCTCAGAGATGGTGGAGCAGGCTGAAATCACCTTCTGGATGTTACACCAGCATTCTGTTGTGAGATTGTGTGCATGCAAATGCATTTGTGCATGTTAGGGGAGGGACCTGTCTTCTCAACAGGTTCTCTGGGAATCTAGGATGTTGCCTATCTCTCTCCAGCTCATTTTACTTTGTGTTTCTGATGCCTGTCAGCTTTCCAAGGAACACGACCTTACCTGAGAGCTGGTAGTTTCACATCATGCCAGAAGCTCCCAATCATGTCAGACCAATAGGACATAGGTTCTCAGAAGCATGGCTCCCCCATGGGACATTGAAGCCTCCATTGGCTCTCTCCTGTTGGTATTACACTTGCTATTCCCTCTGCCTGACTGCAGTCTTCTTCCCCAGATTTTGTAATTTCTGGCTATTTTCTCATCCTTCAGGATATTCCTGGGCCACATGACTCTTTTGGAAGCCTTCCTGTCACCTATCATCTGTTTCACCCTCCAGTGTAGCCTCCTTTCTCATATCACTCAATTTATCTTCTTTCTGACACATCAGTGTCTCCAAGTCATACTATGGACCTACTAAATTGTATCTGCTGCCATCCTCCCAGGGCAGGTCCTGGGCTAGGGTATATGGTGGCACCTTGCCTTATCTGTGCAGGCATTAGACCCAGATCTGACTTAGACAAGATGCTCAGTGTTTGAGTAGGTAAAAGCTACTTGCTTGGAAGAGCCTTACCTAGTGCTCAGCACCCTCTGTTCTGCCCAGTCCACCTGGGCCCACAGAGTGGCTGCCTGTGAGAAGGAGGACCGGGGTAGGTGATGGCCAGCAAAAGGGATTCCAAGAGCCTCCCAGAGGCTCCAGGTGACAGCTGAATATGATATGCCTTCATCTGCTGCCCTCAGACTGGACCTGGGGGCTGGGGTTTTCTCCAGTCTTTCCAGAACCTTTATCACACTGGACAAGCCTCCTTTCTCTAGAATGCCCTTTCTGCCACCTGGGGCAACGTTGAAGGTTTGTCCCTTATAGACCCTCATCCATCCTAGCCTCGCACCATCAGTGGGACAGCACTGATTCATTGTGCCATGTTCCCCAGCGAATGGCTATGCCTCCTCCTATGCTCATTATGCTGGCTGCCCCAGAAACAGTAGGACATCCTTCCCAACAGCCCTGCAGGAACAGTGTTGGATGTGGATAGCTGACACTGCTCAGTGACCTGTGATTGCCCCATCCAACCTCCAGCCCTGTCCAAGCTAACTACCTGAGTGCCTTGGAACATAGCATATAGGCCCTGCCAATGTTTTGGGGAGCAGGGTGCTGTGGCCCTCTGACATAACAGGCAGGGCCTATGAGGCACCCAAGGAGCCTGGCATCAGCAGCAGAAAGCACCTGGATTGGGAGTTCCTTATGATGCTTCCCTCTGGCCACAGTCTGCTCTAGAGTACAGACCAGTCAACTCTACCCTCCAACTTCTAGGTGGGTTCCAGGGTCTTGCACGTGCCCGAGCCCTGCCAAGGGGACACACCCTCTCCTAGGGCCAAGCCTGCAAATTGTGTAGAAGCTTCCCAGGACAACAGCCAGGGAGGGAGCCCCCATCCTGCTGCCTGGGACCTACATGTGAATCTGTGTGTTTTTCAAGGTGAGTTTCAGCTCATCCAGTGTTTCCTCCATCTCCTGCGTGTTCTGGATCAGTGACAGGTTTTGCTCTTCCAGCTCTGTGAAGACATCCAGGAGCTGCTGGGGCTCCGTGAAGTACAGTGGCAGGTCCTGTGAGAAGGTCACATGGGCAAGGGATTTGGGTAGGAGGGGTTAGGGGAGGAAGGGCCAGCAGAATTGCAGAACTGGGCCACTGACCTCTTCTTCACTGTCATTGTCCTTCTGAGACTGTAGGGATGGGATGGTAGAGCTCAACCTGCAAAGAGAGTGTCAGGGCTCCCCAGACCAGCCTGAGTGGCCAGAAGTGAGCAGCAGGCACAGAGACCTGAAGACATGGATGGAGCATCTTCCTCATCCTTGTCCTCCCTACCAGTTCCCAGACAGCACCAACCCAGCATGGTACTGCAGATGTCACACAACAGCCGGAGGATGCTTTCAAACTGTAATCAACAATTGGCACTCCTCTCTGTACCCCAGAAGTCCCTGTGTCCCTGCCTTGTGAGTTTGTTCCCCTCATTCTAGGTACTGGTCCTACCTCAGTGCCTTTGCACCTTCCTCACCATTTGTTTTCTGAGAGCCATCTCAGAGGCCTTTCCTGTGCCACCTTGGTCTCAGCACCTACCCTTGATAGTTCCATTCATTCATCATAGAACACACAGACCACCTCCAGCTGACCCTGAACAGCACCTCACAGAGGCAGGACCTGTGCTGGATTAGGGTAGAAGGGCACAGCAAAGGTTGTGTGGGCTTTGAGGCTGAATGTGAGCCCTTGGACAACCTCTACATACTTGCAATCCTTTCTCATTACCCCAGCCTGGAACTTGGCCCAGGATGTGCAGATCATGCTGGCTGAAGGGTGGGCTAGACTGGCCTCAGGCCCTGAGCCCCCTGAAATAGAGAGGTATCAGCACAGGGGTTGGTAGGAGCCCCAAAAGGGGACCAAAGAGGGCTCCTCAGAGGAGAAACCATAGCCACCGCTAGAGCCTGGGCCTCCCACTGTACAAACACTGATGCCTCTTTTATAAGACAGGAATTTTGAGCCAGCCATCTGCTCAAGGCCACTGTTGGGGCACTGCTGGCCTATAAGATGTCTTTCTGAGAATTCATCCTCCTGAGGGAGATAGCCTGGTCCAGGGCCCTGGCCTGGCAACTGGGAGTGGGCTTAAGTCTTGTGCAGCTCACAACCTGCCCAACTGTACTCACTGGTCCTAGTCACTAGCTAATATATGAAGGAGCCAGGATTCTAAGCCAGAATAATATGATCCAGACCTGTCTTCTCAACAACTTCCCCAACAAAGAGCTCCAGCACAGAGGGACAACCTGGGCAAAGGAAGCAGCATGGTATATCTAACTTCTTAGAATCTGTGCTCCTACATACTGAAATAATTGTTCTTCAGCTGGGTCACAGGGGCTACAGTTCACATGCAGCATGTGCCTGGTCCAGTCTCAGTGTCACCAGTGGTGGTCACCAACATGCCTATGGTGTGGCACTCATGAACAGGGGGAAACAAAACCACAGGGGGATCCAGGGAGTCACAGATCAGGGACAGGACATAACAGGGGGGAGCAGATATTCAGGTCTTGACGAGGAGAGAGGAAAGGAGAGGGTGAGGACAAGCGAGAGGCTTGTGAGCCCCACACCCACTTCTCCCCCACCCCCAATACCACCATTGCCCTCATCCAAATGTGTATACTATAAAGCTTCCTAAGAAGACACAGTATTTTAATGACTTTGAGGTTGGCAAAGATTTCCTAGGCAAGGTGCAAAATGCACCAGTCTTAAGTGAAAAGATCACTAAATTTAAATCATTAAAATTAAGAATTCCTGTTCCTCAAAAGACAGTATTGAAGACTAGTAGACAAGACAAAGACTGAGAGGAGATTTGTGCTACAATTAGCACAAAGGGCTGTCACCTAGAATACATGAGGAATTAATAGAGAACCTTTAGAAAAAGACCAGTAACCCAATAAAAATATACAGAAACTGGACACCTCACAAACAAGGATATTTGAAAAGCCAATAAATATGAAATCTGTTCATATTTGTCATCAGGTAAATGTTATTAAGACCATATGAGGGAGCTAGGGGTATGGCTCAGTGGTAGAGCACTTGCCTGGCATGTTTGAGGCCCTAGGTTCCATCCCCAGCTCCAAGAAACAAGAAACAAACCACTGAGGATGTCACTTTACCTCTGTAGTACCATATCTCTTAGTTTTTATATTTGTGATGCTCTGACACCTGGGTCCTTGCCAATTACAGGGGGACCCCTCTTCCCAGGTTAGCCAATTCCTTGAGGAATTCATCCTGGAATGTGAGCGCATCACAACCCACCACCTCTCCAGTGTCCACACCTTCCTGTATGGGCCTCTTGCACTTGAGCCGCTCTTCCCTTGCTCCGATCTGGTGCCCTTGCCGCTCTCAGGAATAGCACCAGACCACTAAGGACAGTACTACGCCTGATATTATTCAAGCTGGCCTGTCCTCAGCCTGTTGGCCCACCTCACTGGTTCCTTCCTTGGAAGCCACAATAATCATCCTCGTCATGCTCTTCCATCTACCTTCTGACCTTCAGCATTTCTCACATAACCCTACATGTCATGCTGGCCCTCATTTTAGAGTCTAAGGACCTTTTAGTAGCAGACTCTTCTGGCTGGCTGTCTTACTGTCCCAAGAGGCCATCAGAAAGTGCACCCTCCCTCCAAGCTCCAGCCCTTTCTAGGCCCCTGCAAGGCCACTTACCCTTTGGAGTCCAACCCACTAGGCATGCTGGGTTGACTGGCAGGCTGGAGAGTGCTGCTGCCGGATGGGCCCTGCTGCAGCCTCACTGCCTGCAGAAGCTTCCAGGGCTTCTTCAAGCCCTGAGCCTCTGGAGGAAGCAGGGGAATGGTTTTCATGGGCCCTGGCCTGGAGTACAGGACCCCTTCCAGCCTAAGACAGCCTCATACCTCTGGTCCCCAGGGAGATCATCTTGCCCTTGCTCCCTGGTCCTAAAGGAAACAAAGGAGAGATCCCAGATTAAATAAGCTGGGGTTCAGGTTCATTTGATTGCCCCCACCTCAGAGGAAGGATGTTGCTTAAGAGGAAAGTCTCAAGATTTGTTTGAGCACTGGCGAAATCCCCATGCAGATGCTTGGGATGGGCCCCATGGCAGGGTAAGTGGTGAGCACTGTTCCATGTAGAGCCTAGGTGAGTTGTGTAAGGTAGGAAAGGGCAGCCTTGTGGCCCCTGCCAGCAGGGCCTAACGTCTTTGTACACCACCAGCAGAGCCCACCCTGAGGATCCCCATTCTTTTTTCCAGTACCTTTGTCCACCGGTGTGGAGGACACGCTCTCATCTTTGGTGATCTCAGAAACCTCCTTGGCCTTTCTGAGAGTCAGTCGCTTCTTTTCCTGTTCATCCAGCCATTCCTTGGGAGACACCTTATACAGGAAATCCTTATAGACTTTGTAATGCTGTAGAGTGTCTTCCTGTCTGGAGATTTCACTAGGCCCAGGGAGGGAAGGCTGAGGTCAGGTTCCATCCAATTGCAAGCTCCCTGCTGGGCCTGGCCCTCTGCCATGGCTGAACCTGGGTAGACAACTTGTTCTGTGGAGCAGATGCAGAAGCTCTGAGTGCTGGGGGTAAGGACTACAGGTGACCAGAGCTCGCAGAATTGTGGGCCTTAGAGACTTGCATGTTCCTGTCCACCCAGGGGACTCTGCCTACCATTCTCAAGCTGGAGCCCAGGGAGCCTCTGAGTCACATTGTGGTGGTGTGGCCTTGAGAAAACCACTGACTTTCTCTTGGCCTCAGTACCCCCATCTGAAAATGAGATACAGTTTCCAGCAAAGATTTGAGTCCCTGAGAGAGATACAGTAATGAAAGTTACATAATACTAAGCTCCCTTTGGGTATGGGCCAAGTGACGGAGAAAAATAGAGTCAGGCCACTAAAGGCCAGCATGCCCTCTGCCTTTACCTTTTTATATTTACAATCTGAGTGGTGAGGTCCTGGCTCTCCATGATCTTCTCCACTGTGGCTTTGGTTTCCTTCTCAGCCCTAGGGGATGGGTAGGGACCAGGAAGACATCATAGATGAGTTAAGACCAGCAATTAACCACTTGCCTCAGGCTCCTCCTGTGGAGGTAGGGAACCAAGGGACTGGCCAGAAGTCAGGGGCTGGCTAGAAGTCTGCCTGAGGTCCAGCTAAGGTTGGGTTGGGTCTGGACCAGGGCAAAGAGAATGAAAGGGTGTACACAGGCTCAAGGGCCCAAGGGGATGGTGTGGCTAGACTGGCCAGCCCCTTTCAAGCTCACAGTCTCATGGCCTGCACCAAGCTGCGGTCATTCTCCCGGAGGAACTCATCAAATATGGCTGCATCCTTCTCCAAGGACTTCTCAGCCTGCTCCAGCTTGGTCTCCTCCCAGGTTGCTAGCATCTCTAGCCGATGGATCTCATTGCGTTTCATATCCAGGGCATACTGAAAGCCAGAAGAGTAGTGGTCACAGAACCTGGCCTGGGCCAGCCACCCCAAGTAGAAGCCCTTGTGTATGTATAACTAAGCCCACCTGGAGAAGAAACATCTTTCGATTCTGGTCAATGTAGTTAATTATTGAATCAGACTCAAATTTCTTTTCTGAAATGAGAGGAGGCAGGCAAATGAGAGTGAGAGGCTGAGTGTGTGGCAAAGGACAGACATTAAGAGAACCAACAGGGGCTCCCAGCAGGCTCCTGGGCAGGGCTCTGCTGCCAGCCTGGGAGGCTACAGCGATCACAGGGGATAAAAGTCTTACTCTCTGCCACCATCAAAAGGACAGAAGTCTCTCCCTAGTATACAGCCAACCCTCCATATTTGTGGATTCTGAATCCCTGGATTCAACTAATCACAGATCAAAAACATTTGGGAAAATATTACATCTGTTCAAACATATGTAGACTTTTCCCCCTTGTCACTAAAAATAACACAGTATCACTTTTTACACAATTATACCTTATTAGGTATTATAGTAACCTAAAGATGATTCAAAGTATGCAAGAGATGCCCGTAAGTGATACGCCATTTTATGTAACAGACTTGAGCATTTGCAGATTCTGGTCTCCAAGTGTAGGTGGGGGTGTGTGGGGGACCCATTGCCTACAGATACTAAGGGATCACTGAATTATAGTTTCCATAGTTAGTGTTAGACTGAGTGGGCAGTCTTGGTCTAGCTCTGTTGCTGTAGCACTCTTTTCACTTGGAATGAGGATCCAGACACCTCCACACTAGAAATTTCACCCAGTTGGATTTAATTACAAAAGGCCTACAAGCAGAACCTGAATGAGGTAGGAGAGAAAAATGGGATGCTTGAAGACCCCAAAGCCCAGTCTACATCTTAGTCTATACTAACAGGTTTTAAAGCAGGCAGAGGAAACTGAGGTGGAGGTCTGAGTAACTTTCTACCACAAGCAGAGGAGCAGCCGAGAGCGGGCCAAGGACAATGGGGGCCTCTCTCGTGCTTTGGGAGAGGAAGTGCTATGTGTCTCTTAACTTTGGAGTCCAAGGAACTATGCAGAGGAACTTGATATTGTGTGGCCCTTTGCTCTAGATCCTCAGATCCTTTTTGTTCCAGAAGAGCAGTCCTGGTGTAGCTGATGTAGGAACTCTTTTCTGAGTCCAGATGCTCACTAGAGGTCCTGGCTTGGCCAACTTGAGTAACTTGGGAGATGTCTCTGTCCCTCAGGGAGACCCAACTCCTCACTGGCAGTCAAGCTCAGGACGGGGAAGACTGGCAGCCCAAACATATGGGGTTCATTTCCCTTGGTCTTGCTTTCCCTGCCTCTCCCAGTCTTAGGAATAGAGAGCAGAGGCAGAAAATGTGATTCTGCTCCCTGGTATCAGACTCAGCACACAAAACTTCCAAGCAAGCTCAGGATTCCCACCAAAGTAACAAACTGCTGGCATCAGAGGTAGAAACTGTGGAGTCTTGTCATGTTTTATATTCACATTTAGTACCTGTTATGGTTTGGATCAAAAATGCCCTCCAAAGGCTCTGTGTTCAGAGGTAGAGCTTTGGAAAATGATTAGATCATGGAGGGCTAACTTCACAGGTTAATCCATGTGCTGTGAGGAGGTAGGATCTGCCTGGAGAGAGTATGTCACTGGGGGCATAATCAAGAAGGGTATATTTTGTTTCCAACCCCTTCCTCACTCTCTCTGGCTCTTTCCTGCTTGCTCTGCTTTCTGGATGCCATGAGATAAGCATCTCTCTTCTGCCATACCCTTCCACCATGATCCTCTGCCTTGGATCCAGATACCCATGGGCTGAAACTTCTGAAACTGTGAGTTAAAATAAACCTCCTCCTCTATGTTGTTCATGTTGAACCTGCAGTCACAGCAAGGCAAATTTAGCACACCTGGTATCCCACTGTGTTCCAAGACCTGTCTCTTCCTAACTTTGTTCCAGGTCCAGCTACAGCACTGATTAGTTTCATGTTCATGGCCAGTTACTTGGCCCCTTGGCAGCTTGGTTTCAACTCCTGGCTGTTAATGGTACCGATGCCCATGGGTTGTGGGAATTAATTGTATTAATCACTGAATGTAGTAAAATAGAACATATATGACAGAGGTGTTATTATTTTTATTACCTAGTTGAAAGCCTTAATTACTGAATATGTGTTCTACCAACTCAAATAATGAAAAAATTTTGAGCCAGCTGTGGTGGCACAGGCCTGTAATCCCAGCACTTTGGAAAAATGAGGCAGCACAAGTTAGAATCTGCATGGGGAAATTTAGCAAATTAGCAACAAAAATTTAAAAAAGGCTGAGGATGTACCTCAGTATGAAGGCCTTAGGTTCAGTCCTCAGTAACACACACACACACACACATACACACACACACAGTGTAATATTGCAAAGCTAGAAAGAAGTAGGAGAAAAATCAATGAAGAGTCAAAAGACAAATCAATGAGGAATAAGATAAGGCAGTTCAAACTGACAAAGCTTTGTTTTGGTTTGGCTTGTGGGTTTTTTGTTTTGGTTTGATTTGGTTTTGGTTTTGGTTTTGGTTTTTTGGTTTGGTTTCATTTGTTTTTGATTTTTGTGTTGGTGCTGGGGATAGAACCCAGGACCTCACACATGGCAGGCAATGCTGTTCTACCGAGCCACACTCCAAACCTAAACTGTCTGAACTGCCTGTTTTAGAGGTCATTTACCCTATATCAGTGGTGTCCATCCACATTCAGAATGCATACACTACTGTGATCCACAAACTCCTAGAGCTGCAATCCATAGAGACTGAGCCCTGAGACATACCTGGTACTGATGTTGGAAGCCCTCCTATAGGTATATAGTGAATGGCCGGGGACACAGGAGCCACCAGATGCTGTCACAGTGAGGCATGACTGCCCCAGGTGCCCCACCCCAGGCTGTGGAGAGTAGCACCTTTGGTCATGATCAGCTTCCAGGCCGCATTATCGTCAAAGGTGTGCAGCTTCTTAATCTCGGTCAGCAGCTCCTGGTCACCCAACTCCTCTTCAAGCTGCAGCTCCTGCCGCAGGCTGCGGTTCGTGGCTGCCATCTTGGAGGCATATGTCATTTTCTCATATACTCGCATCGTCTTCTTCTTCTCCCGCTCCTGGGGACATTGAACTGGGTCAGGTGGGACTCAGATTCCTCCTCCCACCCAGTACCCTGATGTGCCTAAGCTGGATGTCTATATTGGCCCCTCTTGGGCCAGGGGCACATGGGAAGGTACACACATACATACCCACGTGTACAAAGTGCATACACACAACACCTGTGGAGCTGAGTGCCTGTGGAAAGGCCCAGCCTTGAGATCCTCTCCACAGTGCCCTGGACTGAGAGTGGAGTTGGAAAAAAAAAAAAAAAGGCTTACTGGGAGGCTAATCAGCACCACAGAATAGGGTGTCAGGTGGGGTCACCAGATAAATTACGGATGCCAACCCAGATGTCCACCCCAGATTGACAGCCTGGGGCACAGTCCTACTGACAGATGATTTTTATCTGAGATTCACATTTAACTGAGGGCCATGCATTTTTGACATGACACAGACAACAAATATGCTCAAGGAACTTAGATCTGAGCTTCCAAAAGAACCATGGAATCCTAAGTTTGATCTGCACGTTCTGTTGTCAGTGTTGCACAACTGGAAAGTCACTGATGGTAACTGGTAGTTTTCACTGATTTTTCCCACTGCCCTAAACTTCCAGTCCTGCCCCTGTTGGGTGCCATCATGGCCCAGCACTCCCTCGGGAGAAGACCCTAGGATGATGGAAGGGTACCACTGCCCATAGTGAATCTCTGACCTAAATTCCCATAACCTGCTGTTGACTGGGAACTGTAGGTCTGCATGTGTCCTCTGAGGTCCTCACCCTGCCTTCCCTCAGCATTAGCAACATCACTAAAGTCTTTTGAGAATCATTCAACTTGCTGTTGACACCTGCCAAGCACCACAAACAATTCCACACCTATGAGTCCTGCAGGAGTTCATCAAACACAGGATACAACCTGAGGCCACCAGTTGACACATCTATTGTAATAACAGGGTTGGGAAAATATCAGTCTTAGAATTCCAGTGGCAACAGGTCTACCTTTATAAGGCATTGGGCAGCTGCTTAGGACCAGAGTGAGGCTGGGGTCTCTGCTGGGTGAGGAGGGAATGAGACTGGCAGGATTTGCTGGAGTGGGAAGGATGTGAGGCTGAAGGGGGGCTTTGGTGGATTGGTAGGCACATTCATTTGAAGGTGATGTTTCATGGAAGGAAGGGGTAGGGCCAGGTTTGAAAGTCAAAGAACCAAGTCTTGCATTGAAGAATAAATAGGACCTTCAAGGTTGAGGTCGGAGAGAGGTGCTGTGGGTATGCAGACCATTTTCTGAAGCTGAACAGGGTGCTTCCCAGGGAGTACCCTTCTGAAAACCTTGGCATTGAGCATCTTGGGAGGGCTGGGAACACAGTTCTGGAATGTCTGATCAGAGATCTGGGTGGGGGGAAAGAATGTGTCTTTCCACCAATGCTCAGCTGATGATATGAAGGTCTAGCTGCCCTGGGAACCAATGCTTTACAGTGTCCCAGAAAGGCTATGCAAAGGCTGTGTGGTCAGCGCAGCAGAGAAGTTAGGACATCCTGCTTGAGTGGGCAGGCCTAGGCTTGCCCTGGCTGTGCTGAGAACTGTGGGAATACGAGGGCTGCCCTGACCTCTGGGCACAGCTCTCATGGAGGAACTCAGGGAGCATGCTAGGGTACAGACAAGACTTGGGCAAGATGTCAGGCCTGCCCCAGGACTCCAAGACACTGCTATGGAGCATGCATGTGTATATCCATGTGCATACTTGGCCTCCAGGATTCCAAGGAGACAGAGGCAACATAAGGCTAGAGCAATCAGAGAAGAGGGCCCACGAGGTCTAAGGCAACCCTTGAAGGACAGGGAGAGTGTCAAAAGGGAATGGCATTTCACATAGGGCACAGTGAAAAAGATGGTGGCCAAGGTTGTGGCTACTGCAGCCCAAGGAACTTATATGACCAAGGCCCAAGAACAACAGGGATGGAAATGAGTAAGATAGGGGACAAGTCAGAAGTCTGAGAGCCGGGCAGTATGTCTAGATAATTCTAAAGAAAAAGGTGAGTCATTGACTATTATAGAGTGACCCAAGGAAAGTGCCTTTCTGAGAAGGAAACTATGGCACTGTTTATGTAACAGAAAGCAGCACCAGGGAAAGAGAAGCTTCCCAGAAGGGCTAGATACTCACTGAGGCAGACTTAGCCCGCTGCTGCTCTCTGAACAAGAAGATATCCATGTCTCCAGACACATGGAAAGGATTAACTGGGCTGTCTGGATTGTTCACATGTCCTGGGAGAGAAACATTTTGTTGGAGAAAGGAGCGGCCTGTTCTTTCAGGCAGTAATCTGTGCTTCTGGGGTCCCTGAACCCTCCCAATCCAGCATATGACACACAGAATTAATGGCAAATGTTCTTTTGGATCCAGCTCTGCCCAAAGTCCACTCCTGGATCTTCCAGCTCCATCAATTTACCTCTGTGGTTTAACCCAGCGTGAGCAAGGCTAGTGTCCTGTGCCTCTGAAAGAGAGCCTGAGAACTGACCCTTGTGCCTCGAGCATCTGCCCTGTCTTTTCCTTTAAACTCTCAGTAAACTATTTGACATAGAAGAGGGAAGCCAGAACACACTGTCTGTAAGTGGCAGGAGGAGGTAACACAGGTCTGCTGATTCTGAGCTGGGTGCCTTCGCTAAGAGCTGTGGGCCCCAGGTGAACATGTGTTTGCCTTTCTAGGAACCTATGTGAGCCTTCTGGAGTAAGATGTGCTTTGCTCCTAATCTTCATGATTCTTCCTCATACTGAGTTTGATTCCAAGAGATGGAGAGGTAGGGAGAAGGGAAAAGGGAAAAGGGAGGGGGAGGGGGAAGGAGAGGAAAATTGATTGTAGAACTGATGCTCAAGGGCTTTACTATGAGTGTGAGGAAGCAGGGAGATCAGAGGCAGGCCTGCCTCCCCCACCAGACACACTGTGACCAGCCATATTCTCAATAACATTATAAATATATGTAAAACTGTAGAACAGCTCTGGAAAACAACAGGGGTACTGCTGAGAGAGCAGAGGTTGTTAGGGAGCTCTGGGAGATCATGTCAGTCCCAGAAAGAATACAGACAAAAGCAGAATGCGTCCATCCCTTGGGAGAACTGACACCATGGCTCAACAGGTCAAAAGCACAGAGAATTAAAGGGTGGAGGAGGGACTCTGTTAGATTAAAAGACACTAAAGTGGTTCGATTCTCAGCTAAATCCTGATGAGAACTTTACGAAGACATTTTTTAAGACTTTGTTAAGTTGTGGTGGTGGGACTGTGGGCTTGTAATAAAATATCCCTACTGGTGACAAGTGCATGCTATAGTGCTTAGGAATGAAATGAAATGACATTTAAAGTAAAATGGATTTTATTTTAAAATATGTTAGCAAAGACAAAAAAGAAAAAAAGGAAAAGGAAAGATTAAGCAAAGGCAGCAAAAACATGTCCACTTCGCAATCTGAGGACAGCCCTGGCTTTTGTTTTCACTCCCAGGCATGTTTGAATTTTCATAATTAAGAGAATAAAGCAGAAACGAGGTGGTAGGGGACTGTAGCAAATGCTCACATCATAGTCCTCAGTGGAAGGATCAGACTATAGGCAAGCTGTGAGCCCAGAGACAGAGCAGAAAATAGTAGGGAGTCCAGGCAAGCCAAGGTATGGAGCAAACTGTAGGAAGCAAGTTCCCTATGCAGAGGTTTAGGGATGAGGCACTCGCAGCTAGTTGTCTTTCTTTTTCCCTCCAAATAGGCAACAACAATGTGCCTGATTTTAAAAGTCCTCTTTGTAGATATTGACGGTCACATGACAAATTTTGCCCAGTAGATTGTGGGCAGAAATTTCTGAGTGGGTCTTCTGGAAAGAATCCTTTCCCTGGGAGGGCTGAGTTGGCAGATGAGCAGTTTTGTCCTTCCCTTTCTCCCTTCTTGGAATCAAAGACAATCAAGCTGGGGCTACTGCAGACATTTTGTGACCATGAAGCAACCTTGTACTTGAAAGACCTAAAGCCTTTCCAGCAAAGCAGAAAGACTTGGGGCCTAGTCACCTGGATGACTTCATGGAAGTGCTGTTTGTGGAGCCTGATGGATCTTGTGACTATCTTTTTTTTTTTTTTAAAGAGAAACAAAAGTATGTAAAGGGTAGAGGTAATACAGAATTCCAAAAAAAAAAAGATAAACAATAAGAAATCACTAATTAATAAATTACATATTGTCCTCTTAGAAATAATTGTTCAAGTTACAAAATTAAAGCATACAAAGTATATAGTCAAACAGTGAGAGTGTGAACAGCTATGCATGCACGAATCTCTGCATGTATTTCTATACTTTCTGTGTTAGAGGGAAAAACAAACTTAGCAAGACAAAACAAAACAAATTCCTATAAAAACATGAAACCAAAAAGTCGTATAAAATCACAGTACAAGGTGATCTACAATGATTGCTGTGTTGTTTCTTATTATCTTCAATAGAATTGTCTATATCATCAGGCATAAATGAATATAGCAGTATAATTGGATATAGCAGTACATAACAATATTAGTAAAAATAAAACATTGTAGACAGTATAAAACTTCAAAGACAGGTTATAATCAAACCAGAGTGGATATTCTGGTGAATCTTATTATCTTAAGTGCAGTTGCCTATATACTCTCAGACTTGGTACTATCAATCATAACAGCTTTGAATAAAATCTATCAACACAAAACAGTGATCTAACAAACAGATTCGATTATGATCAGTCATGGTAAAAAAGTGTAGGTTTTACAGAGCTTTAGATTAAGTTAATAGGAAATTAAGGATGATTACCATACTATGTCCCGTTATTTCCGGGATTTCTGTCTGTGCCCTCAAATCTAGTACAGGTAGAATGACTGGAACAGAATATAATACATCTAAGCAGAATAGTGTGAGTAATGTGTGTTTTAAATCCTGGTTCACTATTAACAATATAGTGTATCAAGGCCATCTATGTTAGAGATTCTAGTTATCCTTCTCTGCCTCATTTCTGCTATGCTATTTTTCTGCCTTTGTTTGTTTAGTTTTTTCCTTCATTCTACTGCCTGCCCTGTTCACTGAGGCCTTTCTGCCACTGTTCCTAAAATCCTGGTATTTTTTTTCTCTCTCTCTAGAATGTCCTTCAGTATTCTTTGTAGGGTTGGATTGGTGGTCACAAACTCCCCCAGTTCCTCTTTGTCATGGAAGCATCTTGTTTCTCTGTCAATTTCTAGTGACAGTTTTGCAGGGTACATCAATCTGGGCTGGAGGCTATTTTCTTTCAGGGCTTGGAATACTTTGCTCCAAGCTCTTCTTGATCTGATGGTCTGTGTCAAGAAGTCAGCCATGATTCTGATGGGCTTACCTTTATAGGTAATCTGTTTCTTTTCTCTGACAGCTTTTAATGTTCTATTTTTATATTGAATTTCTGGTATCTTGATTATTATATGTCTGGGTGTAGCTCTGTTTTGGTTGTAGGTGGCTGGAGTCTGGTATGCCTCACACAACCAAATGTCATTTTCTTTTCCCATGCTTGGGAAGTTTTCCTTAATTATTTCCGTGAATAGCCTTTGTAATTCACCTGTATGTACTCCTGCTTCTTCGTTCACGTTTCTTATTCTTAAATTGTAGATTCTCTTTTCATCTTTTAGCCTTTGTATTGTTACTGCCTGTTTCCTTGTTATTTTTAAGAAATCTTTCCTTTCATGATCACACACTGCAAACTTGTCTTCAAGTTTTGATAGTCTATCTTTAGTTTCTTTTAAGGAGTTTTGCCAGCTTTCAATGGAGTTTTTAATTTCCTGGTAGTCCCTTTGAATCTGCTTCATGTATTCTATATTTTCTTTATATTCTTTATTGAATGTTTCTCTCCTTTTTTTGTGTTCCTCCCTTCTTCCATCTGTATCATCCTGAGAGATGCTTATTTCCCATTACTGGAGGAAAAATAAATCCTACTTTGTTTCTGTTCTGTAAAGTTCCATTCTCAACAGAAACAGAAGCATTTCTCTTTTCCCTTAGCACAAGAGACTAAGTCTGAGGGCATCTGCAGCAATGGGAGGAGATTACTTTCTACCCTTTTGGGGTACACTACTCAAGTGTTACCTTTTCCTGTTTTTGTACCTTCATCCAATTTGTTAATGACTGAAGAAGAACTGTTGCTGGAGTCCAGACTCTTCCCTGGAGAGACACAAAAGTGAGAGCTTATGGCAGTGACACACCTGGCCAGGAGAGCTGTGAACATAGTGCGAGTCAGAGGGAGATCCTAGGTCCCAGAATCAGTTCCTTCCTGCTTGCTGAACAGCTTGAAAAGTCACCTGGGTTCTTGGGGCCTCAGTTTCTACATCTGAGATGATCAGACTGACTTTGTTGGGAAAATGTGAGAGTTGTGCAAGAGAAAGGACACCCAAGGTCCTGCCCTCAGTCTGGGCACCCAGTGAATGTTTTGTGACCCCCTTTCATGTCTTCCACTTTGTTCCTTAAGGGAAGTACAGGACATTCTAGAGATGTGAATACAGGGGCTCAAGCAGGCCAAAGACCAGACTTCAGACTCTGGCCTGGCCAGCACTGCTGCCTCTTAGGGCTCCCCTCAAGGGTTTGAATGGAGGATTCAAACTCCAGTGTTCCCCCAGGAAGCACCCATCCCATCAAACCAGGAGTAGTGGCCCTGCCAGCCTCAGCCTTCCTGACAGGTCCAGAAGGCAGAGGTGGTTCCAGGAAACCAGGGTCCCCTCCCCAGAGGCTGCCAAGTCTCCCAGATGGGGCAAGATCCCCAGTACTTCCTTTCTTTTGGTGACATGTTCCTGCTGGGCCCCATTACCTTGTTCTTGTCAACTGATACCACAGGGAAAGAGGCAGGTAGACCAATATTTCCTGCAGGCTCACCAACGTGTCACCTGCAGCTTAGAGATCTCAGTCCCTGCCCCAGGAATGAGAATAAGGGGGTCACAATGAGCTCTGCTGGGCAGGTCCCAGGGACAAGTTGGGAGAGGGCATGTGGTCTCCAGAGCATTCAAGGTGATGACTAAGGCATGATGGAAGGCAGGACCAGGGAGGTAGAGGGAGGTACCAAGGCCCAGCCATGAGCAGAAGGGTAAAATGGTAAAGAAGAAGTAGGAAGATAGAGCCAGACCTGGGGGTGGGGGGCAGGCAGAAAGGTTGGGCTTGGAGCTGAAACTTGAATGCCTTCAATGTCCTGCAGAATATACAGTGTCAAATGCGAGCAAAGGAGGCAGCAGGGAGTGGAAGGTCTGTGCAAAACAGTGGAATTCAGACTCCTGAATCATTCCTATTTCCTAGCATCCTTGTCTAGTGAGTATATGATTAAATTTCTTTTTTTATTTTAAAGAGAATTTAGAAAAACAATAAAAGTACAGAATTTCAAACAAGATGATAGGAAATTGACAGTGGTTATTATATTGCATATTGCTGTCTTCAGAATAGTTGCTCAGATTACCAGATATAGGCATGCAAAATTTTGAACACACAGTATAAATACTACTGTTTCTTTCAATGAACTAATAGGATGAGTAGTACAATTATTTTAGCTAATATATATATATATATATATATATATATATATATATATATACACACACACACACACACACACACACACACACACACACCCTTTCTTTTCTCCTTTCCCCCATTCCATTGTCTTTCTTTTTGAGCAGTTTCTTTCCTTTTATAATGGATAAGTTTCTTGACAGTAAAACTTAATCAATCCTGTCATAAAAATCAGAAGATATCAAAAATTCAAAACAAAGTCAAATAAGTAGATTCAAATCAAAAACACACAAGTCAAACCCTATTTTAAAACTTGGGTTCTTAATTGAAAAAGAAATGTTCACACTTGCAGTCCCAACATTTTGAGTCTGATGTAGGAGGAAGGCAAACTCAAACCTAACCTGGGGAACTTACTGACTTGGCGAAACCGAGTCTCAGTCTTAAAAGTGTTAATAGAGCTGGGCATAATACAGCACAGTGCAGAAGTCCTGGGTTTATTCCCCAGGATCACAAAAGAAGTAGATGTATACAACAAAAAAATTTCAGACAGCTCAGATTGATACATTGATCTATCTGATAGATGTTTACATTGTGTGGGTGAGGTGAAAACTCACTGGAAACCCAAACCTAACAAAGTTCTGGATCTCTAATTAGATTAAATTTTGTATCTTAGTAACATCCCTGTGACTATGAAGCTTAGCTGATTCTAGCCTCCACTAGCTGTGAAGCTAGCAATGCCATGAAGTGAAACCTGCAACAATTTCCTCACTTTGCAGCACCCTGCCTGCCTGATGCTGCCACCCGTGTGTTTGTTGATTGTATTGACACAGGTTTTCTTTGTTCTTTTTGGCTGTAAAAATTCAACTAGCCTTTTTTTACAGCAGAAGTGTTCTTCAGGGTAATTTGAATCCATGTTCCCAGAACAGTCATTCACATTGGGCTTGGAATGAGTTAATTCTTATTCCTTTAAAGCAGATTTGTTATTTTACATTGACACCAGGGCCAGTGGAGGGAGAGGGAGAATAAATGCTCAAAGGGGACAGAGTTTCAGTTTGTGAGATCAAAAAATCATAGAGATTCATGGTAGTGATGAATGAACAACAACATGAATGTGCTTAAGGCCACTGAACTGCACACTTTAAAACAGTTAAGATGGTCTATTTTATGTTATGCATATTTTACCACAATTTTACAAGGTTTAAAATCCATCTGCTCACACTCAGGTGTCAGAGATACCTGAGTGATACCTTGACGGACTCTGAGATTTTTTCCAGCCTTTTGCAATTTCCAAACTTTTCACCAATTACACTGGATCACCAAGTTTAGCCAGACTTTTGTCACTTCGATAAGTGATAAATGGCAGCTCAGTTTTCATCTGCATTTCTTAAGAAAGTGACCAAGTCTTTCAGATTTTTTTTCCCAACCACTGGTTATTAAACTCAGAACCTCTGCACGAAGATATATCCCTACCCTTTTGTAAAAACTTTTATTTTGAGAAAGGGTCTCACCAAGTGGCTAAATTGCTTAGGCTGCAATCTTCCTACCTCAGCTTCCCAGAGTGTTGAAATTACAGGCATGTACCAACGCACCTGGCTTCAGATGTTAATTATTTGCTTCCTTCTTTCTGTTGGTATCTTTTACTTACTTTTCTGTTAGAAAGATACAGATTTTAAATGATACCTCAGATCCTTTATCTAAAAAAGGACACTGGTTTGCTTGTCAGAGATATCAAGCATATTTTCCTTTCAGGAGATTTGACAATTACATTTGGCTTTATCTATTTTCCTTGTAGGAGTTTACGATTTCTGCTTAATGCAATGATTTCAAGTTTTGTGTCTTACTTAGAAAGGCATGCTACATCCAAAAATTATATGCATTTTTAAAAACTCCTATATTTTCTTCTAGTATTTTAACAGTATATAGTTCTTAAAATTAAAAAGTCCTTAAACCAAGTGTGGTGGCACACACCTGTAATTTCAGCTGGTCAGGAGACTTAGGAAGAAGAGCTTCAAGTTAGAGGCCAACCTGGGCAACTTGAAACCCTGTTTCAAAATAAAAATAGGGCTAGAGATATACCTCAGTGTTCCCTAGTCTCAATTCTCAATACTGTAAAATAAAATAAAATCTTAAAAATAAAAGTCCTTCTTTTAGAATTGAAGTAGAAGAAATAAAGATGGGTAGGAGACAAGGAAACTAGAGTTCTAAGGCATGGTCAAAGCTACCCAAGGTTATCCCCATGTGTTCATCACACCTTACTACCTAGGCATTGAAATTCAAGACTCAGTGTATCCCCTTCTCATATACTAATTTACTACCTGGCCAGAAAACTTGTAAAGTCAGAATGCACGACATCCTAATTATCTCACTACTAATAATGAACTAAGACAAAAGGTGAAGGGTTATCACAGAGAAAGGTTGGACCTGCACGTACTCAAAGGCACCTAAAAGCAGAATGAAGCTTGGCTTCTCTGCCTTTGATTCATTATCTCCCTTATTACCTTCAAGCTTTGGATCAGATTTCTGTCTGCCTCTGCATGTTGACGTGTTAATGATTTAAGAAGTGTCTGTTTAGCGAATGTACCTAGCCTATCTCATCTGCCTTCAAGACTGAGAAAACCAAGATAAAAGTAACTGGAATAATTTTCAGGATTCACAGGGACATCCAATTGTCAGGTTTACAATGAATATACAGTTCAGACCCCCAAAGCAGTGAATAAAATATCCAGTCACTGTGCTAAACTTCCAGTCGCTTTCAATTTCAGGAAAACCAGAGCTTCAGAGATCTCTTCATGAAGTCACCTTCCCAAAGTGGGAAGCAATTATGCCATAATGGGAACAGAAGACTCCTCCAAGCAAAACCAGCCCTCTTCCAGGAGCAAAATTGCCCTTCAAACCATAAGGATTCCTCCAGAGCTATAAAACTAGAACTGAGAAAATGATCAACTGGACTCTGACCCATCCCAGCTTATTCAGAAAAGCAGGTCTCCTGTTGTAATTGAACGAGGCTACACCTCTCATCAGAGCAAGCCCACGCCAGCTACTCAAGCTGCAGCCTATTCTCTATTCTCCCATACTTTCTAACTCTGGCTAGTGTATCTGCATATGATACACTGATGTCCTGAAATACTTTTCTGTGATGAGAGTTGACAAACCAACTCTGTAGGGTGAGATAAAATCCTCATCTCCTCTTTGTGGCACACAGAACAATTCAGAACAAGGAAAAGCTGACCTGGGTAGGAAACATACACACACACACACACACACACACACACACACACACTCTCGCAATAAGCAAATCCTGGGCAGAGGGAGATGTAGGTTGAGAGCAGAGCATCAGAAGTGTCCTGTACCTCATGTATTGTTAGGGGCCAGTCTCCACAATGCATGGGCTCATGGAAAAAAGCAAGATACAGAAAAATTCTTACTTTGTGTCCATTTGTGTGGGCAAAGGACAGAATCCATTCATGTGCTTGAATGTGCACAGAACATCCTTGGATGGCATAGGTGACACTGGCCACCTCTGAGCTGTCCAGGGACAGGATGAGGATAAGCTTTCCAGAAGGCTCAAATGGGAGACTTCAAATATACTTTGAACCATGGCATATTTTCTTTATTTAAAAAAAAAAGTTAAATTCAAATTTAAATCTGAAGGGAATTGAAAACCTGTTGATGGTATTGTCCATTGAGTCCTTCTCACAGTCACTCTTGTGCCACCCAGTGTAAGTATCTGGGACACATATGTTATTCCACTGGAGAAGGGACATTCACCTAGGTCCTGACACTGGCTGGCCACCTCCTTGGGGATCAGCCTGGTACCCACAGCAAGCATTAAGCTGAAAGAAGCTCACTTCTGTGATGATACCTTCCTTGTGGCCTGTTATGAGTCAAATTGTGCCACCCCCTAATTTGTACATTGAAGTCCTAACTCCCAGTACCACAAAACATGGGTTTATTTAGAAATAAGGCCATTGCACATGTAATTAGTTTAGTGGAAGTCCTGGAGTAGGACAGACCTCTACTCCAATATGACAGCTATCCTTATAAAGGAAGACTTGGACAGATACCCCAAAGGCCAGAGAACTGTGTGAACATGAAAGCAGAGATTGGGGCAGTGCCTCACAAGCCATGGAATGCCAAAGATTGACAGCAACCACTAGAAGCCAGTAGAGCACAGATTCCCTCACAGCCTCAGAGGCAGTCAGCCCTGCTGACACCTTGATTTCAGATTTTAAGTCTCCAGAACCATAAGACAATAAATGTCTGCTGCTGAATCCACCTAGTCTATGAGTAGTCTTTTATTACAATAGCTATAAAAAATGGTCCTTGTTTTTCATCTTAAGGGGCCTTGGCAAATCAGTGATTTCTTTGTTCTGGCCAGATGTAAAGCTGCCTTAATTCTTAAATATGTTCCAGACCCAACTGTTCCAGGCTCAGTAATTAGCTTCAAACCCAGCCCAATACTCACTGTCATTCTTGCAGACCTCAGTAGACTGCATCTTAGACATCCTGGCTGAGGACCAAGGAGTTGATTCAAAACTTGCCATTGGCTGAAGTCCCTCACCTGGAGAGTGACACAGTATGGTGGTGAGTGGCAGGGTAGTCCCCAAAGCCCACAGTACACTTCACCTCTGGGCAGCTGAACACCACTGGCATTTGCTGAGGACTCACACATGGTCACACTGAAGGCCCTTTCCTCCCCATTTTGCTAGCTCCACTGATCCTCCTGGGCATGGCTCCAGTTTCCCTAAACTTTCCATTCTTAGAACAAATGCATCAGCTTTGGTCTGCCTCAGGGCCTTTGCTTTTGCAACCTCCTCCAAAAATGTTCTCCTGTATCTAGCTGGAACTAGGTGGCTCCTCTCAAACCTCAGTTCCAATATCACCCTTCAGAAAGACCTTCCATTACCCACCTGTCCAAAATGGTTTCTTTCTTCCTACTTTCATATAACCTCACTTAATTTTTGCCTCTGCAATTACAACTACCCAATTACTACATTTTACAAAAACACTTTATTGTCTATTCGCCCCCAGAATGTAAGCTGCATTAGATCAGGGATCTTGTCTCATTAAAGCTCTCAACATGTCTTTGGCACCCTACTGGCTTCTCATTTCGTTTTGCAGAGAAAGCAGCCATTCAGTGAGGTGTCAGAAGTCAGGCAGCCAGGAAAGGCTGAACCCCAGATTCTGGCAGAGTTCTGATGACTTTAAAGCTTGCACCATTTCTGCTACGTTCCTGCAACAGTGCCCCGTGGAAAGGAATCCCACGCAGCCCAGAGAACCTCGGTTTAGCAGGGCTTAGCCTCCTAAAACCCTAGTTTCGCAGGCCGTGCCCTTGGGCTACACAAGAGTGCAAGGGATTCTGCGAACAGCTGCATAGGCATGCGACAGGGCAAGTATAATGGAAGAAGGGCGCGGAGCTTTAGACCTTGCGAGGAGCGCTCAGAAGGTTTCGCCCCGGACCATGCACACTGCGAGTCACCCCAATCTGCATCCCGCCTGCCAGGCCCGCGCACCCCCTAAGCCTAGCCCGGAGTTTACGCACCAGCCGCGCGGCCCCCGGCTCGCTCCAAACTGTAGCGCCACAGTTCTCTGTACTTCTGGGGCCCTGCAGTTTACGTGTCGCCAGGGAAACCATTCTCCCGGCCAGCTGTGACGTCACAAAGGCCACGGGGGCGGAGTCGCTTGCAGGTGGGGAGAGAAGAACCGCAGTTCGGAGGCAGCGCATCCGGGCTGCTGGCCCAGGATGGGGAATGGTGGCTAGGAAGTTTCTTTCCTCATCATTCCTTATTCCGAGATCCCCTTATGTTTTCTTACATTCAGATAGTTTATTCACTGTATGGCACACACTGAGCAGGGCTCCCACCATAAATGAAAGAAAAATAGACGTGGTCCCTTCCTTCATGTTATACAGGGCCAGTTCTGAAAGTATGATCTCAAATATGCTGAGAACTTGCTTAAAACAAAACAAAACAAAACAAAAAAAACCAAAACACGGGTATTCCAATCCTGGAGGTGGAATCCAGCAATGTGTGCAGCTTGCAATAAGTTCTTCTGGGATCCGACACATACTAAACATAGTGACGAGGGTTTCTATGAACCTAGGTGGGGCAAAGTGCAGTGATCAAGAACAGAGGTTAATTCTGGATGGTCTAGGTTCACCAGTTATCACATCCAGGGTGACTGGTGAAATCCCCAGGTCGGCAGGAGACAGACCTCTCCTAGACTCTGATCAGGACCATCAGATTTCCTTAGGCATCCTAGGGACCTTGATATGAACAAAGGATGCTTGGAGCTGGGGACACAACCAAAGCCTTGGCTTTTCAAGGACATTTAGGGGCCTTGGGGAACTCTGGAGCAATCTGCCAGCCAGTAATGTGGTCCCAGTAACAATCCAAGCAGCCTCTGACTCTACTGCTGCAGTGCATGGGGAGACCTCATCTGGAATGCAGAGGTGGGAGTGCAGGGGTGAAAAGAACAGGGACTCCTGAATCTCCACTGAGGACAGTGTCTCCACTGATGCAGTATCCACAATGGGCTTTGTACAAGGTAGGAAAAAAGTGTTGCTGTATTATGCCATATATGTGATTTGTGAGCATGTTTGTGCTCGCTAACATTGAGTACCCTGAGGAAATGAGTAGCCACTCTATCCTCTTCAAGTAGAGCCCCTTACACTATCATCCAAGTCCTCAACAGTCTAGCCTCAGCCTGTCTCTGCAGCCCCATCTCCCCACAAACTGTCAAAAATCAGGAGGGTAAAACAGAACAATAAAATACAACCTTGCATTGCATTTATGTTTTAACAAAACAAGATGTATTTGATGAATTCAAGTAGGATTAGTTTTATAATAAACACCCCGACTTCTAATGAGGCTTTTAGGAACATTGAAAATAAGCAACCCCAAGAAAAGAAAACTGATGAGAATGCTGCCAACTCACTGTTATCAACAGATAAATCCATGAATCTCCCAGGGAGCACTTACAAGGAGTCTTCTATATGCAGGGACTGTTCTAGTGTGTTATAATTTGCCTATTTAACATGGATGGCCAACCTGTGCAGTAGGTTGTGTTACTGCCTTTTTACATGCTGCCAGTGAGGCCAAAGCTGGGCCTTTAACACTCTCTGCCAGGAATAGCTTTATCATCTTAGGCGGTTATGAAAAAAGTGCAAGGAGTTTTCAAAGCGGACCTTGCAAGGAGTGCTCAGAAGGTTCTGCCCCAGACCTTATGGATTTTTTGCTTCTTACAAAAAGCCTAAGAAGTCTGAAATTGTACTTTGTAATGTGTATGCTCTTGTCTTTTTATGCACTTAGCTCTTTAGAAGGTTAGAAACCATCTAGGGCCATCTAGAAAATATAGTCCACTTTGGAAGTTTTAATCTTTGCCTGTCATCTGTCAATTAAAAGTTCATTTAGAAAAGAGATGGATTGATGGAGTGATAGAAGGATCAACAGACATGTAGCATAGCAAGAACAATAATAGTTAATTACAAGGTCTAGATGTGGCTGTCCACATTTTTGTGTTTGAACATTGAAATTTTTTATAATCTAATTTTGAAAAGTTAAAAATCTTCCTAAAGGGGTAATTTGCATTTGTGATTTCACATTTTCTTCCTTGAACAAAGTGGTCAGTTCAACATCTTAGGAACAAACAACAGAAATCAACTATAGCCAGATAAAGGGGGAGAGGACATGGAGGCACTCCCGACATCTGAGGGAGGACAGGAAACTAGGCCAGGAGAGCTGTGATCAATGTCTGTCTATGTCTTCTTTTTTTTTTTTATAAATTACATATTTTCTTCTTGGATATAGTTGTTCAAGTTACAAAATTAAAGCATACAAAGTGGACATTCAAACAGTGAGGCTGTAAACAGGTCTGTTCAATGAGCCAATAATAACTTAGCAACATGGTTATCAAGCCTACACACTTAAACATACATGCAGTTATATCCTTTAGAGCACTTTCTTTTCCTCCCATTGCTTTTTAAGTCCATTATCTGGTTAGTTATATCATGTTTCAGGTTGCTCAGTACCTTACTGATCTGTTTGTTGTTGTTGTTTACTATTTATTTATTTATTTACTTTTAAAGTAGTAAAATACCACAGAACAAGACAGAACAAAGCCAGTTGAGACAGTGTAGTGAAATTGGTACAGAACTTCACAGCAGGTTACCAGGATAACAGTAATAAGTACCATATTATATCTCCTTTTCTTCACAATAGTTGTTCTTTCAATCAGGTATAGTAAAATCAAAGGAAATACAGAACATTATAGAACTTACCAAAACAGAATATTGAATACAGCAATACCATTAATCAGAACAAAGTAAAACAGTGATAAAAAAATTTGCCTTCAAAGAGATGGTAGAAGGAAATCCCTCTTACTTGCTATATAGCATATAGTCAACCTCGCAAGAGATGTTCAGATCTCTGGCTCCCATACGCTAATGGGGGTGGGGTGGGGGGAGGATGGATATTTGAATCTCAACCTGAGTGCTGGTAGGCTCACAGCCTCTTACCAGGGCAGCAAGCTGGTTGCTTGGTTTCCCAGCACCCTAAGTTCCAACATGACACAGATCTCAGGAGACACTCTGTCTATGACTTCTGACTGATGGTACCTGGGTCAGCTCTATGCACCTTGCTCTTTCCTCCAAAGTCTCTGGCTTCTACAGTGGGAAATATGGCCTCTGGGAGGGGAAATACCCATATCTGAGCAGGGTTTTCAGAGAGCTAGCAGAATGAAAGATGCCCACAAGACAGCACCTGTGTCTCTTCCCTGTTGCCCATGGCCTTGTCATAGGACACAGAGTTCTTCATTCCTTGCCTTGGTGTCTTTCCCTCTCATTGGGAGTGAGGTGAATAGGGTAGAATAATCCTTTCCTCTGTTTCTTGAGAGGCAGTGCAGGGCTCAATTCCTGGAGGCAGCTCTTTCTCTTTGCTCACGTTCAGACCATCCCAGTGATTCATCTTGTGCTAAGTGATCACCACCTGGCTGCCTTCCCAGCCACCCACAGACATCTCCCTTTCCTCAGGCTCCCTGTCTTCTGCTGCCTGGGTAGATCCAGCAAGTGAAAGAAGAGGAGCAGGACCGTCCCCTCACCCCACCTCCCATGACATCTCATTTTGTGACTGAAATCTCTGCAGCCACCTTCTCCTTGGGCTTGCCGTCCTCTTGTTCATCTCTGATGCCTTCACCATTCCCGTTTTGACATTCACTTCCTTCTATAAGTGTGTAGACATGAAGCTGCCTGTCCAAGGCCACACAATCCCTAGTGGCAGAACTGATTCAAACTCAGGCATTTTGACTCTACTGCTCAAGCTACTAGCCCCGTGCCTCTTCCCTCTGGCTGAGAGAGGCAGTGGTCAGCCAGCTGGGGAGGGGAGGTCCTAGAATTAGAGGTGGGCTCCATTGCTCACACAGGCCTCCCCAGCCCCATCTGTGATTGTCAGCTGAACCAGGAAGGGAAGTGCTGATCTCTAGGCCCACTAACTCATGCTGAACCTAGGCATGGTGCAATTCACAGCAGTAAGCAAATCTGGACGACATGCAACCCATCCAATAATACCTTTTAGATGTGTGGAGGCTTAATGTGGAATGGAATGGGATGGGATGGAATGGAATGGGATGGGATGGGATGGAATGGAATGGAATGGAATGGAATGGAATGGAATGGAATGGAATGGAATAGAATGGGCTGGAATATACCTAAATCTGGCAGAAACTTGGAAAATTCTGGTGACTTCCCAAATTCAGGCTCAGCTAGTCATCTTTAGAATAAATGCCTTAGAGCCAGCATGTCACTCTGGTAAGTGGCTGTGGCCTCTCAAGCTGCGGCTGCCCCAGGGCGAGAACCATACCAGCATTTCCTGAGATGTGTGCCATGTTAGAACTTGGGGCACTGGGAAAAGAGGCAGCCACTTCACTCCTCTGGTGGGTGGCTGTGAGCCTACTGGTGCTCAGGCTAAGACTCAAACATCCATCTCACCCCCTTCCATAGCAAGTAAGAGTCAGAGATCTGAGCATCTCTTGCGAGTTTTGACTATATGCAATATAGCAAGTAAGGGAATTTTCTTCTGCCATGTCTTTGAAGGCAAGTATTTTTATCTCTGTTTTGCTCTGTTCTGATCAATGGTATTGCTCTATTCAATATTCTGTTTTTATAATTTCGGTATTTTCTTTGATATTGCTCTACCTGATTGAAGGAACAACTATTGTGAAGAAAACCAGATACACTATTGTACCTATTGCTGTTATCCGGATAACCTGCTGTGAGGTTCTGTACCAATTTCACTGCAATGCCTCAGTTGGCTATGTCCTGTCTTGTTCTGCTGTATTTTACAACCTTCAAAATAAAATAAATAAATAAAACAAAAATAATAATAAATAAAAAATTTAAAAAGTAAATAACAACAAAACATATCAGTAAGGTACTGAGCAACCTGAAACATGATATAACTAACCAGATAATGGACTTAAAAAGCAAAAGGAGGAAAAGGAAGTGCTCTAAAGGATATAACTGCATGTATATTTAAGTGTGTAGGATTGATAACCATGTCATTAAGTTTTTGTTGGATTGGTGAACAGAACTGTTTGTAGCCTCACTGTTTGAATGTCCACTTTGTATGCTTTAATTTTGTAACTTGAACAACTATATCCAAGAAGAAAATATGTAATGTACCAACTAGTGATTTCTTACTGTTTATTTTTTTTGAAATTCTGTATTGTTTCTACCCTTTTTTGTTTTGCTCCCCCCTTTAAATAAAATTTTTTTAAAAAAGAATAAATGCCTTAAACATTGAGACTGCTTGTGTGTGGGTTTTCCTTTTACTCAGAGGTTGTAGTTCTGGATAATGATTGAACCATGTATACCATACGTCCTGGTGAGTCAGGGCTTCCTGTAGGAAGTGTATGCTTAACTTCTACAATCTGCACTCTGCAGGACCTCTGTCTGTCACATTTTGGAGGAAAGCTACCTAAGTATTACTAGAGCAGTGGTGGCGAAACTATGGTACCTGTGCCACAGTGGGCATATAGAGACCCCCTCTGTTGAACCCAAGCCAAATTTCTCCAGCAGCTGAGCATCAATCACAGTCATTTTTTATAAACTAAAACCTCAGTATTGAGGTTTAATTGCAGTGTTGGCACTTTGCAATAAATATGGTAAGTGAGTTTTGGGTTGCAGTTTGGCACTCAACCTTTAAAATGTTCACTATCATTGTCTAGAGATAACCCCTGCCTCTCTGTGCGCAAATATCCCAGCTCTAGTCCTGTCCTTGTTGGATCCAGTGGTATTCTAGCCTGGCATGCTTTCCATTGTGCGAGCAATCACATTTTACAGATTATCATCCTGCCAGCTTAGACAGACTGATTATTTGAGTGGAATCTGGCAAATAACCAACACTCAGCTTGGGCCTCCATATCCTAGGCTTACACATTTGACTACAGCAAAAAGCAAACAAACAAACAAACAAACACCGCCTGTTCCAGTGGGAACCCACAATGGGGACAGTGATCCTGAAAGGCAGCCTGGGGGCAGCATCATTAGGACACTAGAATAGAATCCAAGCAGATGGAGTTGTGAGAGTCAAGGAAAGCAAGAGGCAGGGAAGAGTGTGAGCCTTGATCCAGTGAACACTAGTGACCTTGCATGGTGACAAAGGCAATGGTGATGGAGAGATACCAGGAGAAAGGAGGCAACTGACCACCAGGTCATGGAAAGCTAGAATGTCATTCCAGAGGCAAAGGGGGTAGGTTTTTCTTTTTTCTTTCTTTCTTTTTTTTTTTTGGTGCCAGGGATCAAACTCAGAACCTCGAGTCTGCCAAGCAGGCACTTATGCCGCTAAGCTAAACCACCGGCTTGGGGGTGGGTTTTTCACACTTCCCCTGGAGTTCAGGGACAGCAAGGTCATGGTCAGGTTTGCTGTATTATTTGAGCTTCAACTTCCTGGAGAGAATGGGTTGGATGGGCAGGCAAACCAGAGGCAGGGGACAGTGCTAGAAAGTAGTGGCTGCTTGCAGGCAAGAAACAATGATGAAAGTGGAGGCAGTTAGGGTGGAGAGAGGCTTGGGAGGAAGGATGGAAAAATGGACTAAAAGTTGAGGGATATAGCTGGGCTGGATAGGTACAGATTTTCTGAGATGGGGAACTCATAGAAGAAAGTATGTGCTTGGATCTGTCTCTGTCTCTGTCTCTGTCCATCTCTGTCTTTCTCTGTCTCTGTCTTTGTGTCCCTGTCTCTGTTTCTCCCTGTTTCTCTCTGTCTCTGTCTCTGTCTCTGTCTCTGTCTTTCTCTCTCTCTCTCTCTCTCTCTCTCTCTCTCTCTTCCTTGTCTCTGGTCTCTGTGTGTCTCTCTCTCTCTCTTTTCTCTCTCTCTCTCTCTCTCTCTCTCTCTTCCTTGTCTCTGGTCTCTGTGTGTCTCTATCTCACTCTTTTCTCTCTCTCTCTCTCTCTCTCTCTCTCAGAAAGATCTGTCTGCAGAGTGTTGCAGACTGACTGGTTCCAGCTATTATACTTTGGGATGGAACACAGATTCACATAGAGGTTGTTCCTAGCCATGACTGAGCTCTGAGTGTGTATTTGTTATATTCCATTCACTAGTGAATATAGGACTTTTTTCTTCAGGGTGATGAATATGTTATGATATTAGATTATGGTGATGGCTGTACAATTCTGAATACAGTAAATACAACTTAAGTGGGTAAAGTTTTTGGTATGTGAACTCTATTTTAATAAACATGTTAAAAAGAGAAGAGGGGTGATCCACGTCAACAAATGCTCTTAAGAGGCCAAGTGAGAGAGACAGCAGTGTTCACTGAGATTTGCCAATGAGTGGGTGGATGTTGGTGGAAGCAATTTTGCAATCTTTTGGGGATACTATGTATGAGTGAGGAAGAGAAAACAGTACATGTAGACAGTTTTCAAGCACCTTGGCCCTGACTTCATCTTGGTCCCTTACAGGTGGAGCTGACCTGAAGTGGCACTTGGAGAATGGGCAGTTCTTCCTGCATGCAGTAGACACTGGGTCATCAAAGCCAGACCTAACGCCGTGGTTCAGGTGGTTGATGGCCAGGGTTGGGAATCAGCATGAGGGGTGGTGTTTGAGGAGGTTGAATGACATCATTCTGGATCAAAGGTGGTACTGCAGGAACTGTGGGCAGCTAGAAGAAGGATAACACTGGATCAGGGTTGTGGACAAAAAGGAAATGAAAAAGATAGAGATGAGGGGGAAAGAGAGAAAGGAAGGAAGAAAGAGAAGTGCAAGAAGGAAGGAAGAATGGGAAGGTTTGGGTCCATTCCTAGACCCCCAAACCCCCAAACAGGTCCACGGTGAAGGTTCAAAGAAATGAGACACACAGCACGGTCTTTAGGGCTCAGGAGGAGTGAAATCCTCGGCAGAGCTCATAACTCTGCTAGCCGGCCAACCAGCTGATGCTAGGCAGCCCGTGTTTAATCAGAACAAGCAAGGAGTTGAGTGGACAATGGAGGAAACCTGAACAGGATCTTGGAAGGGGTTCAAGGACCCCTCAGAGCAACAGACGATGTAATTAAGGAAAACTATTCAGAAAGTCTCCAGGTGTTTCTCAGCTGCGGATGTGTGGAGAGTCACGGATGGACGGGTGGGCCGGCCATGGGTTGTCGGTGAATAGCTGGGTGTGTGGATGGGTGAATGGATGGATGGATGCTGTGGTAGACACTGCAGCACGTTGGGTAGATTATAGGGATGGGTAGAGGGAAAGGGCAGGAGGGTGTGCATGATTCTACCTCCACCACACGGTGTCGCCCTGCACCAGCTAGCATACTGGCCCTGGTGCAGGCCTTTTCTGCCCAAAGCGGTCTTCCAAAAGAGGAATTTTGTCCCAGGCAGTGGTGAAAGATTCCCAGTGACGCAGCTTGATAAACAGTTAAACAGACGCTGCGCTGCGGGCCCACGTCAGGGAACACCAAGCAAACAGCGCTGCGGCAACTTTGGCTTCCCACGCCCGCCTGTGGCTGTCGTCCCTGCTGCTCCTAGCGTGGGCCTTGGGGTGGGTGCTGAACGAGGCTGAGTAGAGACTGGGGTCCTGTTGGATGCTCCCGCAGGTTGGGTGGGGGAAGGGGCCTTCGGCAGTAGCGACCAGTCCTTAGACTGCAGAGTCCTCAAAGGCGACTTTCTTGGATGGTTGCTGAAATGTGAACCCTGTTTTCAAGCCTACTTGAAAAAAAAAAAAACTCTCCACGCTAATTCAAACTCCAGTCCCACCCTACCCCAACCTAGCTTTGCCTTCTGAGATCTTCATTTACAATACCTTGCAAATACTGATTCCGGTCAGGATTTTGCACCCCAACTCTCTGGGACCATTTGGGGGATAGGTACTGGGGATTAAACCCAGGGCTTTCCCACTAAGCTCCATCCATAGCTCATGTGTGTGTATGTGTGTGCGTGTGTGTGTGTGTGTGTGTGTGTGTGTGTTGCAGAGTGTGGGGTGGTGCTGGTTAAGAGAGAGTCTTAATAAGTGGTCCAGACTGGGCTCAAATTTGTGATCCTCCTTCCTCAGCCTCCCAGAGTGTTGGGATTAACTCATGCAACACTAAACTAGCTTCCAGAGCCGTTTAGTGCAAACCTCATTCCTAACTCAAAATCTTCTGAAGTTAATCAGAGCATGCCTTAAATCCATAGCAACAAACCCTAATTCAACAAACTCAGTGGTAGATCTGCAGGATTAACAAAACAGCTTGCAAAAATAGGTGAGAAATGCATGAATATATTATGAGTATAAAAAAATTCCAGTGCCACAAAAATGAAGATGATACAAAGTGGACATCACGCATCACCAGCCACCATGCCTCCCCCCCCCCCGACCCCACATCTTTCCACCATGTTTCCCTTTGGGCATACTTTCATGAATGGATCTCACCCATGTTTTCCTGGGACTTGCTCTTTGGATACTGTTGTTGGGTCTGTGGACACCTGTGGACGCAGAGCCCTGATGCCTTTGAGGGGGTGCACATCTCCGAGGACTAACATCAAGGCCTCGTGCTTGCTAGCATGTGTGGTACCACTAAGCTCCTCCTCAGACGTTTTTATTTTGACAGGGTCTAAATACTTAACAAACTAAATGACCAGGGCTGGCCTAGAATTTATAATCCCTCTGCCCCCAACCTCCCTAGTTCCTGGGATTACTGACATATACCGCCAAACCACACCTGGATTCCTTTACACTGTTGTGCACAGTTCCTGGAGTCCAGGGCCATAACCTCTCTGATCATCCCCCCCAGCAGAATTGAGAGTCTGTTTTGCTCCCTGCTGTACGTCTGATGCTCAGAAAGCACCTGGTAGCTGGTGAATGGTGTCTCATATTTACATTGAATGAGTGACTGATCTTTTTAAGAGTCATGCATTGCCTGTCAAGGCAGAGTGTCTCTAATAACAGCTATCCTTGGACTTATATATATGTGAAGTGGTAGGTGCAAAATAGACACCATTGAATTACCCTTTAAATTTTTTTTGTACCAATTTTCACTTCCACCAAGGGTGTAGAAAATGTGTACCAACACTGATTATTGTCCATCTCTCTCATTTTTGCTAATTTGATGGGCAAATAAACGAAATGTTAATTTTAATTTGTATTTCCCAAGGATCTATTTGCAACTTTCTCCAAATTATTTATTAATCATTTATTCAATGAGCTCTACAGATATTCCCCATTTAATGACTGAGTTCCATTCATGTGACTGGTCATTAAATGGACTGATCACTAAATGAGGAATGGTTCGTAGTATGTATGGTATTCAGAAAAAAGCAATGGCCAAAGAAAATTCTAACTTGATGACTTTTATTTGCATAACTCTTACATGCAGTACTGTAATGTATAACAGAACACAAAACTATAGTACTGTACTATAGAGCATAATCAGCAAAAATTACAGTATGTACTATATAAACAAAGTATATTATATAAAAAAGACATTGAGGCTCTATAAACAAGATGTACAAAATTGTAAGAGAGAGAGAGAGAGTCATAAACCTGAGCAGTGAGTTGTAAGTCTAAACAGCACTCCTCAATTTAAGTCTGAAGAGTCCTTAAATGGATTGTTAAAGGAGGAATATCTGTATAGTATAAATTAGCACTTCCTTGTCCCAAGCCTCCCCTCTCTTCTCATTCAAACTTTTTTTGGCTGTTTCTTTAAAATTATTTTTCCAGGGGGCTGGGGATTTAGCTCAGTGGCATAAGTGCCAGCTTGGCAAACATAAAGTTATGAGTTCAATTCTCAGTACCAAAACAAACAAATAAATACATAAATAAAATACGTTTTTCATTTTTCAAAAGATATGTTTAAACTTTGATTTCTGACTTATAGTTTTAGGTAACTGCCACCTGACTTCCTGTCATGCAGGTGGGGATTCAGTGCTCCTTTACAACCTTGGATTCTGTCTGCCCACTTTCCAATAGAGCTGATTCAGGATTTGGGAAGCAACTTTGACTTTCCTTCACATGATTGCATCAGTGTTATTCCCTTCTGAAATGATCTTACACAATTTTCTGTTCTTCATGATGTTAAATACCCCACTTTTCACTTTTTCAGGCTTTCTCGTTTTTATTATGAAATATATAAATCATATAGAAGATTGTTTAAAATGTATACATTTCAAAGAATAAGAGTTAATTAAAAAAAAGAACAAGAAACTTGGTTGAGGATTACAGCTTTGCCAATTCCTTACAAATCCCTGACTTCCCATTCTAATTTGGGATACCAATAATGGGGGTCAAACCCAGAGATATTCTTTCATTGAGCTGCATCCTCAGACTTTTTAAATGATTTATTTATTTTTTAATAATTCTAAGACTTAGTCTTGATAGGATAGCCTACACCTTGTGATCTTCTTGCCTTAGCCTCTGGAGTAGCTGGAGTTACAGGCAGGCACCACTGTGCTCTGTCCCATCCAGATTTTTCTGACACTTGTTCCTATACTTTTTCATTTTTATCATCCATGAATGTATTCTTTGACAAACTTTTGCTTAATTTTGCCTAGTGGTGAACTTAACAGAAGTAGAATCATTCACCCCTGTTCTTTGAGAACTTGCTTTATTTGTTCAGCATTGTGAAATCCATCCACATTGATGTACGTGTGTTTGGATTGTCCATTTTCACTGTTGTGTCATAGTATTTCATTATGCAAACATAGCATGGTGTATTTATTCATTTTACTGTTGATGACATTTACTTTGCCTTCAGTGTTTTCCTTTTACAAACAAGACCTATAAAACCAATTGTGTTCACATCTCTTGATGCAGAGAGAGAAGAATTTTTCTTGGGCACATATTTGCAAGGGGCATTGCTAGGTTAGTTGATGTGAGTTCAACTTTAGATAATGCAAACTGTTGTCCTAAGTGGTTGTAACAATTACTCTTCATCAACAGGAAAGGTAAAGCTCTTTTGACTTACTACCTGACCAACTGCTATGATTAGGATAAATGTCTCTCAAAGGGCTATGTCTTAAAGCTTGGTTCCCAGTTTGTGGCACCATTGCGAGGTGGTGGGAGCCTTTAAGAGGTGGATCCTAGTTGGAAATTTTCCAGTCACATGGAGTTGTACCCCTGAATGGGAATATGGTGTCAATCTGCCCATCTGTCTCTCTCTGATATTTTGTCACAGTAATGGAAACCTAACACACCAACACTCTATTGATGGACTGATTTATAACATTTTTGCCAGTCTTATGGGAGAGTTGTATCTCACTATGATTTTAATTTGCCTGTTTATTGACAATGAAGCTGAACATCTTTCCACACATTTACCGGCTTTTGGCTTTTCTCTTTCATGAAGTGTCATTTTAAGTTGTTAACGTATTTCCTACACCCTATTAATTTGCAGTTTAAGTTTCTGTCAATGCTCATTCTTTGTAAGATATATTTGTGATAGATATCTTCATTTGCCAAAATCTTTATACATGTGCCTTTCAAATTTTGGTCTTCTCCTTTTTTCAGTACTGGGAATCAAACTGAGGGCCTTCAATGAACTATATCCCCCACCCCTTTTATTTTTTATTTTGAGACAGAGTCTCACTAAATCTTTAAGTTACCAAGCCTAGGCTCAAAAATTTATTATTTATGTATACATAGTTCTGAGTCTGGTCCTTGTTTTATTAGATTCATTTTCTTGCCACAATCCTTTCTGTACGTCTTGATCACTAGTCCTCAAGAGCACTCTGTATACCATTTCCGTAACAGACAAACACATAGGATATTACATCAGTGCCATTGATGTGCTTATTTCTACATACATCCTCATGAAGCTGTCTCCCTCTGCCTTTCATCTTGCCTAATTTATTTCTTGGCATGCTGCACAATCATCATCTAGGACTCTCCTGCCCTTCCCTCTTGTATTGGATCCAGGAAAGACAGTGTCTTCTGTTTCCTTAATTTCCTTTCATGTTTTAGTGCAGCATTCTTCCAGTGGCTTTCAGAGAGTTATAGGAGGTAAACTGTGGGGACCTTGCGTGTCTGTAGGTTTACCTGCTTGATACTTTAGCTGGGTATGGGACTTAAGATTGGAATAATTTTACCCCTAGGATGTCAGAGGCATTTCTTTTAGCCCTTTATGACAAAAATATTTTCCCAAAATAATCAAAGCAATATGTCCAGTTCCACATGTTTTTCTGGAAAACTCACTTCTCTGTCTTTCAGGACAGAGACTTTTTCCTGTAATCTTGAATCTGGGGAGGTCTTAAGGACTGCTAGAACAAATAGAATATGATGTGACTTTCACAACTAGATTATTAAAACGGTGATATGGTTTCCTCCTGATGCTGTCTCTGGGGTCTCTTGGAGAACAGGCTACAGGTAGCAAAGGAGTCCATGCCCATGGAGGGTCCATGTATGAGTGTCCTGGCTGGTAATCCCAGTTAAGATTAGCGCAGTGGAATCAACGTCAATTCTCGGACATGTAAATAAGCAATCTTTCAGATAATTTCAGTCCCCAGACTTTAAATTCTGCTTTTGATGCTGAGCAGAAGTGTACTATACCTGCTCAGCTCTGTTCGTATGGAGACTATGAGCAGAGGAAACCTGTTTCCTCCTGAATCTGCCTCAGAACACAGACAGGAAATATTTGAGCTAAAGAGCAGGGGCAAAGGCAAGAGAACTGTAAATTTAAGCCCAGGTGAACAACTCAATGATGTAGTAGGAGACCTGTCTCAAAATAAAAAATAAAAAGGGATCTGGGATGTAGCTCAGGCCAAAGGCTCTGGGTTCAGTCCCTGGTAGTAGAACAACAACAACAATTTAAAGTTTTTCCAGCACTTTAGAGGCCAAAGCTCAGAATCCAGCTAGGGTCTTCAAGGTCTGAACCACATGGCAGCTTAGTGACAACCAGTAATGCAGTTACATGTGCAATCACCATCAACTCCAATGGAGCAGGGAAGGACCAGGAATCTCCTGAAGATCAGCTGTCCTGAAGAAAGTGTGAGCACAGGACCAGCAAGGGAAGGAAACTCTGGTTTACACAAAGGCCAATGTGTCCTGGATGAGCTACCACTTGCTGGCCCACCTGGCCTTCTCTGCCATGACCATAGGCCCGAGTCAGGCAGGTGCTGGTGCTTAAGCTGAGGAGAGGGTCTCTATGAACACTGAGAGAGGAGTGTCCCAGACTGCGTAGCGCTACAGTTGTCCTTTAGTCATTCAGCAAGGACTACTTGAGCATTCACCGCATGCCAGCCCTGCTGGGAATGAAGCAGGCAACAAAAGAAACAAAAATCCCTCCCCTAGAGCTGGCTTTCTCACAGAGGGAGGCAGATGAAGACAGTCCAGCAGGCATCAGGCCAGGGAAAGAGGCAGTGGAGAAAAGTGGAGCTGGGGAGGGCCGAGGAGGGCCAGATGCTGGGGGGATGGGGTATTTTCTACAGGGTGGTCAAGGAAGGCTCTTGGAGGACAGAGACCTGCAAGAGGAGTGAGTGTGAGATGCCACTCCCTGGGAGCAGAGGCCCTCAGGCCAAAGCCCAGGAAGGGATGTCCTGAAGGGGAGCAGGGCATAGGGATGGCATAGCAGCAGGGTCCTCAGCTGGCAGGCTTTGTCAGCCACTGCTGGGCTCACATTCAGCATGAGGTGGGTACCAGAGGGGACCTGATCTCTCTCACTTGTAGTTTGAGGGGTTGTTGTGGCCACTGTGTTGAGAAGAAACAGGAGAGTGGGCTCCTTTGGATCCAGCAGAAGGATACTGGGATGCAAAGCAAGGAGGGAGCAGCATGGCAGCCACAGAGTGGCCAAACCCTGGATAGACTGAAAGCCATTTGTTGGATGCAGGTGGTAAGACAGAGTGGCCCATGAGGAGGCACACCTGAGAAGACAGAGTACCCTGAAAGGGGTCAAGCTTGAGGCTCAGGGGACCTTTGGGCCCACTTGTCACACAGTAGGGCCTCCCTGAATTAACAGTTCCTATGTTATCTATCAGTGGTGGATGTTGGTGGAAAAGATAACATGGGTGTAGATCATTCATTGTGCCCCACTATGTGGACCAGTGAATCACGGGCTAGCCCAGGCCCAAGGGGATGGAAGAAAGAATCTGCCTCTGGAAGAAGCCACAAGAATGATGCTCATGGTCTCTCTGTCCTTTGGAGATCCATGGCCTTTGAGGTCATGGTGAGGAATCCCATTTGCAATTGGAACATACTGGCATATTTCAAGCAGAGAAAAGATTTGACCTAGTCTATATCTTCTATGTAGATTGAAGCAGTCAGTGGTGGATGTAGAAACCACTACTCTGCGCTGTGGATAAAAGGGAGGTGCCCTGAACCAAAATTGAGGTGCTAGGCAGGGGAGAGGTGGAAAGAGAGTCTACAGAGTAGGCCATGAGTTGACTGTGGTGTCAGGAGGTACATTAGTTTTTCATTACTATTACAAAATGCCCAAGGCAACCAAAATTTATGAAGAAAGAGATTTAGCTTCCTGGAGGAAAACAGAAATCACTTCAAATTTACACTTCAAAACAAAACAAAATACCATCCTCAGACTGACACAAACTGTTAGGGGAGAGGACAAAAGACTTTCACAACCAGCTGTGTGGTAGATCCCCGTCCAGGTAGACGGCTTGTTGGTCATGTCCAAGTCAGCCTCCTTTGGACTTGTGGTGGGGTGCAGGGTTCTAAGGGACTAGTGTTTTTCTTCAGTAGTGTACAGGTAAGGAAACCCAGGCCCAGCGAGATCAAACAGTTGATGGCCTCCCAGCTGCCCAGCCTCCAAGCACATTTGGTGTGTTTGGGGCCTGAATTGTGCCAGCCTCAGCAACTCCTGTCTCTAGTGCAGCTTGTCCTAGTGCAGCTTGTCTGCTCTACCCGGCAACCTCTGGCTCAGGCTTCAGCTGGCAGCACCTGGGTTTCACCTGCCAGGTAGTACCCCCTTGGTCCCCATTTCCCATAAAGCAGAATAGAAAGATGGAGAGGTCCATGTGCCCCTGACCTCACACTGACCCTAGACATGCAGCCCAGACTGCCATGCAGCCAGGGCCAAGCCCTCTGCTACCTCCCCTCCCAGATTGTAGCTCTGGATTCTGTTTCCTGTACTAACAGACTCTCTCATGGTAAGTATTGTGATTTTTTGGTCTGAAGCATGTAGTCCTTTAAGAACCAAAGTTCTGGCTTTGGGTTACGTGGGTTCAAATTTTAGCAGGCCTTTTAGCTGTGCGTCCTAGGATAATTACTCAACCTCTCTGTGCCTCAGCAACATGACCTACGCAACAGGATGATGAAAGTAGTGGCTTTCTGCAGCTGTGAAAGAATTAAATGAGTTGATGTGTGTGAAGCACCTGGAACAGAGCTGGCCTGGGATGTGGTGAGTCCTGCTAAGGTTCCTGTTCAAGATTCAAACCTCAGCTGATTATGCTGTCCCCAGCTGGCCTCTTGGCTTCTGTACCACTCCACCTCATGCTTATGCTGGTTTTTTTGGCAAGCAGGCTGGAGGGATCCTTTAGGTTATAAATAATTTAAAGAGCAAAGTGAAAGACAGGTGTTAGGAAATGGATGTAGACCTTATGCAGATGGGCAGGGAATCCATCCATGGAGGGAACTGAGAGGGAGGGGAAGTTAAAAGGATTAAGATACAAAATGTCTGTGTACCAGCCTTCCGTGTTGAATGCATTCACTAATAAGAAAAGTTAAAAAGTCCTAAGTCAGCCCACATCATCTCTCTATTCAGAACCCTCCAACAGCACCCTCCTTGCTCAGTAATGTCCTCCGCAAGGCCCAGGAGCTCTAGTGTCAGTTCTCTGATATCCTCTGCCACAGCCACCCTGGCCTCCTCTCTACTTCTCTACCATCTTCTCTGCTGCCTCAGGACCTTTGCACCACCTGCCCCCTCTTCACTTATGCAACCTTCAAGACTTCTGTCACCTTGACAACACCTATTCCCACAAGCCTATTCTGGGCTGTATCCCTCATCTGGGCCTGCACCTCCGAGGACCATCACCCAGCTCTTATTCTCCTCCCTTCTGCCATTCCCTATTATTGGCTGTCCAAGTCAATGTTTTCTATCCCTCCACCTCCATGACACATAAGTGTCCCGAGGGCAGAAGTTGTTACGCACAGCTGTGACTCTAAGTGAACAGTGTCTGAACTGGGAATGTCACATGAGCTGAGCACCTCCTGAGAATGCCGTTTCCCAGACCCCAACTGGGCTTCTCTGGGGGAAAGGCTGGAGATTGTCTTGTTAAACTGCCCCCTGTCACATGGACCCAAAGCAGACCCACATCTGAGAGACATTCCACAGAGAGGCGAGGCCTGCATTCCAGACCCTTTGCTATCTGATGGTCACACCCCAGCCCAGAGGCCACAGACCACATCCCTCTGTGGGCCCTTGCTTTTCAAGTTCTTGAGTGTTGCTGGTCTCTCTTATAGAGGTAAAATTCCCAATGCTATGTGAGAAACACTTGCTTTTACAAAAAGTGGCCAAAGGCATGGAAAAAGTTCCTGCTAGGATCAGACCAGAGAAAGGCCTTTCCAGTTAGCTGAGGAGGTCTCAGCCTTGAAGAAGCACAATAGCCTGAGCCTGGGTGGGTGAGGAGGGGCACTGTCATTGGGAGACAGGAGGGGGGAGATCATGGTAGCGCCAGGACCACAAATGGGGCAAAAGTAGTACCACAGAGCCCCACCCAACTTCCCCCTGGCCTTGTCTGCAAACAAGGCCTCTCACCCTGCCTCCTAGTGCTCATTCCCTACCCGCGCTTGACCTTTGACCACCATGCTTCAAACACTCTGGCCTTCTCTGAATCAGTCTTGCCTCAGGAGCTTTGTACATGCCAGGGTCTAGGGCAGGAATGCTACTGTACTATCCTCAGCCTCGCTGGCTGACCCTCTCATATCAATGCCCTCCTCAGTAGAAGCCTGTCATGCTCCATCTCCTCTCCTGCCCAACTTTATAGTTACATCCCCTTCCGGTCTACTTACCTAAGTGCCTGGAGCAAGGACTGCATTGTTCTGGTTGGCTGTCCTCTCTCCAGGCCCTGCAGCAAAGCCTGCACATGGTGATTACATCACACACTCTGTCATCTTGATGCCATCTCTTCCTTCCCGATAAACTGGATCCTCACAGCTCAGGGCCCATAGCAGTGGAGGATATCTTCCAAGGATCTGGTGTCCTCTCCTCCCTGAGGACAACTCCCCCAGGGAGCCCTCCCTTCCCACTGCCCTTGACTCTTAGTCTTTGTCTCACCAAGGAGTCCCTGGGTTCAGTGCCTGGGTACAGAGGCAGAGTAGTGGGCTGGAATCCTGACCATGAGGTCTAGCCAGGTGTCCCTCATGGTAGATTAACTAATTGTCCACTTGTAAACCCAGATGAACTGAGTCAGCGTGGTTCTGGGTATGGAAGGCCCACCTGAGGACTGTTGCCAACAGCATAAAAGAATAACTGGAGTAGAAGATGGTGTGCTGTTGATCTTCCTAGGGAAGCTTGTTGTTCTGGTTTTCCTGCTATGAACTCAGCTGTCCTCATTCTCAGGTCCTTGCTTGGGTCCTTGCTGTCACCGAGCATGGCTGTGGTTCTCTTTGAGGGAGCTCTGGTCCTTAGTTTGAGTGTTGCTTCCTGGCTCCAGTGCAGATCCCTCAGCCTGCTGTCACAGACTTTCTAGCTTCCACCACTGACCTTTAGGCCATCCCAGTGCAGACCCTTGATACAGACTTGCATGAGGTATTGTTGTGGGCTTTAGGCTTCCAGCTGCACCCTTAGAGGACATTGCCATGGACTTTAGGTCTTCAGCTGGACTCAGTGCAGTACACTGTTGTGGGATTCAGGCCCTCAGCTGGAATTTTTGGGTCTCTAGTGTGTGGACAGATCTCTTGCACTCTTCTGCATTTGAATCTGTGAATGAATTTTATAAAATAATTTTATAAATTATGTATCCTTTATTAAATTGATTCCCTTGCAAACCCTGACTACAATATCCCTGAACAGATCATTCTCCACTGCTGGACAGAAACCCTTCAAAGAACAGTGTATTGGACCAATGGAGGTGAGCAGGCAGAGCGAGGGAGTGTTTGCACAGGAACCGGGAGAGAGTGCAGCAGCAAGGGGAGGTGGCCACATGGAATACAAGGTGCAGATGGAGAACAGAAGTCAGGACCCTTGCCCACCAAGGCAGTGACTTCCAAAACCTTTCAGCTGTAACCTGAGCTCAGAAGCATATTATCTGTCACAAGCCTAAAAGAAGAGTTCAGTGCAGTGCTATTAACTTGCTACCTGCAGTGAGTTTTGATTATTCTTTTCTTCTTCTCCTATTTTATTTTTTCCTTCAATATCTGCTCTTGACGATACTGACAGCACCAACCCAAATGGACTTCATGACGCATACTGGGTTCCAGCATTAGCTGGGAATAACCTTGACCTGGCTGATAAGTAAGCAGTTGGTCCTTTTCAGGTCCAGGCCATGCTGGGCCCCTTCCCTCAGCAAGTTGGGATGATGAGAGATGTGTGGTGTCTTCCTCCTCCCTGCTGGGTTGGACCCTGTATGCCACCCTAGGCTGGGTTATGCCTCAATTACTTTTTTCTTTGATCTCAGGAGATTTTAGCACTAATTTCCTTAACCTAAAATACATTCACTTGGTAACATACCCAGGGTGCTCTGTCTTAGATGAGCTATGTCCCAAGGCTGATTTCCAGGACAACAGCACTTGGGCGCTTGGCTTAGTTTGACCAAACCAAAGTAGTACAGAGGGGTACTCTCTACTCTCCTCCACTGTCCCCTAACAACTGTATCGATTGTCTGTGTCTGTGAAACTGATTATTCCAGGCAGCTCGGAGAAATAGAATCATACAGATTATATTAGATTTGTCACTTTGGGATTAGTTGCTTTCTCTTGGCATGGTGTCCTCTATGTTGTAGCATGTGTCAGAATTTCCTTTCCTTTGAAGGCTGAATGATATCCCCTTATGGATACAGGCTACATTTTGCTTATCCACTTCCCCATGCACAGCACCTGAACTGCTTCCACCCTTGGCTGTCATGAGTGATGCTGCTCTGAACATGGGTGTGCCTAGCAGCCCTCTTTGCAGGATAGCAAAGCAATCTTTAAAAAAAATCTAGTCAGTTATCTCCCTCCTTTAAACAAGTTATTGGATTCTCATTGCTCTGAGAATACCAACACAAATCTTTATTGGATCTTCAGTCCCTTAGTACCACTTGCAGTCCCTTAGTGAGTTAGGAGGTGAATTTAGTGACACTGGAACAAAGAAGGATGGAGTGGAAGGGAAAGCATCAGTGCTCATTGCAGAGATCCAGGAATCAAGGATTTATGAAGTTTTATTTCCACGATATATGTTGGTTCAGCCAATAGATTTCTTAGTAGAGGATGTGGTGAGGGTGGCTTCCTCCATACTTGAGCCCCAATCTTTGTCTTCCTGGCTCTCTGTCTCAGTTTCCTCACACATTCACTTGACCCCATGCTGATGCCCACTGAACCGGGAATGTATGCACTTACCAGAGAAGTACCAAGCATGCCATAGGTGCTCAATAAATGCCTGTTGGATGAATGAGTAGATGAACTCTACTGGTAGCCAAGAACAGAGCAATTACAGGGACTAGAATCCCAAGATGGAGCATGCTTGGCAACTCTGGGTGGTTTGGGGGACTCAGTGACACATGTGTTAAGTAGAGACAGCCCAGGTTCCCTTGGGGACCAGACCTGCAGAGGCTTTTTCCAATCCTCCCCTCTGAGTTGCCTGGCCTTGGTTCCACAATCTCCTCAGTCAGGACCGACATTTTTCAAGGCCCATCACATCTCCTTCAACTTGACATTTGCAGTTTCCCAGGTGACCAGTCTGTTCTTAAGGTAGAAAGAGCCTCTGTTCATTCTCTGCAGCCTGCAGAAGGCATCAGTGCAGTCATCCTCTTTGACCCCTGGCAGCTCCTTGTCTGAGAACTCAGATAGCAGTGTTTACTGTGGGGACTGAAAGAAGTGATGTGCTTTGCAACTGGCCTGTTGGAGTTTGCCAGAACTGATAATCAGTCACCTCTGATTGTGGGAAGAGGTGTGACCCAGGTTGTTGGAGAAGCTCACAGAGCCTTGTCTCATAACGTCTTGTCTACTCAGTGAAACTTTTGGCCCTGTGTGGACTTTGGGTTTTCTGGTGATGAGCAAATAACTCTAGGAAAGATTGTGTGTGAGGTTCAGCCTCAGGTTGGCAGAGGACTCTTCCCTTTCTGAAGGTAGGGACCATACAAAGGTTCCACACAATCTAGGGAAGGCGCCGAGAGAGGAGGGCAGGCAATCAAGCCCTACCTGGTCTTGACTTGAAGACATAGGTTAGAACTGTGTATGCCAGATTAAATTGTTACTCTATTAAAAATTCTGATGAAAACATTAAACCACAACAGTCGCAGAAAGTAAATACTATGCGATGTGGGTGGGAATGTGTCCAAATACATACATTACCTTGAATAAAAGGGATTTTCTAAACAGAGCACCAAAATCAGAATCCATAACTACTCTATATTTTGCCACAGAGGTATAAACTAATTAGGCAACTCCAAAAATATTGGGGACCACAGATAGAATACTCAGGGCCACAGATAGAACACTCATTCATATGCAAACAGTTCATACCCCATAGTAGGAGAAAGATCTAGATCCCATAGCAAGTAGAGGGGTAGACACAGGCATTCCACAGACGAAGCTCAAACTGCCAGTAAAATGTAAATAAACATATGAAAAACCCTTGAACTTCACTAAGTATCAAAAAGACACAAGTTAAAACAATGACTTCTTTTTTTAACCTATCATGTTGGCAATTATTGATCAAAAGTATGTCACTTTTTATAGATTATGTATTTATAATAAATGTATTTATTATCCCGGTGCTGATGGAAACATGGGAAATGAGCACTGGGATCTGCAGATAGTGGATATCACTTTCTGATGCAGTTCTGAAAGCCCTTTTTGTGAGTGTCTTTAGTTGTGTTGTTATGGCTGCTTCAGTGTTCTGGGTTGATTCAAAATGTTTACATATCATGGTCATTTTGACTTTGGAGGAAAAGTCAGAAGTCACACAGAGCCAGATCCAATGAATAAAGGACACACAGTACAGTAATGTTTTTATGAACCTGCCTTTCCATTAGATGGCACTCAGCAGCAGCATTCCCTGTATTTTTAATCACACTTTGTAAAGACACACAAAAGGAGGACTTCCATGCATGGAAAGTGGAAAGAAAGATAGGATAGGTATATTAATAGTGAGAGGGGGAAGCTGGGCTTGGTGGTGCACCCCTGTAATCCCAGCACTTGGAGGCTGAGGCAGGAGGATTGTTGCAAGTTTGAGGCCAGCCTGGGCTACAAAGTGAGCTCTAGGCCAGCCTGAACTGCATAGCAAGACCTTGTTTCAAAAAGACCAAAAAAAAAAAAAAAGTGAGAGGAGACACTTTCAGAGGGATTAATGACCATGTGTCCTTTACTGTAATAAATTTTAAAATTGTTAAAAATTCACATATTTTGATCATAGCTTATATATAATATGCTCTTATTTTTGTAATAGCAAGAAAGTGTTAACAATGATGTGATTATCAATGATTTTTTTATAACTAATTTCTGAAATTTTGGACAATGAGAAAATTTACTTTTATACTCGCAAAGAAGTTATTTCAAAATAACATACTAAGTTGTTACAATTAAAACACACATGCAACAAACCCATATTTTATTTCTGGCCATAAAAATAATAAGGCTCACTGCAGAAAGCCTGGTAAAGATAAATATCTAAACTAAAATGAGACAGCCCAGTATTAAATATAAATATTCAATAAAGGATCACTGTATATTTCTGCATATATTTCTAACTTTTTCTATTAACATATATTTTTCTTCACACAGTCCTATACAGTCCTATATTGTGTCCTACTTTTAAATTTTTAACTTTTATCAAGTAGTTTATTTTTAAATACTCAATTTAAATTGACAAATGAGAACTACCATATGAATGGGGCACAGTTACAATCAGTTTTCTTTCTTTCTTTCTTTCTTTCTTTCTTTCTTTCTTTCTTTCTTTCTTTTTCAGTACTACTGGGAATTAAACCCAGGGATACATCACAGCCCTTTCTTGAATTTTTATTCGGAGACAGGATCTCACTAAATTGCTAAGTTTCTCAGCCTGGACTAAAATTTAAAATTCTCCTGCTTCAGCCTTCCAGAGTGCTAGGATTATAGACATGCACCCCCATACCAGCTTCATTTTTTTAGAATTAGACATTAATCAGTTTGCAATTTTTCTCAAAGTAATGCTTTTCAATTAACACCAGAAGAACAAGTTTGTGCATGAATCTGATTATTTATTTGAATTGCTTTCATAGATGTAGATTTATTGGCTCAAAAGGTATGTATATAGTACAAGATTCCTTGCTGGAAATGTACCAGCTTGACCTCTTTCCAACAATATTATAATTTTAAAATATCCTTACCAATTTGATGAAAAGGGTACCTCATTTTAATCTCTGTGTCTTTGACTAGTAGGTTGAAAATTTCCCAGTACAAGGAAAATTTCCAGTACAAGTACAGCCATTTATAGTCTGCCTTTATTTTCCTTGAGCTGGTGTTTCTCCTTATATGCTCTGAAGTGACTAGAAATTCTTCCACAAATCTTCAAGTGGCTAATATGAAGCTGGGTGGGGTGCCACCTCCCTCTCTGAGTCTCCTCCTAAGTGAAGCTGCCTAGGATGTGGTAAACAGTGGTTACACCTTTGGTTCCTTGTGGGCTGCTTAGAGTTTCGTGACAGCTAGTGATCTCCATCTGCTGGGCTCAAAGGAAAGGTACCTCAGGGAATGGAATGAGACTTCAAACTTTAGGTTGGCCCTGTATTAAATGTCAAGGACTTTAACCAAGCAAGAGTGACTCATTAACTCTCAGTCACCCGTCAGTGCCTGCCAGCCAGATTCAGCTGGGGAGGGCAGGCTGGAGCCAGGGTAGTGGTTTGGATCTGTCTTCACCTCTGAATGTGAATGCAATTCCTCTTCAGTGTACATTGAAGACTTGACTTTGGAATTCTTCTCAAATAATTTCCACCTGTCATTTGCGGGGGTGGGGGGGTTGTCCTCAGGCATGTCCATTCCATTATTCATCTTTTGGTTGTGTTTGCATGAATACCATGAAGTATCATATTACCAAGAATTCTTTCTCTCCTTTTCTCTGAGGACTCCTCTTTCATAGTGGTTGTTCCTATTTTATAAATTTCATTATGCCTATGGCCATAACAATAGCACCTACCTCATGGAGAAATTATGTGATTTGCCAAGCACTTGAAACAGTGCCTAGCATACACTGATCATTCATAAGCTTTGTGCTCATTAAAGTAATATATTGTTTTTGCTAGGGATCCATAGAAATTTTTCCAAGAAATTTGGAAGTTTAGAGGTTATAACCATGGCCTCCAGTATGTTGTCTGCTTCTTGTCTCACACAATAGCCCAGGAGCCTGAATCCTTCTGGCCTTCCCCAAGGCAGTTGATACAGAATATTTCCACATGTCAGAAAGTTCTACGCGACAGCACTGATCTAAAATTCTAGCAATCGACAGCACTGATATAAAATTCTAGCAATGCTTCAGGGATTGCTGAGATGACTAAGAAATAACCCTGACCTCCAAGAAGGCTTCTGTTGACTTATCATATGTAGATCCTCCTTCACAGATGTTGGGATTGCGTCCCAACAAAATCCATTGTAATATGACAACAGTGAAGTTCAAAATGTATTTAATACATTTAACCCTCAGAGCATGCGAGTTTAGTGGCACTGTAGGCTAAACATTGTTACCGTTGTGATCATGTGGCTGACTGTTCTGTTTCTGCCCAGTATCATGAGAATTGACTGCATATTTTTACCCTAGGAAGAAACCAAAATTAAAAGTACAGCTATTGAATGCCTATCACTTTGCACCATAACAAAGTTTAAAAAAACTGTTAGTCAAACCATTATAAGGCAAGGCATTATAATGGTATTAGTAAAGGACTTTCAGATGGCAGAGGGACAGTATGACAAACAAGATAGACACATTCCTTGCTTTCACAGAATTTCTTGTCCTGTGAATGTCTTTTGTAATAAATACTCAAAATATTATTGGCTTAAACAAGCTAGATTTTTGATTTCCTCTCCCCTGACAGCCCACTCTGCTGAAATGGTTCCATGTCCTGAAGCTATTTGGATCTGTATTCCTGCTCCCTATGGCTCTCCACTCCCCAGAGTTTAACCTTGTGGGCCTACCCTTGAAGGTTCATTGGCCACCCTTGAAAGTTCATCCCTACAACCACACTGTAGCCAGCACACAGGAGGAAAGGCACACTGAGTGGAGGACCCCAGAGCTCAGACTACCCACGTAGGAGCCTGGCATGGAGCAGCAACAGCTGGGCAGACTCTGCCACACTTGGTCCTTAGCTGCAGAAGCCAGGAGAAGCATAACATCTTTGGGAAGCTACACTGGATCTGGAGGTGTTGCTACTGGAGGCTTTCAGCCAGCAACATTTCTCACAGCATCACTTGATGGGGATCTGAGCAGGACACTCCATGACAGTGACACTATTTTACAGACAGGGACAGTGGAACAGAGGGACATGACTGGCTTGGCCAGGTGTTGCACAGGCAAGAAGTATTAGACAGTGGGTTTGAATTCAGGTAGTCCCCTCTATTGGGGAAATCCAAGGCAAAGGATCCTCCTTGGGATGGGTCAAGTGGGAATAAGTGGACACTTGTGAGGGTCCTATCAGGCAGCGCTTTCAATGCCAGAGTAAGTTAGGTTGTGGGAACCATGGAGAGCACTTAGCCAGGATGACCCCTCTCATTGGCAATGCACATTCTGCTGCGTGAGGATGAAGGTGGCAGAGCTGGTAAAGTGGGCAGTATGGGCCTCTACCAGTGGACAGGCCCTGAGGTCAATGGGCTGAAATCACTGGATATGGCTCTGGGTGAGTTGGCACTGGAGGTGCTGTTGACCTGAGGTGCCCAGGTGTTACAGATTGACTTATGCCCCCAAAATTCATAGGAGGAATTCCTAATGCCCAATGCCTCCAAATGCGGATTTGGAGAAAGGAATTTTAAAGAGGTAATTAAGTTACAGTGAAGTCACTGGGTGGTTCCTAATCCAGTATGATGTATGTCATTATAAGAAGAGGAAGCAAGGAGACAGATGCATAGGGGCTACCCATGTGAGGATACAGGGGGAAAAGAGCATCTACAAACCAGAAAGGGAGGCCTTAAGTGAAACCCATCCTGCAGCACCTGGATCTTGGCCTTCTACCTCTAGAACTGTGAAAGATACATATCTGTCTATAGAATTTGTTCCGGCAGCTTCTGTAGGCTCACACTCTAGGGTACAGGGGCAGCTTGAGGGGTTCAGGTTTGGCGCTTTCACTTTGTAATGTCTATGAGGCACACAGGGGAGATTCCAGGGCATGGGGTTAGGATGAGGCCAAGGCTGAATGCCCAAAGCTCATGGGTGCAGTCTATGCTATGAGAACTATAGGAACCCTACAGCTAAGCACTCCTGGGTAACAGTGAGCAGTGAGGGCAGGATTGCTGACAGCCTGTGTGCACCCTCAGGGCAAGCCCTGCAAGGTCCCGTAACTCATTCAAAGGAGTGCTGGTCGGGTATTGAACCCTGATGTGGGCTCAGCCATGTACTCATGCCCATCGCTGGGGCCCCAACACCACATGCAGTTCTGACAGGCAAGCGTGTGTGGGCCACACTGTAACGATAGCATCCGGACTCCATGTGGTCCCTGTGAGTGACATGCTACCTCTCCCAGAACCATGTTCTATTCTACAAACTGGGGATGCACCAACAATTGCTCAGGGCATCACGAAGATAAAAAGAACATTTTTTTACAAAGGGCTTGAAATGCTGTGTGCATATTGCCTTAGAACATAAGGGTTGGAGAATTGTCTGTGGTTCTCTCCTCTCTGGCAAGAAATCCATGCAGGAGAATCTCCCTGCTGTATCTGCAGACTTTTCTCCCCCTGGTGGAGGTAAATGCTATATCCAGTGGCTCAGGCAGCTCTTCCACTAATTAGGATGCCAGTGTCACACTGTTCATTTGTTTATTCACTCACTCATTAAACACAAACTTACTGAGTCCATGCTGTATTCTGGCCAGTGTGCTGTGAAAGACAGGTAGACCTGGGTTGAGGGGTAAGGTTGCTGTGGGACTATGCTGCCAAAACAGTAAACTTTGAGTAATTATCTAAATGGTGAATGGAATTACCCAGGCCAATGGGATGTTGGGCAACAAACAGGCAGGAAGCACAGCAGAAACAAAGACAGTCTACATAAACCATCTGGAAGATGTTCAGGTCTCCTTCCATAAAATTGCTTGTTATGGATTAAAAACTAGTGGTCAATTTAACACCAGCTGAATTAAATCAGCATAGTGCTGAGTGTAGATGGTCCACCTGAGGAAAGTTGCCAGCATAAATAGAGACATGGAGAGGAAGGGGGGTGCATTGTGGGTTCTCCTAAATGTTGCTGTTTCAAGTCATTGGTTCTCTTGAAGGAGCTCGTCATGACTAGCTTCCCCAATATGAGTTTGGCCATGACTGTCACAGGAGCTCCAGACCTTGTTGGTAAGAATGGCTGTGGTTCACTTTGGGGGAGCTCTGGTCCTTACATTGAGAATTGCTTCCTGACTCTGTAGGGAAAGATGTGTGCTGTTTAATCTCCAGGAGAAACTTGTCACGCTGGCTTTCTGGCATGTACTTGACTGTTCTTATCGACGGAGGAGCTTGGAACCTCCATGTCACTGAGGATGGCTGTGGTATGTTTCAGGGCAGTCCTGGTTCTTATTTTGAGTGTGACTTCTCAGCTTCAGTGTAGTACCCTCAACCTACCAGCACAGCTCCTTCAACACTCTGGCATAGACTTTCTAGCTTCCACCGCTGACCTTTGGGCCTTCCCAGCACAGATCCACAAAACAAACTGGCGTGAATCTTTCTTGTGGGCTCTAGACCGCCAGGTGGACTCATGGAAGGCATTGTCATGGGCTCTAGGTTTTCATCTAGATTCATGCAGGACATTACTGTGGGATCCAGGCCTTTGGCTGAATATTCCAGGTCTTTAGTGTTATGGACTGATTTCCTGCACTTTCTTGTGTTAAACTCTGGCTGGTCATCATAAAATAATATTATAAATTCTGTGTCCTGATTCTAATTGTTCTCCTCACAACCCCTGACTACAACATTGCTCTTCTAGTTTCTTCAGTGGCCAACTTTATTATCTGTTTGAAGTATGTTCCTCAACTCTTTTTAATTTCTTTCAATTTCTTTTTTAAGGTTTTTTAAATTTCTTGTTTGTTCCAAGTCTTTCTGAAATTCATTAATTCAATAATTGGGCACTTACTCTGTGCTTGGTGCTAGGGATAAGAATGGACAAAAACACTGCTCTGGTGATTGAAGGACACAGGAGAAACAAAATAAAATATATAGAAAAGATTAGAAGATAAAAAGCAGTACCAAGAAGAAAAGATAAACAGGATAGGGAGCTAGGAAATATCAGGAGGTATAGTAACATTTTAGACTGGATGCCTAATTCAAGGCTCCCTAAGAAGCTAATGGTTGAATAAAAACATGAAGGAGGGGAGAGAGCCAAGTGAATTCTAGGGGAAGAGCTCCTCCAGGTAGAAGCAAGAGCAAATGCAAAGGTCCTGAGGTGAGATCTGGAGTGTTTGAAAAAGCACAAAGAGTCCACTCTGTTTGAAGTAAAATGAGGAATAGGGAGAGAAGAAGAGACAGTCAGAGATGGAATGGAGGGCCAGGGTCCTATAGGGTACTGAAGAGGACCATGAAAACTTGGGTTTTACTTATTCTGAATGAAGTGGGAGTCACTGGAAGTTTCTGATTCAAGACAGACATGATCTGACTCAGGTTTTAACAGGATCTTCTTCACTAATTTTCAGTTTCTGAGCATCTGGTTCTTCTTCCTGTGCACTGAAACTGCTAAGGATATATTTTAATTTCTGAGATGCTTCTGACTTTTTCCTGCATTTTCCCCCCAGGGGATAGGAGGCGCTGGACAGAGAGTATGTGGGGAATGAAGAACCAAGGGCAAGCAGGGCAGATGGGTAAGTGCTTTGGTAATGCCTTACGCTGTCCTGCCCAGAGATAGAATTGTGAGTGACTGAGCTTTACAGACTTCTTCTCCTTTTAAAAAGATGTGCACAATCCACCTGTTCTGCCCATACAAGCCAGACCTGTTATAATGCTGTAAGTGGCCATGAACTTTCGTAAACTAGAAAGCTTATCAGCATCCTCATTCCCAACATAGGTCCCCTCAAAGTCCCCTGGCCAAGTCTTGGTTTGGCTGCTGGTGGCTACAGGAGCTGCATCCAAGGCACTAACCTGAAAAAAGGGTCTCGAACCTGGATCAAGCCAGTGCAGACCTACTGGCTACAAATCCCCACCTTAGCCACAGCCTCCAAAGAAGCAGGGGAAGATGCTCCTCACCTCCCAATGCCATGAGGAAAAGGAAATCACTACCATAGAAGGAGCTGTCTGTCCATGTGCCCTGGGGTGTTCATAAGATGCTCTGTAGGGCAGATAAGTCTGGTCCTGTTTCATCCCTTTCCTTTTTCTTTCAGCTGAGTGACTAGGAAAGGCATGTGCCCTCCCTCAGTAGGTTTCATCTGTAAAATGCTTAGCGGGGGATCCAACTGGAATGTGGGCAAAAGGGCACAGCAGGTACATGGCATCCAGTTCACGTGTTTCCCTAGATAAGCCTGGCTCTTCCTACCTCTATGTGAACAAAACGAGTGTCTTGATTGCTTTAGATTAGAACAGTGGGAGATGGGAAAGCACCGTGTAGTCTTAGGAAAGTACCCCAGAAACAGACGCCAGTGATCTGAAGTAGGGGGTCAGTACATCTCAGGCTGTGCAGCACACTTTCAGGAAGGTGACTGAGATTGTTCCGCTGAAAGACCAAGTGCCGTATGTCTTCGACAACATGTACCCCTAGTCAAATTTCTTACTTTCTCTGGCATTGAACAGGAGAAACAGAGGTTTGTCCCAGGCTGAGGGTGGTAATGGGGTGGCGCAGACAGCTCCACCGCCAGGCCCCGGAGAGGCAGCCCCCAAGTGGACTGCACTAGAGGACCATCTCGGGGCTTTCCGTGGGTCCCGAGGCAGCTTCACGTTCTCACCTGGAGACCAGACCTTAGAAGGGAACCCTCGTGGACACAGCGAGTCCACAGGGACTGGCCGGGGGCCCGCAGTGGGCTCGGCGTGCAGACCCACCGGCACCCCGGCCTGGAGCATAAGCGCAGCTCACTCCCTCAGCGCCAGCGCCTCTGGGGCCAGGCCGGCCCGGGGCGGGGCCGTGACGCGCGACGCCGGCCAATGAGGCGCGCGCCCGAGGCCGAGCCTCCTGCGAGCCTTCTCGGCGCCCGTGGCGTCACGTGAGCCGCAGGGAGTGAGCGCAGAGCGCGGCGGGCTGGCGGCGGCGGCCGAGTAATCCGCCACTGCGACCCGCGGGCCAGCGGGGCGAGCGAGCTCGGGAGCCGCCGCGGCTCGGTCCGCGGCCGCCGCCGGACCCGGAGCAGGGCCCCAGCACGAGCTCGGCGCAGGCCGCGGGGCCGCTGCACCACCAGGGCCTGGCCGCGGGCCAGGCTTGCGCCAAGTTCAGGTGAGAGAGGCGCAGCGGGGACGGACGGCCGGGTGGACGCGCGGTGTCACCAGGGGGCTGGCCGGGACGGGGAGGTGGCGCTGCAGTCCTCAGGGTGCGCCGTCTTGGGCTCAGGGAAATATGGGAGGAGCAGGGAGCCCCACAGCGGGCTGGAAGGGGTCGGCCCCCCGGGAGAGTGACCCCTAGTCACCCCCACCACCCTGGCACCTTCCTGCAGCCTGCTCACTTAGTGCCTGGCCTTGCGTGTCCGTAGAGCGCCTTACGCACCGGTCTTCCCATATGGTCCGCGTCCGGCGGGGCCTGGCGGGCGAAGAGGGCGGGAGGATACCCTGACCGGCTGCAGGAGGGCTGGGGGGGCGGTGGCGGAGGGGTTACTCTCGGTCACCACAGCAGTGTCACGGAAAGGGGGGCATGGACCGAGAGTGAGTGCCTAGTGGGCTGCGCTCCAAACCTCTACGGAGGTGGAGGTGTCCCACCAGGCTCCCGATGCCTTTCTCTCCCATGCGCATTCTCACTCACGCGTGGGCACCCTCGCAGCTCCGCACGCCAGCACTTGGCAGACACCCGCACGGCCACATCAGCCACCCTGCCCCCACCCCCCGCGCGCACGCTCAGCCATAGGACGAAAACTCACACCTTTTTGCGCACAGCCGCTGCATTCACACGTCTTGAGTTCTGACACCCCCCCTCCCCAGTTCCCGTGTTGATAGTCTCCCAGCTGCTTAAACCCAATGTTATCAGAGAGGTGGTTCAGGAGGACAGCTGAGGTGGCAGAGGAGAGTCCACCCCTACCCAGTGTCGCCCTCCGGTTCCTTCTTTCCTCCCCATGTTACCCACGGAAAGCCTCTCTTCACTACAGCAGAAGGGCAGTTTTCTCCCACTGTCCCACGAAGGTGAGCCCTTCGAATCTCTTCCCTCCCATGGACAGGGTGGCCCGGTGAGGAGCTCCCCTGCTGTCCTACAGGTGCAAGAATGGAAAGACTTGGTGACTTTGGGGCCTGCGGGTGGCGCAGGGAACAGAGACTCTTATTTTGAAGGGCAGCTCCCACCCGCCACCCCCGTGATTTGCACGCTGACCCAATGGCAAGCCCTTGGCCGAAGCTGGGCTTGTTATCAATTACATGTTGTTCCTGCAGCCGCTGTGTCCCCGCGAGGATAAACAGCAGGCTTGGCTAGCCGAGGGAGGGGGCGGAGTCCAGCCTCCGGCCAGAGATGGTGCCCAGAACAGTGTGTCTCCTCCCACTGCACACAGCTTGCGCCACGTGCTGCTGTTTTTTAGGACCTGGGGCGTCTTCAGCCCTGGCTCTCCCTCTCTTTAATGCCCGAGCCATGGGAAGTCTTAGGGCCTTCATCACTCTCAGTGTGTCCGTATCCTGCCTCTGGGTCACGCGTCCCTGTGCTAGGATCCTGTTGCCTGACTCAGACCGTCCCACTCCTGGCTCCCAGAATCACCTTTCACTCACTCACACCCATTCAGCAAATTCTGCCAGGCCATTTTTGACTGACCAGTCAGAACAGCTTATATTCTGGTGAGGAGGTAGACAGGAAGCAAAATTCACAAACACCTAACCAAGATAGTTTCCCACAGAAGTGCTTGCCTGGAAGAATATAATATAGGGTGATGTAACAGAGTGACTTCTCAGCTGAGATCTAAATAAGGGTCCTCCACCTGGAGTGCTGGAGGGAGAAGGACCCACACAGAGGAAAGAGCTAGGACAGTGCCACTTGGTGGGTGAGCAGTTAGGGATGGATAGATGAGTAGGGCCCTGGTGCTCTAGCTGCCTTGAGGAGATTAGGTCTTTGTTGTTTTGTTTTTAAGTTGGAGTCTCTTGCTGTGTAGTTTAGGTTGGCCTTAAACTCACTGTATAGCACAGACTAGCCTCCAATTTGTGGCAGTCCTCCTGCCTCAGTTTCCCAAGTGTTGGGATTACAAGTGTACATCACACTTGTACATGTTACCCATGTACGGCCACATCAGCCACCCCCCCCCCCCCCCCCCCCGCATGCTCAGCCTAGCATGGAGATTGGGTCTTATTTCTTTTGGACCTCATTGGCGGAGTTTCCTTCCACTCTTAAGCAACATTCCTATTTCCCCTACTATTTCTTTTTATAGCATTTTATCTGTAAGTATCTTGGTTTCTGTCTTTAAAAGGTAAGGATTTTTAAAATATGTAGCCACAATACCATTGTCACACTTTGAAATATTAGTGGTAATTTGTTAATATTATGGAATACTCAGTTTGTGGTCACATTTCAGGGAAGGTTTGAAGCAGGCCTATTATGAGTCCAGGGGGGGTCAAAGGCCCCCTAAATCCTTAGCATCCCAGCAGCATGGGAGCAGGAAGAGTGGGGGTCAGAGATACTACTGTTTACCATATGTGAAGGCTGGTCCTCGTGGCCTGAACTAACTGACCCCATGGTGGTGTAGATAGAGCAGATAATAAGTGAGCAGCATGTGTGAGCTCATTGGATGCTCACAAACTGAGATGGGCACAGAGGTTGTGCCGCTTCCCTGAGGTTCCAGCTAATAGTTCAGATAAGGGGGCATGCACTGGCTTAAGAGGTCTAGAGTGGAATGTACTCAGTCTTGTCATCTTCACCTTGTCTCTTACTTTCCCTCCTTCCCAGCACCTGGTATGGTAACAAACGTATATTTTAAAACATATGTCTAGTTTTAAATCCTTATCTGAGTATTTAACCAAAAAGCCAAATATCCTTCATAGAGCTCCATGAAGCTTCCTGAGTTGGGAAAGAAAGCCCAAAGGTGCTGGCATTCCTAAGCAGGAGAGAGAGTTAGAAATCACTGAAGTATAGAATGGCTGGGGAAACTGAGGTTTGAGAGAAACAAAAGTCTTGCCCAAGGTCATAGCTGATGACTATAGTGGCCTGTTGATCACAGGCAGAGCTAAGTGCAGCCGAGAGGCAGAAGGAGGTGGGTGTAGAGGTAATGCCAGACTTGAGAGGATCTCTGGCTCCTGATACTGTATAATTCCCTTCCCCAACCTCAATAAACACCCAGTCTGCCATGGTCACTGGGCAGGGACAAAGGTCTAGAAGTGGCCTCATCATAGCTAACTCTGTTGACTCTCTGGACACCAGACCTAGCATGGCCTTTGGCTTCAAAGGACGCAATGTTCTCTTCTCTTCCAACATCCTCTGAGCCCCTCCTGGGTACCAGGTGTCATACCAGGCACTGGGGACACAGCACAGACAGTGAGTCCGCAGCAGAGTGCACTGACTAGAGGGGAAACGGGCATGAGCTGAGCCTTCCCGAGGCGGTGAGTGGCCCACGTGGGGAGTGCAGTGGCCATGGGTGTAAGACAGAAGACTCACTTTCCTCATTGGTCAAGGGAATCCTATCTCTTGTCCTACTAGATGGTGGTAAGGCACATGGTGGTCATACATGCAGGGTGCCCTGTGACCTCTTATTGACTTTATACCTGTGATTTACTGTCAGACGCAATGGAAGCATTTTGATCAAGCCCTACTCTTACCTCCTCTCTTCCCAGCAGGGGAAAATGAGGCTCAGGGAGATCTAAGAACTAAACTGTGGACAGATTTCCCCCTCACTGAATGGTAAAATGGAGCACCAAGGGCAGGTGTTTATCACTCTTTAATTTCTTTGCCTCCAGACTACAGTTGTCAGATTAAAATACAGGCAGCAGAGTTAAATTTCAATCTTAGAAAAGATAATGTTAAAATATAAAAATATCCCATCCAATAATATTGAGAGCATACTTATATTAAAAGTAACAGAATCTCAAGTTCACATTTATTGGGCAGCCTGTACTTTTATTTGCTTAATCTGGCAACCCTTTGGAAGCCCTAACTCTACAGAGGCCAGAGAGCAAGGAACCATTCTGCAATCCCTGTTCTGTGACACAATAGGAATGAAGCTGAGAGTCCTGTCTTCAGACATATGGTGGCTTCCTAACATTGGCTGTTCTTGGGTCTACAGAGCCTCCTCACATACTCTTTTCTTGCATTCACCCCCATCATTCAGAGATACACATGTGTTCTTTTCCAGGATAATTCTGGAAAATCTGTTTGAAACCAGAAGTGTTGAGGTTGTGCAATGAGCCTGGAGAAGGCTCTTTTGCAAACAAAGTGGTGCAATTTCAGAAAACACTTGCAGGCCCCATTCTCCCATGGGATGGAAGCAGGATCGAGGCATTTGGCAATGGGAAGCCTTGGGCAGGCAGTGAGGGCTGGGATGTGGGGGTGTGCAGACCCAGGAAATGCTGGCAAGTGAAGCGTCCTCTGACCAGGCCTCCCTTACTCTGTCTCCACAGCCACCACCAACACGGCCAGGCCAGCATGGTGGACCACTTGCTTCCAGTGGACGAGACCTTCTCGTCACCAAAGTGCTCCGTTGGTTTTCTGGGTGACAGGCTGGCCGGCCGACAGGTGTACCACATACTACCTTCACCCCTGTCTGAGGATGACAGTGATGCCTCCAGCCCTTGCTCCTGTGCCAGCCCCGACTCTCAAGCCCTCTGCTCCTGCTACAGTGGAGGCCTACACACCAAAGGCCAGGATAGCATCTTGGATTTTCTGCTGTCCCAGGCCACATTGGGCAATGGTGGTGGCAGCAGTGGAGGCACTGGGGACACCAGTGGTCCCATGACCTGGGGGACCTGGTGGAGGGCCCCTGTCCCTGTGAAGGGGGAGCATTGCTGCTTCCCTGAATTTCCTCTGGGTGACACTGATGACGTCCCCAGGCCCTTTCAGCCCACCTTGGAAGAGATTGAAGAGTTCCTGGAGGAGAATATGGAGCCAGAGGTCAAGGAGGTTCCAGAGAGCAACAGTAAGGACCTAGAGGCCTGTGGCCAGCTTCCCTCTGAGCCACATAGGAACCACCTCCATCATGGTTCTGGAGGAAGAGAATGTTGTACCCCTCCACCAGGTGGCACCAGCATGGGCAGCACCCAGGGACCGGGAGAGGGGCCTACACCCGAAGGACCCATCCCAGTGCTGCTACAGATCCAGCCTGTGCCTGTGAAGCAGGAATCAGGCACAGGGCCCGCCTCCCCTGGGCAGGCCCCAGAGAACGTCAAGGTTGCGCAGCTCCTGGTCAATATCCAGGGGCAGACCTTTGCGCTAGTGCCCCAGGTGGTGCCCTCCTCCAACTTGAACCTACCCTCAAAGTTTGTGCGCATCGCCCCCGTGCCCATTGCTGCCAAGCCCATTGGGTCAGGACCCCTGGGTTCTGGCCCTGGTGGCCTCCTTGTGGGCCAGAAGTTCCCCAAGAACCCAGCGGCAGAACTCATCAAAATGCACAAATGTACTTTTCCTGGCTGCAACAAGATGTACACCAAAAGCAGCCACCTCAAGGCCCACCTGCGCAGGCACACGGGTGAGAAGCCCTTCGCCTGCACTTGGCCGGGCTGCGGCTGGAGGTCAGTATGGTGGGGGACAGGTCCAGGCAGTGAACAAGTCCCTTCTCCTATCTGCTCACTTGGGCGTGTGGCTGAAGCCATTTTCTCCACCATTAGATAAGGTTGATTAGGAAGGGTAGAGAGGGTGGGCAGAGGTAGGGCCAGAGCTGGCACAGCTGCCTGGTGACTTCCTTGTCCCTCTGAATTACTAACGCCACCTGGGGTCTCCAGCTTCATCATGACCAGGTAAGGCTTGTTAGGAGCTGTACTGCCTACTGTGTCTCCCAGTGCAGTGGGGCTGGGAGCAGTGGAAGTGCGTTTGTGCTAACCAGGAAGCTGAGGGTGACAGCACAGGCTGTGTGCCAGGCAGAAGCCTCCCCCATGTCTGGCAGTGCCCATGGAGTAAGTATCACCATCATTCCCAGCTTTTGTCTGAGAATGTGAAAGCTTGGATTGGCCATGTACCTGTCTGAGGTCACCTTGCTCTGTAAATGGGATTTGAGCCCCAGAGGGTGAATCAGAGTGGTCACATTCAGAAAATGCTAGCTTCTCAGCCAAGGAAATGAGGTTTCTTCACAGATGCTTATGGGCACATGGGCTCGGCTTGGTTCCTACTTCCTCCCTGGGAACATGAGGGTGTGTTGGAAGCCACAAAAGCCAACCAAGAGAGAAGACCAGGTTGGGTGACAGTGCTGGGTCAAAGATACAGAATTCTTCTAGGATCTCTGCATGGCAAGCAGGGAAACTAGCCCTCAAAGGGTAGCAACCTTTCCTGGGGCTACCTGGCTTTTGAGTGCCAGAGGCAGATGAAATTCCTGTGCATCCATCTGTCTGGGCCCTCACTACTTCTTGCCCTCTGTGGGAGGACATGTCCACCTTTCCTGAAGTGGAAACAGCCTACTGGAAGCTTACCTGCTCAGCTGTCACAGACGGGTCCTTGTCAATGTAGGACATCCATCTCCAAGGGATCCCTGACCTGACTAGAAGTGAATGTGTGCTATCAACACATTTCTTATCTTTGCCACAGTCCCTGCTGTTCCTGCTGTGTGTGTGTTGGGGAACAGTGGCATGTGCATCCGTGTGCATGTCAATTTGTGTAGAACTGAACCTTGCAAATGGACATATAGCTATGTGTGTGCACATGCATACTTGTGTGTGCATCTTGCTTTCTATGTCTGTGACCATATGTGCTTGCACATCTCATGTGTATGGTGGTGTGTGCATGTTTGCACATGTGTATCTGTGGGGGTGGCACATGGGGCACAGTTTGTGCCAGACTTTGGTTCCAAGAGCTCATGATTGTTAGACCTGGGTAGGGGTCTTGGCCTGCTGAGGTTGGGCCACAGGCTGGGAGCAGTAAATGCACTGTGACCCTGGTAGCCCCTTTCCCTTGAGCACCAAGCTGGCTAGAGAAGGAACTTTTCTCAGAGTGTCTTGGGTTACAGAGGCCCTTCCCCCTTCCTGAGAGAGGATGTTACTCTTGGTCTTACCCTACCCCACTTCTCAGATAGTCCCCAGAAACCCACAAGTTTTTGGTCTTGGTGTCCTCTCTAGTGCCATGGCCTGCAGAATGAGCACAGAACTAATAGTGTCCTTACAAGGAAGGGTGTACAGTGGAGGGATGCTGTGTTGGGAGGTTATAGATTGCAGGGAGGAGCCCAAATGGGGGGATGATAAGGGCCTCATAAGGAGCGAAGGACATTATGACACCTTGTTTAGAAAAGGTAGTGGAGGCAGGGGTTTTGAGCACCATCTCTGGATCATCTACCAACTTGCTGTGTGCCTTTGGAGTGCCCCCCACCACAGAGCCTGTCTCCCTATCTGTAGAGTGGAAGCTAGCAGTTAGCAGCCAGGGATGGTGTATAGTAGTGATCAACAGAGCCCTCTTCTAGGGGACATGTCACTGTTGTACATGGTCAGAATCTGAGGTGTGCCCAGATTAGGATATTCCCCACACTCACGGGGACTCTGCTTACCTTCCTCCATTAGGGGGATGGATAGCCACCTCCAGAATACTGGTTCTGACTCTCGATGAGCTCATCTTTCCCAGTGCCATACCCTGGCCAGTGACCATTGGTAAATGGCTTCTCCAGTTGGGATGAGGTCAGGTGGGGCAGGGAAGGGATGGTCACAGCCACACACTGTCCACTCCCTGAGCAAGAGAGGGGCTGCTGTCTTCCTGCTGACCCAGAGCCAGAGAGTACATAGGGCCTGTAGCCCAGAGTGTATCTCAGAAAGGCAGACTGTGGCCTGCACAGCTGCTTCTGGAGGTCATGAGTTATCCAGGGCAGGAGGTGTGCAGATGAGGATGAACACTTGTGGAAGGGATTCAGTTATGTGCTGTCTGAACCCTGGCAGTGTCTTTTCACCTTCAACTCAGGAAGGTTTGGTGGGTGCTGGCATGGTGAGTTCAGTGTAGGGCAGCCCCAAGAGCTCTCTCTTCTATAATAGAAGCCCTTCCCTGGGCTTCTAGAGGGCTTCTCCAACTTCTCCCTAGCAGGTCTGCCTTTCATAATGTCACATATGGCAGAGACATTGTCCATTTGGCAGCTGAGGGAACCTGCTTCTGGGGGAGGGAGGACACTGTTTCTCTGAGAATGAGGGGAATCCCTGGTTGACTTCAGGGATCTTGGATCTGTGGGTTGTACCCAGGTTTGTAATGTCTCCCAGTGAGGTCCAAGGGTAGAATGAGCCCTGAAGCTCCTTTCAGCTGTCAAGTGGGAGGATGGGCACCTCATGGAGGCAGCTCAGCTTTGACAGGCTTAAAGGAAGGATGATGAGTTATCATATTTATGGGCCATTTACTGCATCCTGGGTACTATTTTCCAGCATTCAGTCCCTTGACTTCCCTCATTATATCCTGAGATTATTCTGGCCTCCAAATGTAGCATGCAATTTAGAGCACTTAAATTCCCATCTATACCTCCTACACTGGCCCAAAGGCTGCCCAGCATATTCCCTTCCCTCTTCCTCTTCCTGAGGAGGATCCAGCCACTGTCCTCTGGAGATCAAGCACAGGCCCACTTCAGGCCTTTGGTCTCCAGTAATATCCCCATGGTGGCTGTAATGGTCTTGCCATGGTCTAGGCATTGAGTTCTCGTAGTAGCCTTCTAAAGTGTAGGTACCAGCCTACATTCACAGAGGGAAAACAGGCATGGGAGAATTATATTGCGTGTTCCTAGGGACATAGCTAGTGAGTATGAACTTGGGGTGCACCTCTGCTGTGTGCCTCAGCCCCACTCTGCTCTTCTAGTCATGCTATCTGATACCAAAGTGGCAAAGCCCATCTCTCCCAGCCAACCAGTCTGTCGGCCATTGGTGAATGGCCTTTGTACTCATGGGCTTTGGGAGTAGAGCTGACCACAGCAAATGTGATGGTGACATGAGCCCCTCATGAATGCCATTAGGTGCTGCTCTGAATGTTTTGTGTATATTAGTTCACTTAACCCTTAAAATTGGTCTATGACATAGATATCAATATGTCATATCCATTTTACAGAAGGGGAGATTGAGGCATAGAACAAGTTAGTAAGTTCTCCACAGTCACACAGCTACTACATGGTGGAACTGGGAGTTTGATCAGAGCTGTCCTCTCCCTGTCCATCCCAGCCTCCGGGACCTCTCTTCAGCCCCTTCTGCACACCTTGGGGTATTGAGAGAACCTCCCTTTCTTCAACTAGGTCTGGCCTCCACCCTCACATCTTTGCTGCCTTTCTGCATGGGCTGCTCCCTACCCTTGAGGCCTCCTCTCCTCCTCTTCCTCTAGGCTATCTTGGGTGCTGGCACTGAGCCCTGGGCCCACAGAACAAGTCAGCCTCCTTGCTGAGCTGTACCACTCCTCCTTCCACTCCCCAGGTCAGTGTGTGCCTGGGTCCTTATCCCTGCTTGCTTCTGCTTCCATCCTGCATTCAGCATTCCTTGTTTTTTCTGCTCTTGTGATATGATTTTGTACCATTGATAGGTCTGAAGCCAGACTTTGCTTTTCTCAACCATCTGGGAAGTGGTTAGTTGCTGGCCTTCCTAGAAGTTGCCCTGCTTCATTCTCTTGACAGAGGCCTCCTTTGTTCCTCACAGCAGAACATCCTGTTCCAGAGTAGCCAAGCCATTTCTCCAGAAAGAATCCCCTTCTGCCGTAGCTAATGTGAATATTAATAACTGTCACAACCCTGGGTGGCAGGTACTGTTTTCATCTATAGTGGACACAAGAGGACCAGAAAAGAGCAATTACAGGCCCAAGCCCACAGATCCAGGAGGTGAGGGAACAGGCTTTAAAGCCAGTGATCTGGCTCCCAACCTGCTCTCTTGTCCCCTGTGTCACTGCTGTCCTTATGATGTGAAGTATTCTGTGACCCCATCTTTGTAGATAGAAGCTCCAAGGGTGACTGGGCAGGCTATGCATTATATAGCTCAAGAGCACTTCCTTTGTAGCCACTGAAACTTGTTTATATTGACTTTCTGACAGATGGTAGATGAGTATATGAAGGAAGGGACACCTTTACAGCAAGGTGCTATGTATACTAGTGCTCATGTTGCAGGCTGCTTCCAGGGAAACACCTGGATCCCATGCTGGACAAATGACAAGCCTTACCCCAAGCCCCTCACACATACTGTAGGATCTCCCCAGGGACCGGCCTTGCACTGAACTATATGCATGTGGTAAGAGCTGGCAATTCTTGAACAACTGCTACATGCTGAGAACGCCTCTAAACACTTACTTCATGGCCTTCTGCAGTCTCCTGGGATACATCAGTCATTTTCTCTCTGTGTAGGTGGAGAAACTGAGGTTTAACAAGCATAGTGACTTGCCAGTTTGCCTGGTCAGTCCAGAGGCTGTGTCTTACCCACCCCAATCCCTATTCCTTTCCAGTATAGTCACAGATCTTTCTATTGACTGCTGTTTGGAGAATGTGGTGGTGTGAGGCGGGATCTTCTGAGGAAGGTCCAGTCCCAGGAACAGTCCCTCAAGTACCAAGGTGCTGCAACAGCAGGGAAAGGGCTCAGCAGTGAGAACAACTTGTTCTAGCTTGTCCTAGTCTGCCTGTCCTTCCCTGGGTGTTTCCATAAGCAGAAATCTACTGTAGCATGTGTCACCTCCCAGATGAGTCCTGAAAGACAGAAAACACAAAGTCTTCATCGGATAAGTGAGGAAACTGAGGCCCCCAATAGTTCAGTCATTTGCTCAGGACCATGCAGGGTACCCAGTTGAATGAGAACTCTCAAGGCAAGACCCTGAGAAAGAATCTTGCCTCTTTGAGTCTCTGTCTATGGTCTTGCACCCAATAGGACTGATCCCAGCCCCCTGGCCAATGCCTGGGAAGACTTGCCCCTGCTAACTCACTTGTTCAGGAGCTATGTGCCCAACTCTGACTGGGGGCAGTTGGCCCTGTCTTGAGGGCATAGAGTCCTAGAAACACACTGCATAGCCAGGTAGGAGAGGCTCTGGTGAAAGCTGGCAGCATCAGTTGGAAATCAAGGCCATCTTGTGTTACCACAATAGGCACGCTGAGGAAAGAGACAGCAGCAAAAGACTGTGCAAGACCCTTGCTATGACCTCAGTTGCTCTGCCCTGCCAGTGACCCTGTATCAGTTCCTCAGCACCATCAGTCTGTTTCTTTAGAGAACAGTTGAACTTCACTGAATGCCAAGATATCTTGAGAGGCCTTTCCTTTGCCAGGCACCAATGATGTCTTAAATGTGGGTTAAAGTGCCAGCTTGCAAGTGTAGCAGCTTTTCCCTGTCTGGGAGCAGGTCCGTGAGCCCCAGGGCAGCAGAAGGGGCTGAGGCACTTACTATCCTGCAGAACCCTCCTGTGCTCACTTGCGCCCTTGCGCACACATATTTTACTGAATCCTGCTCCCCTTCCAGCTGCAGAACCAAGGTCGCCAAGGTCAAGACAGGTGGGTCACCTGCTCAGATCATTCGAATGGGTTGGGATCTGCTTTTCTGACCTACCACCTGACCTGCCTCTGGCCAGCTAACCTCAGGTCTAGAAATAAAATGTTAGGCCTGGTGCTCCTGTGTGTGTGTGTGTGTGTGTGTGTGTGTGTGTGTGTGTGTTCATGTCTGTGTGGATACATGTGTGCATGTATGTGAGAGCACATTGTGTGTGTATGTACACTATCCTTGCTGTGGTTCCTTGTCTTTCTCAGGCACGTCTAGGTCCACATTTTCATTTGAATGTACGTACTGAGCGTCTGCCATATAGCAGACAGTGGGCTGGCCCCAGAGGAGACCACAGGGAACTAGACAGACACATCGTCTTTGATAGAAATGACAGTCTAGTGGGACAGACTCATATTCTTCAAAATTTCAAAACTAATTTAAAATTGCAGTAGTAGTAAGAGTGAGGAAAGAGGTATGTAATGCACCTAGAACGAGGTACAGGCCTGGAGGGCTTTCCTGAGAGACTGGCATTTGAGCTGACCTGTAAGAGAAAGCAGGAGACAGCAAGGCTGGGGAAGGAAGAGCATTCTAGAGAGAACATTATGGACATATGTCCTGTAGCAAGTAGACCATAGAAAGCCCATTGTATGTGGAGCACAGAAGAGGCAGGGGTTAGGTGGCCAGGTGCCAGGACCAGTGTCAGATGGGCAGAATCTTGAGTCCCTGAAGTCAGTGATAGGCTGTTTGGACACCTTTTCTGGGCTGTGGTTCTTGCTTGTTGCAGGAGTGTTTGCCCCTAGGCTAGTAGAGATAAAGAGGGAGACATCAGGAAAACCATCTAAAACTCTTAAAAGTCTCTCTCAAGATACAGTTTTATCTGGGAGGCATCTTAAAGGGCCCCACATCCAGGACAGCAGGGGCCAGGAATGGTGCTAGTTCTGGTCCAAAGACCCCTTTCCCTAGTGTAACAGAAAAAAATACAGAGGAGCCAGGAACTCCCTAAAGACTCAGGGGCAAGGGCTGCTTCCTTCTTCTGAGCCTCAGTTTCTCCTCTGAACCAGTTTCTGATAGTCCTTCATGGATACCCTTTTGGCATTCTGGTCCAGTGGAGAAGTTGAGGTCACAGGGTAAGAGAAGCAGTCCAGATCAGGACCTGAGTGATCTGAGCATCTCCAGGCTTCCCAGACCCTACATCAACTGTGTGGGTCACAGGTAATCAGCCCTAGGCTTGGCAGCCTTAGATCCTGCCTTCCAGAATGCTCAGCATGAACACCTCTGTGACAGCTGGAGCCTGGATCTGTGGTCCTTACCATCCTGGAGGGCGGCAGGGGACTCACCTTTGGCTGGAACAGTGATTACTGCCAGTGAAGGCCAAAGTAATTTGGTATTATGAGACCCAGCATGGCCTCAGCAAACCTTTCCCAGTCCTGTGGAGGCCGAGCATCTTTGGGTGAGCTGCAGGTGGGTGCCTCAGGTCTGAGGGCTGCACCTTGCTGACCCACTGTGTCCCACAGGTTCTCACGCTCCGACGAGCTGTCACGGCACCGGCGCTCGCACTCCGGCGTGAAGCCATACCAGTGTCCTGTGTGCGAGAAGAAGTTCGCACGGAGCGACCACCTCTCCAAGCACATCAAGGTGCACCGCTTCCCGCGGAGCAGCCGGTCCATGCGTGCTGTGAACTAAGTGCGCTTGGCAGTCCCAGCCCCACCTCCCACCCCCAGACCCATTTTTTTAAACAATAATTTATTTGCCTCCTTCAGAGGGATGTGACAATGTTACCAGCCCACCTTCTGAAACCTAGGAGTTGAGACCCCAGAGCCATCACCCACTGCCTTTCCTGGGAGGACTTAGAGCCACGCATCTGTGTCCCTAGGGGCTGGGTCACCAGCACCAGGGACTGGAGGCAGGCTTGGTGCCTTTGTGCCTTTGTGCCTTCCCGCAGTAGCCTGGCCTGTGCCACAGCCACCAGCTGGAAGCAGGGTCTTGAGGGCCTGGCCTTTCTCCCACTGGGTGCCTTGCCTGGGCCAAAGCCAACACTTTATATGTCTGGGGAAGAAGAAATGTGCAGTTTTGAAATTTCATTTCCCAGGGGAAGCCATGCTGGGAAGAAGGAAGTAGACCAAAAGTCCAGAACTGCACTGTGGTGTGAGAGCAGCTGGTATTTAAGATGCACCTGGATGAACAGAGACCCCTAGCCACTGAGGCCTATGTGGGAGAGAGCCAGAAAGTGCCCCGCTGCCTCCTAGGGCTGACAGTGCATGTGCTTGAGTTCAGTGTGCAAGACAGACCCATAAGCATCTATCCCAGCGTGGCTCATCCCTATCTCCTGTTTGCCAGACAAATACTGACACCAGCCTCTAGGGTCACCTTCCAGGGGAGAAGGGAGCAGACTGCTCTGGGTGTGAAAGCACTAGGTAGAGCCTCCCAGCCCTGATTTAGAAATGCATTCCTTGTTTTGTCTAGAGATTAATATCAAACTAGCTTGTTTTGACAGGTTTATTTCACATCCTATGAATGTATGTAAATAAACTGTACATAGGTACATCTACATAAAATCTTTTAATAACATATCAACATTTGTGTAAATTTAAAATTAAAAAAATCTATAAAGTTGGTGTACATATGTTACAATTATGTATATTTTCTTTGGTCCTTCATAAAAAATATATTTACTTTGCCAATAAAAGGAAAAAATTCAGCTGCTTTTCTTGGCATTTGTGTGTTGTTTTCCTCCACTCTGCTACAATGAGGCTGGGGTTCAGTCTTTGTCTCTACACTGGTAGAGTTCAAGGGATCTTGTTTTGTACCCAGAGGGATACAGAAGTCCCCTTGGGATCCAGCCCTTGTGTTCTGCGCAGTATAGTTGTACTTCTGAGAGCTCAATGACCTCTTTTCTCCTTCAGCCCAAATCCAATCCATATTCCAGAATCACCACAGGATGCTGTATCAGGCCAGATTACCCTGCGCAGATCACCTACTCACCTGGCTTGCTATTTGAGTCCCTCAATAGTTCATACTATGTTCAGTCTATCAGGGACATTGTGTGTGCCCCGTATGCTCGTGTGCTCTATTCTGAGGGCAGGTCATTTACTCACTTCCCCTGGACCATTTTCAATTTGCACAGAGGATTTTAACTATATTGTGAGTCTTGTCCAGGAATTGGTGAGGTGAAGAAAAGCCAGCATAGTTAGTTCCCAATTCCTGATGTTTGAGATCCCCCACTGTTTAAGTGTGGATACATGCACACATGCTACACAGCCTGAAAGCCTGGTAACAGTGGAGTCAGCAAGGAGAGACTGTGGGCTCTGCAAGAAATGGCCCTATGGAAGTGATCAGGTCCAGCCTGTCATAGCAGCTCAGTTGGTGTGAGGCAGGGAGGGAGGGCTGCCCTGGGTCACCCACATGCAGTGAGAGATGAAAACCTTCTAGAAGTGGCCCTATTCTGTGAAGCCAGCTCTTTAGAAAGAGCCATATGCAACTTGGGACAAATGTTTTTCATTGAGCCTCTGGGAGATCTGGAGGCAATTGGCAGATTTCCAGCAGGGAGATATTCATGTGGGGTGTGCATGTGTGTGTGAAATGTGCATCTCAGGAAGTGGAGGAGCCTTGGGACCTGGATGCTGTTTGTCTGTTCTGTCCAGTGGGAGCTGGCAGACACTGAGCTTTTGCGTGTGCCCAGTACCCACCATGGCTGGTGGGGGGATAGGCATTCCATTCTGACTGGCCTGTCTTGGGGAAAAGGACTGGGCCTTGTAACCTCTGCCTTTTGCCACCGAATGCCCTTTACCTTTGAAGACAAACATGCCCTGGGGAAGTGAGACATTGATTTTCAGCTCCACTAACGTAATCTTTCTTTATCCATAAACAAACAACACAGCCACAGATAAGGAATTCAGACAAGGGTACTGTCCTTTGCTCAAAATGATGGTAGTAAGGAAGGAATGCAGCTGTGGCACATGTACCACCATGGTTGAGGGCCTACCCAGACATTCTGCTTATCTTTCTTCAGTGTTATACCCCAGCAGCCCATCTGACCACCAGTCTTTCCAGTTGAGCTATCAGACCAAGGCTAGGCTGGCAATCTTGCACAGGGTGTAAGTGGGATGGTCTAAGTGGTTCCCCTGCCTGGGCAGACTTGAGGGGAGTCTGCCTCATGGAAGTCTTGGTCAAGAGGAACTGGGGATGCACAGCAAGGTGTGGATCAGGGTCACGGAGCAAGGCACAGGAGTCACCCAGCCTGTTGAATCTTATCTCTGGCACTCTGGGTTTTTTAAACCTCTCCAAATTCCAGTTCCTTCACCTTGCAGAACAGTCAGGCATGAACACTCCCAGGTCTCATGGTAGCAGTGAAACATAAGTGAGGGCACAAATTCAACTTTGGATGACACCTGGGCTGCAAGCCTGCTTCTTGTCAGGATGGAGAGTCAGAAACTTGTGCCTGCTTTTCTCTGTACTGCAGGTGGCCTTGATTTACTAGTGCCACTGTGGGGACCCAGGTAAAGATGAAAGTTGGGGGGCTTGACCTGGCCCCTGCCTTTGGAGGACCTCTGTGCCACCTTCTCTCTCCTTCTGATTTCTGTTACTGGAAGATGAGTCCATGCCTAAGCATATGAGCTGAGAAAGCAGATGGTGACATTGCAGGCATGTGTCCTGCAATTACCTGTATTAGGGAGGAATTTGGAAGGTCACAGAGCAGAAAATCCAAACATTACTATCCCTCATCCCACCTTACCTTGCTCAGTGTCTGCCCCCAAGTCACACAGGATAAAGAATGACCATTTGTCAGTCATTTTGCCAGGTAGCATGTGGATCAAGCTGATATATCAAGTCCCCAAATTCCATGGTTCAAGCAAGATGGAAGCTTATTTTCCTCTATTTAACAGTCTGAAAATATGCATACTGAGTTTATACGGTGGCTCTGGCATGGGGCACACAAGTTCCTCTTTTGTTGCTCCTCCAGATTTTAGGGTGCTGCTTTAAGATGGCTCAAGGAGCCAACTGGTGTAGGCAGTTATTGTAGTCAGGACTTAACACGAGAAAAGATTTAATACAGGACATATAATTTATAGGATTATTTTATAATATTCACCCAAAGAGTCAAAAGCAAAACAGTACAGGTGATCTATCCACACACTAGAGACCCAAATAATCCAGCTGAGAGCTTAGATCCTACAGCAATGTCCTCCACGAGTCCAGCTGGAGGTCTAGGACCTATGACAATGTCTTATTCAAGCCTATAGCAAGGATATGCACCAGGAAAACCCAAAAGTCAGTAGTGGAAGCTAGCAAGTCTGCACCAGTGGGATGAAGGGTCTGTGTCACCAGGCTGAGAGATCTGCACTGGAACCAAGAAGCAATTCTCAAAGTAAAGACCACAGCTCCCCCAGAGAGAACCACAGCCATCTTTAGCAATAGTGAGGGCCTGAGCCCCTCCAATGATAACAGCCAAGTTCATATCAGGGAAGTCAGCATGACAAGCTTCTCCAGGAGGATCAACAGCACACTATCTTCCCCTCCAGTTCTTTTTTTACATTGTTGGCAAAAATCAGGCCTTCTACACCCAGCACAATGCTGATTCGGTTCAACTGGTTTAATCCAATACAGCAGGTGAGGTACCCTGTGTTCCCACCTTGTCTTCCAAGGCATGGACTGAGATGTGCACCATCTGTTTTACTCATGTCGCATTGGCCAGAAGGAAGTCACATGGCTTCATCAGTTGCAAGGTAAGCTGGAACATGTCTCCAGCTGGGCGGTATGACCACAGCTAGAATATGGGGGGTCTATTATGGGAGAAAGAAGAGAAAGTGGAAGTGGAGGGCAGCCAGCAGTTTCTACTGCAAGCCCAGTGTGCCCTTAACTTCTCGTGCCTGCACAGCACAGGGAAGCCATGGAGCACCAAGGTGAGTTCAGTTCTTGTGGGCTCACCCAAGTCCTCAGAAGGGACATCCCCAACAAGTGGGGGAACCAATGGTTGGGTTCCCAGGGGCAGTGGATTGTCAGAAAGGGAAACTTGGCGAAGAATCGGGAGGCCCCATGCAGAATCCTGACACCTATGGAGGAAAGCTAGCCCTCGCAATTATCTTCAGTCTCCTTCCTCTCCTTCCCCTCCTCCTCATCTCTTCTTGTTCCCCTCTTCCTCTATCCCCCCTCCTTCTTTTACTCCTCCTTCTCCTCCTCCCTCCTTCTTCCTCTTCTCCTCTCCCTTCTTCTTTTTCTGATACTGGTGATTGAACTCAGGGTCTTCACACTGAGCTGTATCCAGTCATTAAGTTAGGCAGGCTGGGCTTGAATTTGTAATCTTCCTGCCTCAGCCTCCCAGCGTACTGGAATTATAGACATACACCACCATACCTGGGCCACTGTCTGTTTCTAAATAGGACCCAGAGTGTATTCAGAGACCACACAGTGATGTGGACAGAGTCAGAAGAGGCTGGAATTAATGATTCCCTGGGAAATTGTAGTTTTCTTATGCTGCATTGCTTCAGAATATCAAAGGCACAGGCAGCAGCAACTTCTGGGATAAACATGTTCCACACAGGTGTGAGGAAGGGATCTGCACTTACTCAAGGCTGGGGTCAGGGTATGTGTCAAACAGCAGGGTTTTTTTTTAATTAAAAATTTTTTTTTAATTTTTAAAAAATTTTTAAGGATTTTATTTAAAGAGAAACAAAAGCATGTAAAGGGTAGAGATAATACAGAATTCCAAAAAAAAGATAAACAATAAGAAATCACTAGTTAATAAATTACATATTATCTGCTTAGAAATAGTTGTTCAAGTTACAAAATTAAAGCATACAAAGTAGATATTCAAACAGTGAGAGTGTGAACAGCTATGCATGCACGAATCTCTATGTGTATTTCTATCCTTTCTGTATTAGAGGGAAAAACAAAACTTAGCAAGACAAAACAAAACAAATTCCTATAAAAACATGAAACCTAAAAGTCATATAAAACCACAATGCAAGGTGATCTACAATGATTACTGTGTTGTTTCTTATTATCTTCAATAGAATGTCTATATCATCAGGCATAATTGAATATAACAGTATAATTGAGTATAGCAGTAAATAACAATATTAGTAAAATAAAGCATTGTAGACAGTATAAAATTTCAAAGGCAGGTAATAATCAAACCAGAGTGGATATTCTAGTGGATCTTGTTATCTTAAGTGCAGTTGCCTATACTCTCAGACTTGATACTATCAATCATAACAGCTTTGAATAAAATTTATACAAAACAGTGATCCAACAAACCAGATTCAATTATGATCAGTCATGGTAAAACAGTGTAGGTTTTACAGAGCTTTAGATTAAGTTAATAGGAAATTAAGGATGATTACCATACTATATCCTGTTATTTTCAGGATTACAGTCTGTGCCCTCAAATCTAGTACAGGTAGAATGACTGGAACAGAATATAATGCATCTAGTGTGAGTAGTGTGAGTAATGTGGGTTTTTAAATCGTGGTGCACTATTAACAGTATAGCGTATCAAGGCCATCTATGTTAGAGATTCTAGTTATCCTTCTCTGCCTCATTTCTACTATGCTACTTTTCTGCCTTTGTTTAGCTTTCTCCTTCATTCTACTGCCTGCCCCACTCATTGAGGCCTTTCTGCCACTGTTCCTAAAATCCTGGTATTTTTTTTCTCTCTCTCTAGAATGTCCTTCATCATTCTCTGCAGGGTTGGATTGGTGGTCACAAACTTGCCCAGTTCCTCTTTGTCATGGAAGCATCTTGTTTCTCCATTAATTTCTAGTGACAGTTTTGCAGGGTACATCAATCTGGGCTGGAGGCCACCTTCCTTCAGGACTACACTCCAAACTCTTCTTGATCTGATGATGGTCTGCGTTGAGAAGTCAGCCGTGATTCTGATGGGCTTACCTTTATAGGTAATCTGTTTCTTTTCTCTGACAGCTTTTAATATTCTATTTTTATATTGAATTTCTGGTATCTTGATTATTATATGTCTGGGTGTAGCTCTGTTTTGGTTGTAGGTAGCTGGAGTTCTGTATGCCTCTCAGAACCGAATGTCATTTTCTTTTCCCATGCTTGGGAAGTTTTCCTTAATTATTTCTGTGAATAGCCTTTGTAATTTGCCTGCATGTATTCCTGCTTCTTCATTCACATTTCTTATTCTTAAATTGTAGATTCTCTCGTCATCTTCTAGCCTTTGTATTGTTACTGCCTGTTTCCATGTTATTTTTAAGAGATCTTTCCTTTCATGATCACACATTGCAAACTTATCTTCAAGTTTTGATAGTCTGTCCTTAGTTTCTTTTAAGGCATTTTGCCAGCTTTCAATTGAGTTTTTAATTTCCTGGTAGTCTCTTTGAATCTGCTTTATTTATTTATTTATTTATTTATTTTTTAATTTTTGGTACCAAGGATCGAACTCACAACCTTGTGCTTGCCAGACAGGCACTTATGACACTGAGCTAAATCCCTGGCCCCCAGCAGGGTTTTGTGTGTGTGTGTGTGTGTGTGTGTGTATGTGTTTTGTTTTGAAATAAGGTCCCACCGTGTATTTTAGGATGGTCTTGAACTCACTATGTAGCCCAGATAGGCCTCAAACTCTCAGTTCTTCTCCTGCCTCAACGTCCTGAGTGCTGAGATTACAGATGTGTGGTACCATGCTTTGTTCTCAAACAGCAGTTCTGACCAGGACTTGCTTTATTAAAGAATAAGGCAGTAACGGAGACAGCTGTTCTGCTGCCTATTCCAAAGATGCAGAATGAGAGAGAGAGAGAGAGAGAGAGAGAGAGAGAGAGAGAGAGAACAGTATCTGGAAGACTCAGAGAAAGCCCACACTTGGATGATCCTCAGTAGGGCCCAGGCAGCCATCTCCTATAAAGAAGGAATGGTACTGCCACCCAGAAAGCCAATGAAGAGACCCAGGCAGCAAGAGTAGAGTGCCATCAGCTGAAAAGAAAGCTGTAAGAAAAAAAGGAGACACAAGGAAACAGAGAAGACCAGGATGTGGCTAAAATCCCAATGGGGAGCCACAAGGAGGGAGGAGAGGCAGGGATATCAAATACACAGTGAGAATGAACATGCCAAAATAACTCTGTGCTGTGGGAAAGGAGATTGAAAGTAAGACAGATGAACACCAGAGGGGGAAAGAACAAAATCACTGCTGTTAGGGGAGGGGAGAAGTCTGAGTCAGACTCCAGGACAAATGGAACATGTACTAAGAACTCAGAAAATATCTCACCCATGATGGGTGGGAGGCAGAAAAGTGGACTTTGAAGGTTGAGTGAGCTTGGCTGCATGAGTTGCCCATTCTGAGTATAAAGAGGGCTCCTCTATAAATGAACCCCCAGCATTGTGGGAAGCACAACAGAACCACAACAGGCAATAATAATGAAGATATACACCTAAACAATTCCCAATGTATTTTAAAATCTAAATGCAAATGTCAAAAATTGTTAGAGAAGAAAATTTTCAATATGGAATAGTGCAATAGGAGTTGGCTGTAAATTCTAGGGTCACAGGAGAAGCTGGGGAGTCGTGAGAAGCTTGAAGTATTCTCTCAGTATCTTCTCCTTCCCAGGGACATCTGCCTCCTATACAAGGCACTTCAAAGCCACCATGTGTCTTAACTTATCCTAACCTATCCTCTATTTTTCCCTTTCCAGAGAAATCTTATCTTAGGCACAAAATGAAAATGTGAGACTGAATGCCATTTCTATCAGGTATATTGGAAACTGGTTGACAACTGTCCCCAAAGGGCTCTGAATAAATGCACCTGCTGTTACCTCAACAGAAGAATGAGAGTCACCAGTCTGGTTCTGTAGCACTCTTGGCAGTGCTCTTTCTTACCTGAGTCCTCTTGGACAAGAAGTGAATGTTCAGGCATGCAGTTTCTGGAAGGACTGTGCTTAACTGTACCATGAGAGGATGCCCAGGACCCAGGCCTGTGCCTGTGGGGCAGCTCTGGTTCTCACCTCGGGCTAGGGGAGGTGTGGCCTCCTCTGCATGTCAGCCTGAGGGAGGACTTTGGGGATGGTAATGTAGTGAATGATAAAAGCCTTCCTACTATCCTGAGCTGGGATCCTACTGGAAATCTGGGTACACAGCTAGAGCTCCTGTGCCACCTCCTGGGCAGAATGCCAGCTGTCCTGTACATGACTGCCAAGGTGGGCTGGATTTATTGTCTTCAGTCTTTACGTTAGTAAACTTCTTTCCAGATGACTATGATGCTACTCAGTGTGCAGCTCATTCTGTTTTGGTTGCTTTTCCTGGTTCTGATTGGTTATTTGCCCTGGCAGCTACCAATGAAGGCTTACAGGGTCACACAGCCCCACTAGTTTCACTGGGAAAACCCTTATTTGATGTTTCTGTTTAAATGATATATTGAAATAATTCAATCGCATATTATGTTCTGTTGTAATTATATAATTTACAATATGTAATAGAGTTATAAAATATTTACTAATATTTAATATATAGAGTCCACCAAAAATGTATGCATATTTTGGGAAAAGAAAAACTTGTATAAATATTTTAATACTAAATTTACTGAGATATGATGAGATTAATACAAGTTATTTTTGGTCTCTACAATTACAAGAGGTACTCAGAGTGGTGGCTATGGGCTTCCAGACATTTATTAGTATGGCAAACTGCTACTTGGATAATCTTGGTCATTGAAATTGCTGCACACACATTTTCAATTTATTTTCTGAGGGACAGCAGCCTAGTGGGTTGTCTGGGGTTCTAGTGGGGTGGATCCTCTAGGGTCCACCATCTGTTGAAAACATCTCATACTATTTTTCTTTGCCTAAAGTGTATCCAGTTTTTCAACAGATTTGGTATATCAGTACACACACCACAAAATATGTAACATACACTAAAATGATGACAGTAAAATATACAATAGTATAATGTATATTTATACTTATATGCACATATATAGAATTTAAATAATACATCTAGGTCATGTACTGTTATTTTGTTTTTGCATTTTGACAATAAGCCAGTAGCTTTTTTTTTCTTTTCTTTATTTTTTTTAGGACTGGGAATTTTTTAATGTTTTTTATTTTAAAGAGGGTAAAAATTAAACAGAACAAAACAGAACAAAAAAGATCATAAGAAAACAATTTAAGAAACATAGATTTCAAAGCAAGACCACCAGAGATCTTCACTATCTCTCATATTGTCTCTTGTTTTCTTCCAAATAGTTGTCCATATCTTCACTCTCAATGAATTCATACCTAGAAAAATAGTATTAAACTGATCAGAACAGGATGATGAAGGCATTTTAGGTCTTCAAGACCAGACAATAGGGAAGTCAACAATGGCTGCCATAATGTTCTCTTCAAAATAGCTGTCCATACCTTTATGTATGTTAAAATTAAACAAAAAAAATAGACTAATATCACTCTGAACAGAGAATGATAGTATTGTTAGATTTTATATCATGATGCTACAGAATTAACACTGGGTACCTTGGTGTCTCTTTTTCTTCAAAATATCTGTTCATTACATCATGTATTATATAATCAATTCTTGTAAACTGTTTAGAAGTTCTACGCATGCATGAGTCTCTACATGTATACCTATCCTTTCTTTATGACAGGGAAAAACACATCAAAACAAGACAACAAAACAAATTCCTAGAAAAACATGAACCAAAAAAGACATATAAAACCATAATACTGGGTGATCTACCATAGTTACTATGATGTCTTTTGTTATTTTCAATAGAATTTTCTCTATCATCAAGCATAGTATAATTGAATATAGCTGTACATAGCAATATTAATAAAAACAAAACATTGGAGACATTATAGGACTTCAAAGACAGTTAATAATCAAAGCAGAATGGGTATCCCATTGAATCTTGTCATCTTCAGAGTAGTTGCTTTTATTCTCAGACTTGATACTATCAAGTATATCAGACTTGAATAAAATCAGTCAAGACAAAACAGCGATCTAACAAACCAGATTCAAATAAGATCTGTCATAATAAGACAGAGTAAGTAATACAGGGCTTCAGTTTAAGTTAATAGGAAATTAAGGATAGTTACTGTAGTATATCCTGCTATTTTTGGGATAGCTGTCTGTGCCCTCAAATCTAGTATGAGTAGATAGACTGGATCAGAATAAAATCAAACTAAACAGAGCAGTAAGAATAATGTGGATTTTAAAACCTGATACACTATTAACAATGTCCTCTGCCTTCCTTTTTTAGACAGTTCCTCCCCTTTCAGTTTCATAGGGTGCTTTGTACATTTTGGGTCCTACTAACTCCTTTAGTTTTTAGATTAGTGGGGGCAGCCCACTATCTATCTAAGTGGTTCTGAACCTTTTTACCCCTGAGCTTGATCTTGAGCTGTATTCGTTTACCTACTAAAGCCTCAAGGTTTTTCTTCCTTATAGCTGAGTTGTTCTTCACTGCACAAAAGTGTCTTGACTTTTCAATCTATCTGCAGCTGCTGGATGAGCTGTCCCTATTTCTCTCTAGCTGTTACATAGAGCATTGTTTTCTCATCTTTGACTTTTGGTTCATTAATCCACTTTCAGATTGATTTTATTTTCTATTCAGAGTATCTCCATGGACCCTATCTCCTGATCTATCTACTCTGCCTGTGTTTCTTTTTGTTAGTGTATCAAGGCCATCTGTGTTAGAGATTATAGCCAATCTTCTCTGTCTCTGCTATGCTATTTTTCTGCCATTGGTTGTCTACTTTTCTCCTTCATTCCACTGTCTGCTCCATTCATTGAGGCCTCTCTGCCACTGTTCGTGGAATCCTGGTGTGTTTTTTTCTCTCTCTAGAATGTCCTTCAGTATTTTTTGTAGGGTTGGATTGGTGGTCATGAACTCCCCCAGTTCCTCTTTGTCATGGAAGCATCTTGTTTCTCCATTAATTTTGAGAGACAGTTTTGCAGGGTACCTCAATCTGGTTTGGAGGTTATTTTCTTTCAGGGCTTGGAATACTTTGCTCCAAGCTCTTCTTGGTTTATGGTTTGTGTCAAGAAGTCTGTTGTGATTTTGATGGGTTTTCCTTTATAGGTGATCTGTTTCTTTTCTCTGACCACTTTTAATATTCTGTTCTTGTGATTAATTTCTGGGATATTGATTATTATATGTCTGGGTGTAGATCTGTTTTGGTTGTAGCTGACTGGAGTTCTGTATGCCTCATAAATCTGAATATCACTTCCGTTTCCTATGTTTGAGAAGTTTTCCTTAATTATTTCTGTGTATAGCCTTTGTATTTCATTTGTGTTTACCCCTGCTTCTTTGTTCACATTTTTAATTCTTAAATTATAGATCCTCTTGTCATCTTCTAGTCTTTGTATTGCTACTTCCTGGTTCCTTATTATTTTTAAGAGATGTTTCCTTTCATGATCAGACATTGCAAATCTATCTTCAAGTTCTGAAAGTCTTACTTTAGTTTCTGTAAAGCAAGTTTGCCAGCTTTCAATGGAGTTTTTAATTTACCTGTAATCTCTTTGAATATGTTTCATATATTCTAGATTTTGTTTATATTCTTCACCAAAGGTTTCTCACCTTTTTCTGGATTCCTCCATTCTCCTATCTGTTTGGAGGTTATTTTCTTTCAATTCTTTTTTTTTTCAATTCTTCTCTATATTGTTCATTTAAGGTTTTCTTCATTTTCCTATGTGATTTTTTTTAAATCTATGTCTTCTTTAGATATGCTCAGCAACCCTTCTAATTATGCTTGTTATTTGTTCTTTTGCCTGTGATGTTATTTCTGATCTGATTTCTTTTACAGCATTATGAAGTAGTTTCTTTACTTCAGTTACCATCATCCCAGAAATTTCAGGTGTGTGACTTCTGCTTTCTTTCATGTCCATGTCTCCTGGACTTGTTTTGTTTGGGATGGAGGCCAGAGATTGACTTTTGCTTCTTTGTCTTGACATTTTCCTGGTTTCCTCTGGATAAGTGGGTTGTGGCCTCCCAGGTGCTTCCATGTTGGTTACTGTCCATGGTGTAGGGGGATGGGTCAGGCACTTGGATTTCTTCTAATCCAGGTACCCAGAAAGCAGTGCAGTGTGGGATAGGCTTCTCCAGACATTTGTGGCTTCTCCAAGGCATGGCTGGCTGGTTCTCCTGACTCTCCGCAGGAGAGTCCCAATGGTAGCCAGCATGTGTGTGGGGACTGGGCTGGCTGCTTCTCTGCACCCATGCTGGCTACCCATGTCATGTACTGTTATTTATAATTTGAATAATAGAATTACAGTTGAGTGTTGCTGAATGTTGGGGAAACTTCCTGATAAATGTATTATTGGGCGATTTTGTTGTGTAAAACTCAGAGTATAATCACACATTAAGACAATGATGACATCACTAGGTGACATATTCTTATGAGAAGATTGTTGTATATGCATGTCATCAGTGGCCAAAATGTCATACTGGAGCACACAACTGTATGTTATATGCAATAGAAGTAAAAATTATCACTGAACATGACCATCACCTTCTCTGCCAGTGATCCCAAGCAGTTTTTTGTTTCCATTTCTCTTATCCCTAGGTATCTTTATCTTGAAACTTCAAATTCTCTACCTTCTTACACAAAGAGAGGAATGTAGGAGCAGCCTCCTTGTGAGTGATGGTGTTAGTAATACCTTCATCACAGGGTAACTGTGCAGAGATGCACCTAGAATAGCATCTGGCAGAAGAAGAAAGTTTTAGTTGGTGGTTCAAAGACTTGATCTTTTTATTTTCAGTGCTGCTTATTAACCCAAGGCCTGATGCATGCTAGAGAAATGTTTTACCATTGAGCTGTACTTCCAGCCCTATTGGTGGTATTTTTATTGCTATTCATTGTTATTTGCATCTTCCTTCATTATCTCCCCTTCACCCCAAGTAGCTTAGTAAGATATCTCATCTAGATGAATTCACTACTCTTTCCAGTAGATGTTTTATTAAAGCAAATGTTCTCTATAACAGTGCCTGAACATCTTCCTTGCAAATGAGTCTTTGGTGAGCTCATTCCCTTCAGAAGGATGGTGGGGATCTCTGTTTAATAGCATCTTCTCATGCTCATTCACAGATCATTAAATACTCAACAGCAGGGAGAGCTGGAAGCTGATGTGTATAAGCCATTGCTGATTAAGCACCAAGCAATAAAAAAGATAAACTCAAGATAAAATTATAGTGGCTTTAAAAGGCTGTGTACATTTCCTGGGTTTGTTTGTATTTTTTTAGACAGGAAACTAATTGCAATGTTCCAACCCATACCAGACCCCTGAGACTGTGTCTTCTCACACCCTCACTCTTCCTGCTCATAGAGGGGCAAATCACAAATTGCATCCTCATTCTGAGGTCTTGAGCTCTGAGGGCAGAGTACTCTCTCCAAGTTGGCAATTATACCCTTGGATAAGGAGGCAGCTTTACACACTGACCATTCCTAAAAAGGCCAGGTAGAAAATTTGGTGGATTGGTGATGCTTGAGTTTGTGTCTGTGAATTTGAATGGGAAGGGATGTGTTACATGCCTGTTGTTTTTCTCTCCCTGGTCCCTTGCCTTCATGGCATCCTCAGACTTCTATGAACAGAGAAGAATTTTCTTCTCAAGCTCCAATTATCTCAGTTCACTTTTATTTCTGTGTCCAGTACTACCTGAGTCCCACAAGGCCCCATCTCCCCTGCCGCTATTATGAGAGAGATTCTGAATACAGTCACCATCTCCACAGGGATGTTCTCAGACCATCAGAGGCCAGGGTTTCACAAATATCCAGCACACACAAAAATAAATGTAACTCATGGTTTGCCATGTCCTTGTGATCAGTCTATTTTTCATTGCTAAAATGAAATACATGAGGCAGGATACTTTATAAAAAATAGACTTATTTTGGCTCATAGTTCTAGTCAATGATGGATTCATTGCTGGCAGAGGTTTGAGGCAGCTTCACATGGTAAGAGATAGCATATATGTGTGTGGCTTTGGTCTCTCTCTTGTTATAAATTCACCAGGAGTCAATTATAGGAGTTCCATTCTGATGAAATTTTCTAATTCTAATCACCTCTTATGTTCCTACCTCTAAGCAGTTTCATTAGCAGTTAGAGTAATCTCTAATAGTTAGATTAAGTTTATTCCTTCTTAATACCTCACAAAGTGGATTAAATTTCCAACCCATGAACTCTTGGAGAATGTACTTGAGCCACATCCAAACGGTTTTGGCACCTTGCTAATATAATAGAAAAAGTGGAAAACAATGAGGGACAATAATAAGAAAGGAGAGGCAAGATGACCTTTAGTGCATATAATGTGATTATTCTTTGAAAAAGTCAGAAAGCAACTATCTAAAAATCTAATAGTAATTATAAAACTTTAATCAACATTCAGATGCAAGACAGACACATAGAAATAGATGTTATTTACATATCACTGTACCCATTAGTCCATTTTTCATTACTGTAATTAAATATGTAAGACAGGATACTTTATAAAAATATAGGTTTATTTTGGCTCATAGTTTTGGTCCAAGGCCAAGAGTCCACATCTGGTGATGGCCATGGTGACAAAAGTCTGAGACAGCACAAGGCATCACATGGTGAGAGAACAGGAATGACTGTGGTATAATTAATAACACCTCAGAAATCAGTGCTCTGGAATGACAGTGATTTAGTTATCATAGTGATGACACTGGAGTCTTCTGACCTAGACTAGTATCAATTAGGTGTCTCTGAACAACCGAAGAGTTCTACTGTAACTTGGGCTGTAGCTGGGTCTCTGATGTATCTGTTGCTCAACCTCCTCATGGGACTAGGGAGTCAGCTGGAGCATGTGATTACAATAAGGGCAAAGTTTCAAGAGAGTAAGGCCTATGCACAAGACCATTTCAACCCTCTGTTTGCATCTTCTCTGCTTCAGTGCATTGCACAGAGTAGGTCCTGTGGCCAAGCCCAGTGAGAAGATGGTGCAAGAAGCTTGAAGAAGGGTAGAGGTTGAAAACTTGCCTAGAGTACACAAGGCCCTGGGGTCAGTACTGCAATAAATAAATAAATAAGTGCATAGAAAAAAGTAAGAGGGTTAATGATGCAATCAAAAACCAGCTAACACCAGTAACAATAAATAGCACTCATGACAGCAAGAAAAATAAAATGACATGCTGATAAACTGATAAAAAATTTAAAAGTAATATATTACATTAAACAGAAGCAATGACAAAAACCACATGATTATCTCAATAATCACAGAAAAAGCCTTTGACAAAGTCCAACATCCATTCATGACCAAAAAAAAAAAAAAATCCTGAAGAAAATATGTATAGAAAGACCTTAACTCAATCTGATAAAAGCCACTGTGACACACAAACAGCCAACATTGTATTAAATGGTGAAAGTCAAACATTTTCACTCTAAAATCAGGAATAAGATAAGGACATACACTATCAACACTCCTGTTCAACATAGTACTCAAAACACTAGCTAGAGCAATCAGGAAAGAGAAAGAAATAAAACAAATATGTACAGGAAAAGAAGAAGTCAAATTATTATTATTTGTAAGTGATGTGATCCTCTATATAGAAGACCCAAAAAATTCCACCAGAAGACTATTAAGAATTAATAGTAAATTAAGTAAAGAGTAAATTAATAGTAATGAAGTGTAGCAGTATACAAAATCAGCGCACACACACACACACCAAAAAAAAAAAAACCTGATAGTGATCTTGTGCACCAATAGTGAACTCACCAAGAAAGAAATTAGGAAAACAATATCATTCAAAATAACCTCAACATGTAATCCCAGTACTTGAGAGGCTGAGACAGAAAGATCATTGTAAGTCTGAGATCAACCTAAGCTACAAAATGAGCTCAAGGCCAGTCTGAACTGCACAGCAAGACCCTGTTTCAAAAAGAGAAAGAGAGAAAAAAGACAAAAACAATGGCATTGAGAAAAGTTAAATATTTAGAAACTACCTAAGGAAGCAAAAGATCTCTAAAACAAAAAGTACTACAGGCTCTGAAAAAGGAGCTCAAAGAAGACTTCAGAAAATGGAAAGATAACCCCCATTCATGGATAGGCAGAACCAATATTGTCATTAATGCCTATGACTACCTTAATGTTTATTCCTTTTTTTTTCTCAAAATAGTGGCCACATGTCCCATTGGACAGTCTTCATCCCTGTCAATGTCCAGCTCTGCACAGATCCCCAACAGTCTCCAGCCTACCTCTTACTGGGAATCTCTGAAGACTCTGGTGAACGATGGTCCACAGCCTGACTCCTGGATAGAGGCTGAGAAGGGCTGCTGGTGCCATTATGGAAAATGCATAGTGGGAAGCATAGACGGTGGGCTAGTCCCTTGAAGGATGGAAGAAGATCTGGGAAGGACCTTAGTCAGTGTCTGACAGGGCACTGAAGGCTGGATGGGTACTAGCCTGAGCTCTGAATTTGTCTCTACTCAGAAGAGTTTGCCCCCTTGCATTTGCTATGAATATGAAAAACCTCCAGAATTACTCCCTTAGAGGAAATAGTTTGCCTTGGGCAAACAGCTGTCAATGGCAAACGAGTATTTGAGGAGATGAGGACATTGTGTTGATCGAGCTCAAAGAAATGAAAACAGGCAAAAGAGAACGATTGCTTAAAGCTAGGCAAGGAACCAGCTCTGATACAGGAAGGAGATGTGAGAGGAGAGCACAGAGGAAGGAGGCCTGAGAGGAGGAAGAACATGAGGCTGGTGTGGAGTTAGGACCACAAGCTCAGAGGCTTAGTGAAGATGCATGGGGGAAGATTGAAGAGCTTCTTAGTAACCAGACAAACAGGAAGACCAGTGGAAAGATGTGATCATTTTGCAAACAACCTCTCAGTCAACTTAGCATAATGGGCTGCACACAGACAGGATATGTGTCAATGCACATGTGCATATATGTGCACAAATGTACATGAATGCATGTAAATGTTTGTGACATGTATATGTTTGTGCAATTGTGTGCCTGTGTTTGTGTTAAAGAAGATATGCATTTTTTGCCAAACACAGAGGCCAAGGTTGCCATGAGACCCACACAGCCAGAGTTAGCACACCATGACCCTTGGACTTCTTCAGGGAATTGAGTGAGTTTCAATCAGACAGCATGTAGGTTATACCTGTTTATTTTCATGAAATAGATAGTTGTGGGGTGAGGTAGTAGATACAATGTGATTTCTTTTCTTGGTGATTTCTAAGGTTCACTAGAACTTCTGGCCTAGGTTTCTTTTCTTTTCCTCAGGCTGCTGAGGGGAGTAAAGATTCCAGAATGATGACCAGTCCTTTGAAGAAAAGTGCAGCCCTGGAGGCAAAGGAGAGTGCATCAGATACCAAAATAACTGTCCTGACCTTTTCAACTTCCAAAGTATAATGCTCAATAAGATAGTTCCTTCTGAAAGCTAAACATGCCAGGGGGTGAGAATTTTATGCAGAAGAAGGCACAGGGCATCTAAGTCAGGGCAGCAAAAAAGCAAACACAGGGTTATCCACAAGAATCTAAAGTACAAGCCTGTAGTACAGTGTACCTTATTTTCTTTGCACAACTCCAATCAATAAATCTGCAAACCTCAGACAGGGAATCACGAAGGCACTGATGGGAGTGGGTGTTGTGGCACAGTTGTAGAGCACATGTAGTGTGTGAGGCTATGGGTTTGATCTCCAGCAAACATCAGAGAGACAGAGAGACATAGAGACAGAGACAGAGAGACATCTGTCTCCATCTTCCCATCTCTTAACCTTGAAGAGTCTGCATGTACATATATGTGCTTTTGAACTTTTTGCTTTTAAAATGGCTAAAACCTGTTATGTGGGGCAGATATTTTTGGTTGTTTTACCAAAAAAACTTAAAAAAAAAAGCCACTTATCTAGTCTCCCTTGGAGTAAGACAGGCCAACTAACCCAGGTTTGAGTCATGAAGTATTAAAAATCTTTTAATTTCTTGATAAAAGAGATAGATGCCATTTGAAAGGAGTGGGCCCTGCTATTTTCTCCTTTTTTTTTTTTTTATTTATCTTTAACATGGTTGTGACACTGGGTCTGTGGCAGCCATCTTGCCACTCTGAGATGCCAAGCATTAGAATAAAAACCAAACATGCTAAGGAAAGCAACACATAATTATAGAAAGAAATCAGTTCTTAACAACATTTTACATATTGTCAGGGAAGGGAGCAGTTTACCCACTCCTGTGTGTGCCTGTGGAATTTATGGCTGGGCTGCAGAAGTCTCTGTTTGGAGGAAGGAAACAGAGGCATGGACCTTAAATTCCAAGTCTTTCCTGTGTGGCTTGGTTTAGTTGCACTATTTTAGTATATCCATTTATTTTTCTTCTTTTAAGCTTCCTAGTAAGGTGGGCAGTTGCCCATGATCTAGCGACCCACTGGCTGCCAAGGTGGGCTGGTGGCCATTTTATTGAATCCTTTATCTATGTTTTGCTTGATCTATGAATGTCTTGTTTCAGATTGATTTTGGTTTCAGGATATATGTCCCTCCCTTTTCTTCCAATTACCTGTATTTTTATGAGTAGCTCCGAATAGTATTTTGCATAATGTGCTAACTTTGAGACTCAACTGGCTCTATAATTCTATACCTTTTGTGTTTGTTAGGTTAGGTTTAGATGACAGTGATAGAAAACTAAAATTGATTACACTAAAATATTAAAACTTATTTCTAATAAAAATCCAGGCTATAGACAGAAATATAGTACCACAAATTTGCAAGACCAGGTTCAACATGTGACTTCAAAATCATTTATCAGGCTTCCCTTTCCAACCAAGATGGGGAATCAAGGACCTAAATGACTCTTTCGCATGATATAGTGACAAATCTAGACAAAATGTAAGAAACAATGATAAAAACACGATATAAAACAACAATCTTTGTTGAGGGACAGCAATCTTTGACAGGTGGGAACACATGAAGTAAGACCTGTTAGTGCTTTGAGAGTGTTTCCATGCAGAAGTTCTGGGAGAAGGAACTCAGGCAGAGATCCCTGAGGATTTCAGAGTTTCCCTTGAGTACTCAGCAGGGAACCTGTGAGTACTTGGATTTGAGGAAACCAGAGTTAGGAGAATATTAGGAAGAAACATAAGAATGCAGTGCATACATAGCTCACATGGGTGCACAGAGTGGCTGTTTCCACCAGCCAGACTGGGAAACTTCAGAATTCACAGAGCATTAAATGCCATTCTCAGAATGGCCTCACATCAGTGGGCTGTCTCCATTCTCCTTAACAAGTCTGAAAGGCAAAACCTGAAATGATCAATTTCCGAATAGCTTTACTGAGTACCAGAATAAAATTTAAAAATATATTCAGAAATACAAAGATATTGCTATGGCTTATATCTAGATATCCCCACAAAGCCTCATTCATTTATAGGTGGGCTTTTTGTAGGTGGCTGGATCTAGAGTGTGTGATGCTGGAGTTAAGGATGCAATGCTAGGATTAAGGGTGTGAGTGCTACCTGCCCTGAGTGTAGATACCCTAGGTAAGGTATAAGGGATGGAAAGAACGCCACTTTTGTCTCTTGGCACTTGTCTCTTGTATCTTGCTGGCTTGGTGACTTCCACCTTCTGTCTTCTGCCTGCCATGAACTGTTTCTCCTCTGCAGTGCCCTTCTGTCTTGCCACTCTGTCTTGGAGTCAGCTAGCTATGAGCTAAAACCTAAATCTTTCCTCTTTTAATTTTGGGTATTGAGTATTTTTTCTCAGTAACAAGAAAGATAATAAGACAAATATACAGTGCAATCTTGGTAAAATTCAATGTTTCATCCAATAAAAGATATTTAAATGTGCAAAAAAGCAGAAAAAATATGACAATTAATGAAGGAAAATCAACCAAAAGCAACTCAAGACAGACTCAAGATTTTATGATTATCAGACCAGGGCATTGAAACAATTACAGTTGTATAGCTTATGTTTATATTTATGTTTAAAAAAAAAATCAGAGACCTGAATCGAAATTCTACAGATGAAAACTACAATGTCTAAGAAGAGAAATTCAATTAATGACAGATTAGATATTGCAGAAGAAATTAGCCAATTTGATGATAGTAATACAAACCTTATAAAATTAATCACCTAAACAACAACAACAACAAAAAAACCCTAAAATAAAGGACACATCAAATGAGAAGGAGTTCAGTAAAGAAAAGGTACTTGAAAAATAGTGGCTTTAAGGTTTTAAAATGTTGTATAAAGCATAAGTCCACTATATTGGTCAGCTTTCCCATATCTGGAACAAAAATATCTAACACATACAATTTAAAGGAGGAAATCTTTATTGTGACTCACTATTTTTGAAGTTTCAGTCCATGGTTGACTGACTCCAAGGCAGAAACATCACGGTAGAAGGCATGGAAGTAGAAAGCTATAGACCTTAGGTGACTGGAGAGCAGAGAGTGAAGGAAGAACCAGAGAGAAAGGGATCAGGGACCTGATATAATACCCAAGGTCGTTGCCCCATGCTTCACCCAGACACATCCAAAAGTATGCTTTACTAGTTTAGGCATCAAGCCATCAAGTTGGCACTCAAGAGTCAACATCACACTGACAGATGTAAGAATTTATACAAACCAAGCACAGGACTCAGGGTGAAAATAATACCATGGTGCATCCTAATCCAATTGCTTAAAACCGGTAATAATAATTTAATAAATCTTAAGAGGAGCCAGAACAAAAAGGTTGTTAAGTACAAAGAAACAAAGACAAGGGTAACAGCATCTTTTTTACTTGAAAGAATACGAGTGAGAAAACAGTGAAATAGCATTTAAATACCGGGTGTGTGTGTGTGTGTGTGTGTGTGTTAAAATGAGGACTGTCGAGGAAGATTTCCATACCCAGTAAAATTCATAGGCAAAATAAAGAAAATTTCAAGCAAACTATGAAACAATTATCAGAGAACCACTCTACAAAAAACAGGAACTCTGTCAGGCAGAAGGAAAATTACACTAGGTGGGTATATGGGCTTATACAAAAAAATAAAGAGTGTTGGAAATGGTAACTACATAGGAAGATGTACTGTTTTGCTTTTCTTTAAAGTAAGATTTTATTGGTACATTTTAGATATTCATAATCATTACATTCATCATAAAGAATTTGTACTTGTACATGATATGACCTATTTTTCCCCTGTTCCCCTACCCTTCCTTCAATCCCTCCTCTTTTTCATTTACAAAAACTTTGTTTCCATGGTTTCCTTTTGTTCTCATTTTTTACTTTTTTCTTCTTTCCTTTCACCCTTTCCTCTTCCTTGTTCCCCTCACCATTTGAACATTTTCTTTCTACTTTACATAACCTATTATAAATTTTGGTCCTTATACTTTCCGTTTCTCACAACAGAGAAACAATGTAGTGTTTATACATGTGTGCTTGATTTATTTCTCTTTGAGTATAAAAAAATACATCTTTGTCCATTCATCAGACGATGGACACTTGGGTTGTTTCCAAGATTTGGTTATTACAAACTGTGCTTCTATAAAACGGGAGTGTGCTTTTGATTCTCTTAAGAAGATACCTAGGAGGGGAGTGGCTGTGTCAAATGGAACCTCTAGTCCTAGTTTTTTGAGGAACTTCCATACTGATTTCCATAGTGGCTGCACAGTCTACAGTTCCCCTAACAGTGGATAAAGGTTCCTTTTCTCCCACAACCACTCCAGCATTTGTTATTGGTTGATTTCTTCGTAATAACCTTTCCTTCTGGGGTGAAATGCAATCGTAGCATCATTTTAATTTGCATCTCTTGAATGACCAGTGATGTTAAATATTTTTTCATATATTTATTTACTGTTTATATTTCTTCATCTGAAAAATGTATATTCACCTCAGGTGCTCATTTTTATATTGGGTTTTTAAACTGGGAGGTTCTGATTTTTTTTTTTTTTTTAGTTTTTTATGTGTCCTTGACAGTAATCCTTTATCTGAGGTGCAGCTGACAAACATTTTTTCCCCCACATTGTGGGCTGTCTCTTCACTCTTTTGGTGGTTCCTCTCGCTGTGCAAAAGCTTTTAGTAAGATGAGACCCCAATTGTTGATTTGTTGTCATAGTTCCTTTGCAATCAAGGTTTTACTCATAAAGTCTTTACCTATATCAATGTCTTATTTAAATTTTTCTCAAAAGCTAATTGAATAAACAAAGGCAATGATACCATATTTTGGGTTTGTAATATAAATATACATAAAATGTCTGAGCACAATAGCAGAAAGGCCTTAAGGGGATAACTGTAAGTAGAATACTATGAAGTTCTTCTAACATAAGTGAAGTGGCATAAATAAATAAAAGTAGGGTGTAATAAGTCCTAAAGTTATCACTAACCTGACAGGATAGTAATCAGTATATCAACAGAATAACCAACAAACCAACCACCTAACTAACAAAAGACATAAAGTCAAAGAATAAAAAATTCTCAATTAAACAACACTAAATAAATAATGGGACAGAGAACAAGTAGAAAGATGGTAGATTGAACAAAGCATATCAACAATTATTCCAATTCAAATATTCATAACAACTCATTTGAACTCCTTTTCCAAATTAGAAATGAATTGACTCAAATATATGCTACCTAAAAGAAATCTATGTATAAAATAAATTTTAAAAATTGAAGGATAAGAAAAATGTATCATCCTAATACAAGTGAAAAGAAATATGCAGTAGCTATATTCATATCAGACAAAATCAATTTCTAAGGAAAGAATATTAGTAGGAATAAAAAATATCATTTCAAAATAAAAGAGTCAATTCATCAAGAGGAAAAATAGCCTTAAATATGTGTGCACCTAATAACAGAACCTCAAAATACATGAAGCAGAAACTGACAGACCTTTAAGGACATATGGGGTAAATCTCAATTTTAACCTAACATGTCAATACCTGAACCTCAACAGTTGGTAATGAATAGAAGAAGACAGATGACCACAATTTGTAACCCTTAAATAATACTATCAATGAACTTTATCTGCTTGGCATTCATAGAACACTCATCCCAGCCACAGCAGATATACACTGGAGAATGTGGAACACTGACATATTCTGGGCCACTGAAGAGTTCCAGTTAATTTTAAAGGATTCAAGTCACACGAAGTACAATTTCTAACCACAACAGAACAAAATTAGAAATTTATAAGTGCAAGTCTGAAATTCATAACTGCAAATCCCCAAGAGTCTAAGAAGTAAATAACACAATTTTAAGTAACACTGGGGCCAAAAGGAAATTATAAAGCCTTTTAAGCTGAATGAAAACATAACATAGTAAAAGTTATGGGATGTTAGCAAAGCAGTAATACAGGAAATTTTTAGCACTAAATGCTTATATTGGAATAGAAAAACAGTCTCAAATCAATGTCCTCAGTTTTTACCTTAAGAAACTTATAAATAGAAGAGCAAATTAAACCAGAGGGAAGCTGAAGAAAGGAAGTAATAAAGATCAGATAGGAAATAAATAAAATAGAAAATAGCATGGGGGTAAAACATTTTTCAGAATTCCTCGTTTACTTTGTAAGCTCATCTTTCTCCAGCTCCTGTGAGTTGTCATGTTTCATTTCTTCAGCTTCTCCTTTTCTGGAAACAAGCCTGCAGACCAGCAAAGATCTGATTTGAGGGAAGCTGGGATGCTCTGACTCCACCCCCAAATCTGGAATGTCTCTACAGTTAGCAAAATAAGGTCTGGAATCTTCAGACTTCATTCCTTGTTAGCACAAAATTGTAACATGTTATGCTCTGTTTTGCTCATAGTAGAAAAGCTTTCTGTTTGATTTACAGAGAAGCCCAGGGGATGGAAACACTGCACCAGGATGGGGCAGAAAAGGAAGTTCTAGAACATGAAGAGCATGTCCAGAGCATTAACTAATTTATCCACAGAACAATATTCTAGGTAGGCACTATTAATAGTCCCACTGTACAGATGAGGAAATTGAGACACAAGAAGGCCGAGTAAATAAAACCTCAGGTTCCAACAAAGTCGGTCCATGGTGTGATACTGTGTGAGGCTTGTCCCTATGATCCATGGTCCTTCGTAGGACTTCTTTCTTTATCCTTTCATACTCAGCAAGGTGTGGCCTATAGTGCTTCTCCCTCCATTCTTGCCCCAGTCTAACAGCTAGTTGGTTCCTAGGAACATTAAAGATTGAGAATGTTTTACACATTTTCTAAAAGGACCACATGTATTTCCTTGAGATTTTGGAAGAACAAAAACCTACTGGCTTTATTAATCCATCAATAGAGTCCTACACTAGTCCCCAAAGCAGTTGGGAGCTAATCTTAGCCTCCATGCTGCTCAGGTCCTGAGGGATAAGTCACTGCCAACCATTCAACAAGTGAAGCTACATCAGGTGCAAAGATAGCACAGAGCTCAGAACCTGGATCCTGGCTGCAGGTGGGCTCTTGGGGACAAAGTACAGAACATTTGAACAGGGGAAGGGGAATCAGAAAGATGGCACCACTCTGAAGTGTAGAGATCTCATGAGACACTGAGGGATTAGGGGAGTTAACAAAGGCTGTCTGCTGTGGGACTGGTGGGAAAGAGGCCACAACTGCTAGGTTACCTTGTGGACACCTCGTAGGCCCCAAACAAGGACTGATGTGTGCCCGAGGTGGAATGAGATGTGAAGGGCACAGCACAGTCCTGTCAGGCACTAGCCTGAGGCTCAATTGCTACAGTGAATACCTGCAAAGTACCATGGGAAGGGGGACTAAACAACAGGAATTTATTGTCTCCATTCTGTAGGCTAATTTCTCCTGAGGTCTCTCTCCTTGTCTTACAGATGCCATCAAGTCTGTGTCTCCTTCGTGGACTCGGTCTTCCCTCCATGTGTGTCTGCATCCTAATTTCTCCTCTTATAGGACACCAGTTATATTGGATGAGGGCCCACCATAAGGACCTTTTTTTTTTAGTAGGAAAATTTATTGGAGAATAAGAATGGGGAATAGGAATAGCTCCTGTGATACAAGAGAGGTCTAAATCTGTTGCCAATGAGCTCATTTCTCTGAGGTTTTATAGAGCAAAGTCACGAAATGGGTATAAGATAAGTAAAATCTTTAATCAAGCCGGATGTGGTGGTGCACCCCTGTAATCCCAGCACTTGGGAGGTTGCAGCAGGAGGATCATTGCAAGTTTGAGGCCAGCCTGGGCTACAAAGTGAGTTCAAGGCCAGCCTGAACTGCATAGTGAAACCTTGTCTCAAAAAGACAAAAAAATAAAACAACAACAACAAAAAACTATAATCAACCAATAAGATTACAAGTATAGCTGCTAGCAAGGGCATATGGATAACATCATTAACCTTGGTTGGTAACCTATGGTTTTAGTCTTGTCTTTAGTGTTAGTTTTAGTTTTAGGAAGGAGGAGAGGATGGCCTACCCCTGAGATAATGGTTTATTTATATGGGAAATCTCAAAATTGTACCAACAATTTTATCTCTTAGGGAAGTATGTAAATCTGACCATTGTGACTTTAATCTTCAGATGTACCTGTAGCCACAGTGTTCACATTTTCTGTGTTGATTCCCTTGGGGACCTCGCCCTGTCTGACTGCCTATAATATTTCTTTCTAATTTAGCAGTCTGTAATATTCCACCTCTAAAACGGCATCCCTGACTTTGGTTAGGGTGGAATGAACAAAGTTTCCATTTAGCTGCTTCAAGCTGAGAAGGGTCAGTGGAGGAGAGATCATGGTCAGGGCCTTCTCCAGAGGGCTGATATATGGGCCTTGAGTAAAAGTCATGTTGTGGTTTACTAGCTATGAACTCCCTTCGCAAGGTCACTTTAGTGTATCCCAGTAAAAGAAGTCTGGCACATGTGTTGGTTCCATCCATATGATCATTTGGGTTTTGGCAGACTCTAGACAAGAATAAATAAATTTTCCAATAAATTAAAGCATCTACAACCAAAACATGAACAAATAGAATGGAAAAGCAGATTAGGGAAGGGGCCATGTCAGGCATTGTTTTTAAAGGGTTGGAACTGAGATTGTAACTAGCTGACCCTTAGGACTGCCAGTGATTGGAGCCCCCTTTTGCATCTAGCTTTTATTACTATAGTATTGTTTTTATACATCGTTTGGTTATACTTTTCTGATGGGTGTTTAAGACCCGTGTTAATCAAAATTAGCCTCTTGTTGTCTACCAAGGTCATTTCAGTCTCCTTAGGCATCACTTTGGGAACCATGTACAGAGCCTCTCTGTCAGTGTCAGCTGCCAGGATGGGTCATAGCCTTGCTTAACGATATTACTTTCTGTGAAATCATGGGAGATTTATCTTTTTTTTGGTGACCCCCTTTTTGGGCACAGTGTACCCTCACTGATTCCTGTCCTCTGGGGTCCATCAATCTCAGGAGTTTGGGTGACTCACCAAAGTTTTATGATCCTATAGAAAAGATTCCCTCATGTCCTGGGTCATCTGACTGTAGTGGGCCAGAGCCAAAATCTTGGCTATCCTCTTAGCTGATACCCTTCTAGTTCTGGTTGTTGAACACCCAAAAGAGATCAGTCATTTCAGTATTCCAGTGGGAGCAGTGAGTTTAACTATTATAATTTTATCTGCATATCAAGCACTTTGAAATATAAAGTATAGTTGGTGGACTGCTATTTCCTACCAATCATGGTTGTTTTAGAAATTGAATCCCCACAGAATGTTAAAACACAGCAATTAGAAAATTTTATGGAGAAAACTTGAAATTGAGAGCCACACATAATATTTCAGCTTGACAATCATGATATTATCTTTGAAACTCATTTAAATATCTGTCTTAGTATAGAATAGCTTTTTTAGTGAATCATCTCCATCTACTAAACAAAGAAGCTTTTATATAATTTGTTATCCTTGAATAGAATGTCACTGAAGAAGCATGTGACATTGTCAGGACTGCTCAATACCTGAGGATTTCTAAGTGTAGTGACACATATGTAATATCACACCACATAGGCTTAAAAAAATGACTATCATTTGACTGGTGGTCTCATGCTGGATTTATATATATCTTTATCACAAGTAGATGGAACACAAACAAAAGGCAGATATTTAAGTTTAAAAAAAAAAAGGTTATCACCTTAAACAATCCTAGCTTTACATCTTAGAAGACCTGGGAAGCTGGTAGACATAAATAAATTTAGTACACATGAGATTAGCAATAATCAGTGTCATAGTTATATAGTACCTTTGTCTTTTAATTAGTTTTATACCATGAACATCTTTTAATAAAAAAACTTTATGTTTTAGCCACAGAAAACTTAAAGTTTTGATGGTAACCAATATAAACATATTATAATAATATGTTTAGCAATGTTTTTAAGATGTGTCTCCCCTCAGATTATGGAAATTACTGGGGTCCATTAGTGAATAAAAACTTGAATAAATATTTCCAGGCTGTCTCACCAAACAGTGTTTTATCTAGCATTTTCCAAAGCCTAAGGGGTCCCCATCTGATTATCTTAACAAATTTTTAGATGACCAGTGAAAGGTTATTGTACACAGACAACAATATGCATTGCATTTATAAAACTAGTCTTGATATCATTTTGGTCAGCTGACAACCCAAGTGAAAGCATGTCTTTAATTCTAATGATACTTATCTATAAACCAACTTAAATTATAGTCATAAATATTTTAAAAACCCGAAAATGCAAGCATTCTGAGTGCAGGGATTACAGTGTGCACTGCCATGCCTGGCTGTGGTGCCTATCTTATTTTTTTTTTTTTCACTTAAAAAAAAAATCTGTTTTAGCCAACGTGCCACTCTGTTTAAGTGGCTGAGCTTGGCAAACCGCAGCAGCCCCGGGGCGAGAACCATATCAGCGCTTCCTGAGATCGGCAACGCGCCATGTTGGACCTTGGGGCGCCGCCAGAATGCCACTTTGGTAAGTGGCTGCGGTTTGGCAAGCCACGCCGCCCCAGGGCAAGAACCATATCAGCGTTTCCTGAGATCCGCGACGCGCCATGTTGGACCTTGGGGCGCTGGTAAAACGGGAAGCGGGTTCACCCCTCTGGTGGGCGGCTGTGAGCCTACCGTGGCCAGGGCTAAGACTCAAACATCCATCCCACCCCCCCGCACACCCCCGCTGGCAAGTGAGACCCAGAGATCTGAGCCTGTCTTGTGAGTTTGACTATATGCGATATAGCAAATAAGGGGGATTTTCTTCTGCCATCTCTTTGAGGCCAAATATTTTTAACTCTGTTTTACTCTGTTTTGATCAATGGCATTGCTCTATTCAATACTCTGTTCTTGTAATTTCGGTATTTCCTTTGATATTGCTCTGCCTGAACAACCATTGTGAAGAAAACCAGATGTACTATTGTGCCTATTGCTGTTGTCCCGGTAACCTGCTGTGAGGTTCTGTGCCAATTTCACTGCACTGCCTCAGTTGGCTATGTCCTGTCTTGTTCTGCTGTATTTTACTACCTTCAAAATAAAATAAATAAATAAAATAATAAATAAGAAAAAAATTTTTAAAAAGTAAATAACAACAAAACAGATCAGCAAGGTACTGAGCAACCTGAAACATCATATAACTAAACAGAAAATGGACTGAAAAAGCAAAAGGAGGAAAAGCAGGTGCTCTAAAAGATATATCTGCATGTATATTTAAGGGTGTAGGAATGATAATTATTTTGCTAAGTTTTTGTTGGATCAGAGAACAGAGCTGTTTGCACCCTGTTTGAATGTCAACTTTGTATGATTTGATTTTGTAACTTGAACAACTACATCCAGGAAGACAATATGTAATGTATCAACTAGTGATTTCTTATTGTTCATTTTTTTTGAAATTCTGTATTGTTTCTCCCCTTTTTTCTGTTTTGCTTTATTTTTTCTCTCTCTTTAAATAAAATTTTTTTAAAAACCCAAAAATGCAAAAAGAAGAAAAAATTGTTGAAGTCAAACAAAACAGCAGCAGATGTTGCAACCAGTCACAAATTGAACAGATAGACACACATAGGACAATTGTTAATAGAGCAGAGTCCACTCAGATGTACTTGGCCAAGTTGAATTACAGTAACTCTTTTACAGTTTTTAGGTTTGTAACTATAACTAGACTATACAGAAGTTTTTATAAGTCAATTAACAGAGACCTCTTATAATACAAATCAGAGAGAATAAAAACCTTTTACACCCATGAAAGCAAAGACGGTTTTTAAGATGGGCCTAGGCTGATGGCTTATCTGATTGGAATACCCAGCTATCCAGGCTTCTAATTGCTGTGTTGATAGCCACAGTTGTTCGATAGCCTCCTGTAACTGTTCTCTCTAAAGGGACAGACTGTTAAAGGTAATTTTAACTATTTCCAGGGGGGTTGTGCTTGGGCCAGGTTTGGGTATAGAAAGAGACCAGGTAACACTCTTTAGAACTAAGTATATATTCTGAACAGTTGAGGAAGAAGACCTGCCAAATCTCTGGTCCGCCTGCTGTACATGTTCACCTATGACAACCTCTTCCCATTTTTAAGAGAAAGGGAAAAAAGGTATCACCATCACTCTTGCTCTATGTCCAGCTTAAGGCATCCCTTATACTTCACCCCATCCAGTGCCAGTCGTGGAAAACTGCAGATGTGAGGAAGTGGCCAGAGCTGGGTTAGCTACTCTTCCTGTGCAGCTGGCCCCTTTCCTCCTGATTCTGTGACCCTTCACTCTAGGCTTTCCCTTTTAGAATCTCAGTTAGCATATCTGAGAATAGTGGCCGGCCTGGCATGATGCTCTGGAGAAAAATCATAAGGAGAGGCAGTTTTCCAGGGACTGGGGCTGTGCCTATCCTTTAATACCTGTTTCTGTTTAAAGCTGTTATTAAACACTGTTATTAATGCTGTCATTAAAATGATGTAGGAATGCTTTGTTCTATCAATGAATTTATCTGTGCTATAAAAACCACTCATTCTGCCCTGTGCTATAAAAACCAGTTAGCATCATTCTGGAGAGGAGAGGGAAGTGAAATGAGTTAATCTCCTGTTCTGCCTAAGGTCTGAAAGGCAGATACATTTGGACCAAACCTTTTACATTTATTCTTTGAGAGTTTGATGATTAAATCTAGACTAGTTTTTTTTTTTAGAATATGGCCCCAGAGATAAGTGAAGGTCAGCTTCACTCTGGGAAGGTGGGAAAACTCACCATTCTGGAAACTTGGTCCTGAAATCCAGCAGCAACAGAGGACAGAAAATTGCCTTGGACCAAACACTGCTGTAAACCGTGTTATTTCTCAAGGGCAGGACAGTGGAAAAGGGAGAGAAGAGTGACTCTAAGTATGGCACAAGAACTAAATCCTAACCCTCTCAAAGGCAGAAAAACAATTAAGATAAGAGCTTTCCTAGGGTGGGTCTATAATCCTTAGCAAAATATGCCTCCAGACACAAAAACTATGATTGACTCTAACTGCATTGCCAAGCAGAAAATTAAGCGAATAATCAAAAAAGCTGAATGACTGCTTTTAAACTTCTGAAAGAGAGTGAAAGAGAAAACGAAAGGACAGATTGGAAGTGCTCCAACTATATTGTTTAGGGCTTACTTTCTAATAATCAAAAAGTCCTAAAATCCCAGCCTGCAAAAGAGATCTGTCACCTCCAGGGACAGAAAGAAACAGGTAATAGTCCAGCAGAAATCTTGGCCCTGGGCTCCAGGACGAAGAGGTCTCTGGAATATTTTAGGATCTCTATCTAGTCACCTAGGCAATTTCTCTCCATAGCAGTACTGACTAGGCTCTATTAAACTCACTCTGAAAATAAGTATCTCTGGGTATCTATAATACACTTAAGAAGCTTACAGTTTAGTCTGTACTCTTTGTCTAGCAATCACAAATTACATGTTAGTAAAGGCACATTTATCAGGTTTTCCTCTCCCACACATACATGACAGAAAAGAAAGGCTGACTAAAAATTTTTTCACCTTTAGCATGTGTAAGGCCCAAATGTAAATCACTCCTCCATTAGCTGTTCTTGTATGTTCGAAACAAACAGTTTTTGTATGATGTCTGAGCTTGACCTCCTAGGGGGAGTCCACTTTTGTTTAGAAGGTGGTCTAGTGAGCCAAGGAGTTCCAAAAGCTAACTCCCAGTAAGCAGGCATGAAAAGAACTCATTCACGTGGTGGTGGGGGTGGGTTTCTTTCTTAAGTTAGACCTTCATTCTGGCAAAATTTTCTCAAGAGATCTAGAAGATTATTGTTTTCACTTATTTCTTGATACCATAATGTATCAAGACATATCTGAAGGGGATGTCTATCTTACTAGCAGAGAGAAAAATCCACATCTGTACCTGAATTCTTGATGGAGGTTTAAGAGAGGGCTGTAACAGTGCTGTCTCAGGTCACTCTGGGACCTAGGATACCTAAGGAGATCACTGACAAGAGTTTTACCTCTCACCTCACTAAGGAGGGCAGATCAGGGTGATAGATAAATGGAGATTTCTCTGCTGTTTACCCAGTCAGGCTGTAACGACTCAGCTTCCACTGAGGAGCATTTGCGTACCTACTGGGGAGATTCCCCAGCCATAGCCCTTCAGTGACTCTCCCCAGTTTTTACGGGTTCCACACAATCGGAGATCTGTCTCTGGAAAGGAATCCAGGTACCTGTCTGGCTAACATTCCCACTGGCTTCAGTGGGGGATTAACCAGGAGGTGCCAAGGAAACCTGTTCTCTGCTTTGAGAGTAGCAGCTGCTGTAAGAGAGATTAACTACCTGGCAGAGTAACCACTGTTTCTTAAAGCTCCATAAGGGACAGATAAAGTTCGTGCACATGCGTATTTCTTAGATATAATCCATTTTCCAGTACATTACAAATTCACATTTTTGGCTAGTATCAACTCTTCTAGGGGAGCACCAGTGTTACCTATCTGCAGCACTACTGTCTAAAATAAGACAATAAGCCATCTTGTAACCAGCAAACATGTCAAGCAAGAAATACAAGTAAATTCAGCAACTAGTAAGTCTAAATGCAGCATAAAAACAGGAGTACAAGACCCTGCCTACAAAAATAAAATGTCCCATAGGGATTTTAATTTCAGCACTGTTTTAAGACCCTAACTGAGTCACATTTGAGGTCTTGGGGGATAAGTCTTCAATATACTATTCAAGTCATAACACACCTCCAAAGGTGGCCCTCACAGCCCCTATTGTCTCTGTTACCTCACTTCATCTTGCAGAACCCTCTCAACAACCCTGTGGAGGCAAAATAGGAATCATCACCAACTTTGCATAAAAAAAAGCTAGTTTGCAACGTTGATGGACTTGTCCTAGATCTTGCACCATTAGCTGGATGTAGATAACGTGGTCCCCCAAACTTCCTATAAGGTAGTAAGTAGCTGTGGGAGTGGTTATGAATCTGTCCTTCAAAAAGTTCAATTTCGCAAATTAAGCGCACAGTTCAATGACTACATTAAAAAAAAAAGTTCCAGGGTTGAGGGTATGTCTCAGTGGTAGAGTGCTTGGCTAGCTTGAAGCCCTGGGTTCCATCTCCAGCACCATAAACAAATAAACAAAAAAACCCTTAAAATCTAACAGCATAAAATAATGATTTATTATACTCACAGGTTTACAGGCTCATATATTTAGAGAATAGCAATGCCTAATACATCTGCTATGCAATTACTGAAGTCCTAGTTGGGGAGAGTTGAAGGCTGCAAGTGCCTTGCCACTAAAGGTGTCTTATTCGAGCTGGGGACCATCCACTTTCATGTGACCCCTCCCTGTGGCTTCTTGGCATGGGCTAACTTGAGTTTCCTTGTAGCTAGCTGCAGTCCATGAATCTCTCGGCAAAGCAAGGGGAAGCACACAGAAGTAACATGATATAGCCTAGAAATGAGGGTCTCTTCCAGGCTACTCGGGGTACTCTTGCTAAGTTGCTAAAATCCACCCAACTTCAAGAGGAGATATGATGAATCTGCTCCCTTATGGGAACAGTATATTATTCTACTTCAGGAGGAGCTTAGCAGGTAGGACATTATGTGGGCATCTCGGGACATGCCACTCATACAGTTCTCCTTCCTCAGACTCTCACTTGTTTGCTCTAGGGAATCAGTATGGGATAATGCAGAACACTAATGGCTAATATTCACACAGTATTTGCTCTATATCAGACAAATATCATAGCCTAACAAAGTAAGTGCTGCAGTTTTATTCTTTTTTTTTTGCCCAGTGTTTATTTTCAGCCAATGTTCTAACTTATTTAAAGGCCTCAATTATTGTACTTAATCAAAGATAAGCTTTTTGAAAATCACAAGACCTGACAAAAGTCAGCAACCAGCAAAGTCTGTCTGAATAGGACAAGCCCTTTACTTTTCTAAACACTGATGTTCACATCTGTAAGATGAGATTTTTGCACAAGAATATTATAGGAATGATCCAGGGTGGCCTGCAATTCTCGGGCTCCATTACTTTACATTCAGAATAAGCTTCTGGTGCTTGTAGGAGATCCTAGCTCAAAAAAACAAAGTTGGATACTCTAAGATAGTTAACACTGCTCTCCTGTTCCCAGCAAATAAAACAAACCAAACTTTCACCCAAAGTGATGATGCTTTTAAAGTAGCTGGGCCCAAAGTATTTCTTCCAGGTTTATTTCTTTAATGCATATATGATGTGTGCTACCGCTCGAATCAGATAGTGTTTCAAATCCTTTTTGAATACCATCTCATTCACCTTCATTCAACAACAAGAAGAAAGAACCTCATGCAGTGTAACCATTTTTGGATGAGATAAGCACTGCCCAAGGTTTTGGACTTGGAGTCTGATGTGGATTCATTACCAGAAATTGGGAATATTTATACTTTCTCAAGGGGCTAAGTTTCTTGTGGAGTGCGTCTTACCACCCTGGAGATTTGCAAACCTAGTCTCCAGATCCCAGTGGGGTACTTCAGGGACCACAGAAAGCTTTGATTTCATTGTCTTTGCAGGAATTTGGAGCAAGTACTCCTCTAGCAAATTATGTTGGGAATTCTCAAACCATGCTGCCCACAGGCTGAGAAGTGTGGAGAGTGAGTGCATGGAACATGGCATGGATCACATCATGTTCTCGATGACATCACAGCATGATGGTGGCTGAGACAAGGAGTTTTTAAAAACTCTAAGAGAACAATACCCTTTGTCCAAGAACAGATGGCTCGGCTATTGCAACTGGAGTGACAAGATGGTTGAAAATTTACCACAAAAACCACAAATAGAGAGGGATCAAAGAGCTGCTAATCAGATGTGCTCCTTTCCAATGAGCAAATGGCTCATCATTTCTCACAAGCCTTGTGCTCTAGCCTCAAGATTCTGTAGGACCTCCATTGGAAACAGGGTGCTCTCCAAGCCTGCCTCAAATTGGACCTGGACTTTTGTTCAGTAAGTGACTTGAAGTCAATTTGGTCTCATATTCATGAGTGACCAGTATCAGGACCTTATACCTGTTTGTGCCTTACAGAGTAAGGGTTTGTTGTGTAACCTGATCTGAATAAATCATATATTCAAAAGGCAGTATTTGTCTGTGGTCTGATCTGTTCACATCCCTTCCGCTTATAAGGTGCTCCCGTCATTGAGACTCTACGACATTCTCCAGGGCACACACAAGGGATCTATACTTTGCCAAGCCACATTTAAGGTCACCTAAGTAAGCCCCACCCACTACAACTGGCAGTAAACAGCCAATTACAATGGTCACAAGGGAGCACATGGATGTCAAGTGTGCAGGAAGTGCATCAGAGTCGCTGGAACCAATAGCAAGCTCTGGAATGCAGACAGCTCAACCCCCTAACCACAACACTGTTCCCCTTGTTCATTGGCTTTCCCTGCTCCACCTGGCTTCTGGAAAGTTCGCTTGGAGTGCTTGGTGCCTCTCTTTTAACCCAGTTCATATGGCCAGAGGTGGGAGATAGAAAAAGGTCTAGACCTGTGCAAAGTGCAGAGGAAGGAGAGAAGGGGAGGTCGGTTCGGTGATGGAACGCTAAGATTTATGGACGAGTTGAACCGCGAAGACCTATAGGAACCTCGAGCAGCCTGGCGGCAGCGAGGCATTGGGCCTCCAAGCGGTTCCTCAGCCTCCGCACAGGCGGGCACGGATGCAGTACTGCTTCATACCATGGCCCCTGGAGGAAGCAGAACCTGCTTTCGAAGGGACTCCATACCCTGATGTACCCGCAAGGTGAGTGGCAGGTCCCAAAGGCGCCCTGTCCTCCCGGGGTTCAGGCTCCATTTCTCTCTGTCTCTGTCTCTGTCTCTGTCTCTCTCTCTCTCTCTCTCTCTCTCTCTCTCTCTCTCTCTCTCTCTCACCTGGCCCATTTTCTTTGACCCAAAAGGTACTGGGGTTTTCACCTACTTTTCTGCTGGGGGTCCATTTTGGCCTCCAAGTGAGTATTATTTTGTTCAATATTGACGTGAATCAAGTCTGGAAACCGGTTTGTGGTCATTCATTTTGTTTCATTTTCAAATTGTGGTAGAAGTCCCAGCACACACACAAAACTTGCGGTGACACAGAAACACAAAATGTATAGCACTCTCTGTAGTACCTAGACTTTGGCAGCCTCAGGTTTTTTCTTGTTGTGCAAACAAATCTTTAGAACCCTCAACCTGCCAAAATAAGCCTCTATACACACTAAACAACTCCCTCTTGATCCTTTCTCCCATCCCCTAACAGCTGTGATTCTGTCATTTTCTACATTTTTATTCTCAGAATTTGATTGCTCTGGGTAGTGAATTCATACCGTATTTGCATTTTGCTGTTTGGCTTATTTCACTTGGCACAATGTCCTCAATATATGTTAGTGCTGTAGCTTGTTCAGAATTTCTTTCTTTTTTATGGCTAGATAATATTCCACAGTATAGATAGATTTGCTTGTTTCAAAATTCATCTGTGCAAGGACATCTGTGTTGCTTTTGCCACCTGTCTCTCGTAAAAAGTGTTGCTATGATATGAGTGGGAAAAAAATTCTTCAAGTTCAGATTTTTGGTTCTTGGGTGCATACCTAGAAATAGAATTGCTGGATCGTATAATAGTTTTATGTTTAACATTTGAAGGACCCATCAGACCTTCACAGCAGCTAACTAGTTGACATTTCCACCAACAGCTAACAGTACTGTAGGGTATGGTTCATGTCCTCACCAACACTTGCTTTTTTTGGGTTGACAGTAACCATCTTAGGGGATATGAGGTAATAACACTGCAGCTTTGACTTGTGTTTTCCGAAGCGATTAATGGTTCTCAGGACCTTTTCTTCTTCTTTGTTGTCATTTGTGTATCTTCTGAGCAACAATGTCTCTTTAACTCTTTTGTTAATTTTTATTCCTTATTAACTAATTTATTTTTTTTTTGTGGTATAGGGAATTGAACCCAGGGCTTTCATACTAAGCTACATCCTTAGCCCTTATTTTGAGACAGGGTTTCACCAAGTCATTAAGTTGCCCAGGCTAGGCTTGAACTTGTGATCCTCCTGCCTCACCCTCCCACATACTGGGATTACAGGCATGCATTAACCAAGAGTGGCTTACTCTATTTTTAAGTCTCAAGTGGTATTTTTGTGATTGATTTGTCAGTGCTGGTTTTATAACCCTTTTGCAGATAAATGATTTGCAAATATTTTCTCCTGTTCTGTAGGTTACTTTTTCAAACTTTTGTATCCATTGATACACAGAAGTTTTTAATTTCTGTACATTCATATGTTATACGTGGGTCATGTCCATTCACCCTCATACCTTTTATCATCTTCCCCCCTCTCCCCTTTCTTGATCCTTAATAATCCACCTCCTTTCAGGCTTTTTTTTGTGTGTGTGTGTTTTAAGTTTCAACATATGAGAGAAAATATGTAAGACTTGTCTTTTTTTTTAAAGAGAAAAAAACAGGAAAAAGGTAGAAATATTACAGAATTTTAATAAAAGAAGATAAACAGTAAGAAATCACTAATTGATAAATTACATATTGTTCTTTTAGAAACAGTTATTCAAGTTACAAAATTAAAGCACACAAAGTGGACACTAAAACAGTGAGAGTGCAAACAGATCTGTTCAATAATCCAACAAGAACCTAGAAATATGGTTATCAGTCCCACACACAAGACTTGTCTTTTTGTGGCTGGCTTACTTTGGTTAGCATAGTATCATCCAGTTTTGTTTTCCCACAAATGACAAGATTCACTCATCTTTATTACTGAATAATACTTCATTGTGTATTTATACCATATTTTTTTCATTCATCTGTTGACAAAGTAAAGAGACAAGTCCATAGCATTCAATAACAACTATGAATGTAGATGGTTTTAATTCTCTGGCTTAGAATATTATTTTCCATTCTTTTATTTTCAGTCTCTGTGTGTCTTTATGGTTAATGCATTTGTTGAAGATAATGTAATGTTGGGTCCTGTTTCTATTAAGTACATTCAGCCAGTTTATGTCTCTTCATGGGAGGGTTAAGACCATCTACATTCACAGATGTTATGAAAGGTATGGATTTGCTTTCATTTGTTGATTTTTTTCTAGTTGATTTGAATATTTTTTGTTCCTTTCTTCTTTTTTCATTCATCTTTGTGGTTTTATGGATGCTTTTTGGGGTTGATAATGTGGTAGTCCCTATCAGGTGATGGGGGTCTCCAAGGCATTGTTGATACTGGCTTTGTTACTTGAAAGCAATTCTGATACTTGTGCAACATGTGGGCAGCACCGCCATCGTTTCTGAAGCTTCTTAGGCTGCTTACCCTAGGGACAGAAAAAACTGGGGGCACAGGGCTTGCTCAAGCCATGCCCAGATACCTCTAAAGGGAGATGGGGAGTGGTGGAACCATAGAGTTCTGTACTGAGAGGGGTGAGAACTGCCTGGTCTGCCACCCTTAACCTTGGTGCCCTTAATCCTGGCACCACATGAAACCACCTGACTTGTTTTGCTCCCAGTCTCTGAGGACAGGCCCTGAAATCCTCTGATTCCAGAGGGTGGTGCCCTCCACTCCTCTGTTTTTCCTTTGTGCTCCCCACAGTGTAGAACTTCCAACAAGTTTATGTCAAAGTACCATCCCTGAACCAAGACTATCATGAGGCAGTGCAAGGAATGATGGTGGGGGTCCCAGATATGAGAATATGCAGGATTTTCTCACTCCTAATGCAGTACAGACTCAGACAATAGGTCTGTTTTCAGGATGGCTTCTGGCTGCAGCAGTCTGGAGTTTACTATCAGATGGTAGTGGACTTCTCTAAACCCAGTCCATTGTGCAAACTCTAGGTTTTATCTTTTTAGCCTATATGTCTCCAAGGTGCCAACTTCTGGACCAGCAAAGCCCAATGAGACTGTTTCACCTTTACCCTTACAGAGGAAAGAATCCCCCTTCTCTGGCCTTGGGGCCATGCTACAGGTTATAGTTGTGTTTTGTTTTCTCTTACTCTACTGTTGCATTCCAGTGTTTTCCTTTGATCATTCACCTCAACACATCTTTTGCTTTATTCTGTTGTATGGAGGAGCCAGCAAGTGTTAGATAATGAACCTGCTGTTTTACCACATCAACTTAATCTTACTACTTAATAATTGCGGAAAACAAGGCATGGAAAAGTGAATTGACCAATCTTATATTAAAATGCTAAAAAGCAGAAGGACCAGGATGTGAACTCAGTCCCTTGTAAGCTTGCGTCTGCCATCCTGACCTCTGTATTTGTTGTCCAAGGATACTGAGGTAGGGCTTGCCCAGCTAGGAGCCACAAAGCAAAGCTGTACTACATGTTTAATTTAAGAACAAACTGGAATGAACCCACAAATGGATCCAAATGTATGTAAAACTTAGTGATATATGTGATGGAAAGTAGTATTTTAAATAGTGGAGCAAGAATAAAGTCTTATCATTTGGAATTAAAAATTGATATATTATTTCCTATGTAATAATAAAGTCTAACTAAACATAAAAGTAAATAAAACCATTAAAATACTATACAAAGAAAAGAAAGGTCAGCTGATTTTTAATATATATATAAAACAGAGGCCTTTATAGCAATACATTCAGAAACTGTAAAAGAAGACATGACTAGATTTAACTAACAAAACTTTAAAAATTAAATTTCAGATTAGTCATCAAAGTTATTGTCATATAACACAACACCCTGAGCTTGACCCCTAGCACTGCAAAAATAAATTACCAACCAAGAAATCAACATATTTGTATCACTCTATATATACATAGTTTTTAGAAACCTGTAAGAAATGAACATCCTCCAAAGTAATAGACAATAACAAGAATAGTCAACTTATGAATATACCACAAAATAAGAAGAATAGTCAGTTGGTTTTTTTGTTTTGTTTTGTTTTGTTTTTGTTTTTGTACTGGGAATTGAACTCATGACCTCACACTTGCCAGGCAAGTGCTGTGCAAATAGTCAGGTTTTACTATTTTAGAGTGCCATTTGCATACGGACTAATCTGTGTTCTTAGATCAAGTTTTTGAAGTAGGTTTAAGGTTTTTTTTAACTTAGGAGATAAGAAATCAGAAGTTTATAGAGTATATTAGTCATTCCATTATTATAAGAAATTCCTGAGATGATCAACTTTTAAAGACAAAAAGTTTATTTTTGACTCTTGATGTCAGAGGTTTCAACCCAGGATCTTTGGCCCTGTTGCTTTGGACTTGTAGCAAAGCAGCAGCACATCATGGTGGGAGCATTTGTGAGGGAAAGTCACTCACTCAAGGCTGGGGAGCAAATGAAAAGGAGAGACCAATGTTTCACAATTCTCTCTGAGCGCATACCTCCAATGACCTAACAACCTGTCTCATCAGGCCCCACCTTTCAGTTTCCACTAAAGAGGGAGAAGCTGAGTATCAGCCTTTTAACACAGGGACCTTTGGGGGAACCTTTCATATCTAAACTATAGCAGAGTGTAACTGAACTCCCAAAGTCATCCAGCCAAAAACCAAGCATCAGCTGTCAGCACTAGTGCCCCTGTGCTGTAGGTTTCTCATGAATAGATAAAGGCAGGTATCTAAATCGCTAAAACTAGGATCTTAACATTTAATATAAATTCAATATAAACTTATGCAAATTTAGCACACATAAAAACACTAAGATCTTTTATGTGTCCTCAGACTGAGAAACTTGAAAGACAAGTTATATCCCATGTTGGTGGCACCATGGCATATTAAAAAAATATTACTCAACAATACTTGTTAAAGCCCTGTAAGAAAAACTTTGTTTAATGACTGTTGTGATAAATGGAGGGACCATGACAAGGGAATTGTGCAATGGGGAGAGAGCCTGAGCTCAACTCTGAATATAGTTTGGGTAAGTGGGAATTTACAGGCCAGGAGCAGAGTGGGCAGGATCAGTGGATGGAAAATGACTAAGAAGAAACATCAGAAGTAAGAGGGATTCTAGCTATGCTGGCCTAGAATTCTTTCTTAAAACAAGCTGGTGTGGTTATACATCCCTGCTAGGTCATGAAGGGTGAGAAGCCCGATCAGATATCTTCAAGGGTCAGATGATACAGATAGTGTGGCATTCTAGCCAAAACTGGATTTTATAAGGAAGTACACAGATGAGCCTTGGAAAAAGTTTGGACCTCTGAGTAAAGCATGGCCAAACAGAGAATCTTTGTCAGGGAAGAGATACAGAGAGCCGTTCCTATCCCCATCATGGTCTGGGGAAGTTTATATTTGTAATCCCATGAAAAAGTTATTGGAATTCTAGCAAGTCTATTCCAATCTACTACTTCCAGTGCAACCCAGCGTGAGAATAAAGACACTAAGACATATTTATAATTGTGGGGGGCCAAGGGATTCTGAGTCCAGCCAGGATGGAAGTTTATTGGAATAAAGGCCTTGACCCAGGGCCTAACTCAGATTGTATTATTTCATGTAGCTACAGAAGTGTGGCTAGAGGATGAGTGACTGTGAGAATGGCAGGAATTATGTGAGAACTGTGATCTGGGCTAGCTAGGAGGCCAGAAAGCACCTCTGCAATGTGCAGAGAGAAGGATGTGCAGAAAGACCAATCTGCAGAACACCACTGAGGTAGCATTTAATGTTTAGGGGGCCAATGCTTCAGTTCTGATCTGCAAACTTTTCTGCTCTGGGAAGTCATAGCCTCTTATCTTGAGGCTTGAACCCAGTTGACAGTCCTGGAGCCATGGTCTCATCCTGCCCACCCAGCTCAACCATGTTTTCAGGAGTCACAGAGTGGGGAAACAGTAACTGCCTCACTTCAAAGATTAGGCATCAGCACCTCAGCTATCCCTATTTACATTACTTAGAGCCAATTGAAGGGAAAAGGAAATTGCTTAGCCAGCTCTGTACTTATCAGTACATAGAGATAGGGCCAGGTTTAACCAAAGTGGAGGTAATTGCTCTTTATTCAAGGAGTCATCCAGGTGGTCCTCCACAAAGATGCCATTACTATGGTTGGTAGACATGTAAAGATAACTGCCTCTCTGGATCAGAAGAAGAGTGATGGGGGAATGGAGAAGGTACTGCTTTGAATATTGGTACTGGAGATTCAGTTGTGGATGAGTTCTAGCCAAACCAACTTCAAGACTAATCTTACAGCAACACACAGAGATTGGCTTAAGGATTCAGTTTTTGCCACTTGCTAGAACTTGGAAAGCCTTTACCTGAGAAAGGAGATAACAATAAAACCTGCCCTTAAAATTGTGCTAAGGACCAAGTGAGCTACAGAAGAGCCTGGAGTATAATATTATGTCACTGATAGATACTAAAACCATGATCCAACGTGACAGCTTTCTGTCACTGCAAGAAAATACCTGAGAAAATCAATGTGAACAAGGATTTATATGGGCTCATAGTTTCAGACCATTGTCATTGGCTATGGTGTTTCTGGACATGTGGTAAGGCAGAAAGAACTTCATTGTGGGGAGCATGTGATGGAGCACAACAGTTTATCTAATGAATGGAGGAGGGCCAAGGTACAACATATACCATTCAAAGGCCCATCCCATTGGTAACTTCTTCCAATTTGGTCCCACCTCCTTACATTTCCACCACCTCCCCAAAGTGCCATCAGCTAGGGACTGAGCCTTTAGCACATAGCATTTGGAAGACATTTAAGGTGCAAACTATGCCATCTTCTATTTAGGATTGGAGTGCAGATGTACGTACATGTATGTATGGTGTGCACATGATATGTATATTATTGTGTGCACATATGTATATGTATGTGTGTATTGTGTTTACATATGTATCTATACATATGTATCTATAATACATATACATGTATTTCTCTGTATGGGTGTGTATATGAGTCTGAATATATATGAGTCTAGGTATGTGTATCTGTGTATGTGCCTATTTATGTGTGTATATGGATATGTACATGTCTCTGTTGCATATGCATGTGTATTTGTGCATGCATCTATATACTATTACCTGTGTGTGTATATGTCTGTGTATCTGTATGTATATATGTGTAAATGTGTATGAATGTGTGTATGTGTATAGATGTGTATACATCTTTGTGCATTATGTATTTATGTGTATCTCTGTGTGAATGATATCTGTGTATGGCTGTGTGTATATCTCTGTATGTCATGTGTATGTGCATATATATTTGTGTAGGAGAGGAGTACTGGAAGCTCTAGAAGAGAAGCACTGAGAAAGAAGTTTCCTCTCAGTGGTAGGACAAAGAGAACAGAAATGTTTGGAATGAGAGAAGGAGCTGAGTCTTGCTCTAGAAAGGCCCTGATGAAGCCCTTACAAGGCCTAAGCCAGACTGCTGTCCTCAGCAACAAGGTTGGGTCAGAACCCACAGAGGCAAAGGCAACGAAGGGTCAGCTCATGGGCAGAGAGAGGTCCTTGGTTAAAAAGTGACTCAAACACCCTTTGTACTGGAAGCTTTGCTCTTCCTTCTGCCCCAATATCGACTGGTGTGTGGCTTAATTATTGATGTTCCAAAGTGAGTTAACCTCTTCCTTACAGACCAGTTATAATTAATAAATGTAGAAGAATTGGAGACAAAGATGTCTACTAGAAGACTACAGTAGTCATTGCTGCAAGCAAAAGCACTAATGAAAATTAAAATTAATGGGCAAGGGCCAAGGATATATAGCTCAGCAGCACAGGGTCTGCCTGGCAAGTATGAGGTCCTGCGTTCGATTCCCAGTATAAAAAAATTAATAGGCAAAAGTTTAAGCAGAATCAAGATCTCTGCAGAGTCCCAAAATGTCCCTCCTAAGTATTTAGTAATAACAAAGGAGAAAATAGTGCACTTGTAGTGAAGAGTTCTGGCAGGCTCCACCTTAACTAAGAAATCAAGGTTAACATCACCAGACACAATGCCTGGTGACATCATGTACCTACTGATAAGATCACTGAGGTCACTCACATCTGTGGAATTGCCACAGAATTTCTGCAAATTCCTGATGCTGGTTTATTCACAAGCAACAGTCAGACATACAAGAGACAGTTCACAGAGTAACAGACTCACCCTCTTTAAAAGCATCATCACAGCAAGGGAGGGCTGGGTCCCTGCAGAATGTGGAAGAAATGAGGGAGACCTGAGAACAGAACATTTAAAGGAGTTTAAACAGGGCTGGAACAGAGAAGGGCACTGGTGGGCACCCGATCACAGCAAGTTAAATCTGTCATCAGCTCCTAGGACTGTGGCAATAGAAGCTCTCAACTGTTTTTAATTTTTTTAAGCTTATTGATACAACTTAGGTATACATAATGACTACATTCATTATAGGAAATTTGTATGTATACAATGATACACCTTGATTCCTCCCTGCCATTCCCATCCCATGTTTTCAAACCCCTCCCCTCCCCATTAACAAGGAAGGAAAAAAAATGAGAAAATGAAGATAAAATGAAAACCGAGCTTTGTGAACAAAGCTCTCAGCTTTGACAGACGCACTAGGACTACAAAAGAGGTGATAGGAGGGACAACTAAGCAGGAGGAGATCTCTGTACTACATTTACAAATCTTTTGTGTAACTAGTGATCTCCAAAAGAAACATTTTTTAAAAGTGAGTACATTGTTAGAGATAGATAAGGAACAGTGCATGTGTGAATCTGCATGTGTTCAGTGATCCTTCCTGGAATCTGGCTTCAGGTGATGCAGGCACACAGTGGTCCATGTGGCGTACTGTCACTGAGGCAGGATTGCTTCTGCATGATCCTCCAAAGGGGACCCTGAAGGGTATGCATAAGCACCTGGCTAGCACACCTAAGATCTGACTTATCCCAGAAAGTGTAGTTTCCATGATCAGGTGGAATGAGGGTTTAGCCAAAGGTCTTACCCCTGTGGACATGTTCTGCCCCATGAACATTTTCCAGATCCCAAGAAGGTGTCTCCAAAGTAACCTGGCAAAAATGATCTGCTCTTCTCTTCTACTCAAGTGAACCCAAAGCTAGACTCCATCTTGCAGTCTGTTTCCTTAACTTTCCCCTGTTGTTTCTGCTTCCACAATCTATCTGTAAACATACCTGTCCCATATCTCCCCCATTGTCTATAATCCACCCAGCAGACACATAACTCTTTAAAACCTCGATTGCATTATCTCTCCTCTGGTATAGAACTTACCAACAGTTCTTCCCTTGACTCCTCGCCAGTGTCTGCTCTCTTCCTGCCCATCCCATCACTGCGTGACCACCCACAGGTTCCACCCATACCCTTCTCTGTGCTTCCACTGTGCACCTGCCTCATCCCTCCTCACACCTAGACTTATATCCAGGGGCACATTTTCAGAGATGCCTCTTCTGCTGCCTCCCTCCTGGCTCTCTTGTCTTCCCTCATCTAATCTTGTTTCCACCATAGCATTCATTACTGCCTGGCATGATCTTTTCCATTGATTCATGTATTTTTTTCACCATCTAAAACATCCACTCTGTGAGACAGGACCTTGTCTATGTCCTGTTTCTATATCCTGAATCTAAAACAGGACCTGGCACACAGCAGGTGCTCAGCACTTATACAGTTAATTAGTTAAATAGCTGCTTCATTGCCTTAATTCTAGTGCCTCCATGGGGTACAGAAGTAGGTAGGTGTGACACTCCCAGAGGTATTACGGAATGGAAGGAGATCAATAGGAATATGGTAAAGCAGTGAACCTCCTGAAAGATAAAAGAGATAAAACACTAGAAGTCATAGATCTAGGCAAGAAATTCTTGAAAAGAACTCCAGTTGCACAAGAAATATTTATAAAAATCAACAATGGGATTATATTAGATTAAAAATCTGCACAGCAAAGGAAACAGTTAGCAGAGTAAAGAGACAGTCTACAGAGTGGGAAAAACTTTGCTAGCAATTTCTTGGACAGAGGAATAATATCAAGAATACATAAAAAACTCCAAAAAATTAGATCACCCAAAACAAAAGACACTATCAAAAAAATGAGCAAGTGAAATGAATGGATACTTCTCAGAAGAAATACAAATAGCCAACAAACATATGAAAAAAAATGTTCAGCAGCTCAACAGCTGCTAGAGAAATGCAAATTAAAACAACATTATGAATTTGTTCTACAACAGAAAGAATGACAATCACCAAGAAATCAAATAATAACAAATTCTGGCATGAACTCTTCTACATTGTTCGTGGGAATGGAAAGGACTAAAACCATTATGGAAATCAGTATGGAGATTTATCAAAGAACAAAAATTAGAAATTTCATTTGTCCCTGCTATTCCCCTTCTGGGTATCTTCCCCAAAAAGCAAAAGACATCATATTATACCAATACATACATACCAGTGTTTACAGCAGCACAATTTTTAATAGTCAAATCCTGAAAGCACCCTCTATGTCCATCAACAAACTAATGGATAAAGAAAATGTAGTATCTATATATGATGGAATACTGCTTGGCTATAAAGAAGGATAAATTTGAGATGTATAGGAAAATGAATATACTGGAAAACATAACGTTAAGTAAAATAAATCAGATACACAAGTTTAAACACCATATGGTATCTCTCATTTGAGTAAAGCAAAGTGTAAATAAATAGCAAAATAAAGGTTTGATAGATGGAAACAGGGAGATAAATCTTTTGCAAATGGAAAGAGGTCCAAGAGTTCTAGGACAAGCATAGGTGGGGAATAAGAAGTAAAAAGATTTAAGATGTGTCAAGTACATGTACCAAATACCCACAATGACTGTAAATATTATATTTCAAATGTAAACTATAAATAATAATACTGAAAATGGGGAACAGGGATCTAGAGATTGAAGCAGGGAAGTGAGTAGAGATAGGAAGAGGTATACAAAGAACCAAGATATGTTATGTACATGTACCTCTTCCTTAAGAATATAAACTTCATGTGTTGCAAACATGTTGTAATAAAATGAAATGTTAAAAAAAGCATTTAGGAGGTACTTCATGTATAGTACAATGAGGACATCTGGAAGGCTCTAATTCTTCAGTAGCGGCAGAACTCTTCCCAACTGTTAAGGAATGGGTTGGTGTAGGGTCAGAGACCTCAGCTAGCATTCTTGGGAAGCTAGGCACAGTGAGCCATTAACTAACTTTGGACCTGGCTGAGCAGTAGATAATTCACTGTATATCCTGACAAGTCTAAGGCAAGAGAAATGAACCAAACAGTGGGGCAAAAGAGAGGGCAGTGAGCAAAGGGGAGAGGCCCACCCTGGATGACAAGAATAGATGCTCTGTCTGTTAGCTTTTAGCTCATTTAGGGCATGAAGGGAGTAAATTAGGAAGGAATTTCATCATTGAGGCATCAATCTCCTTTTGTGGAATTCAGAAAGTTGTCTTATTGCTGCAAAGGCTGGGACAGTGAAACATTTCTTTCATTGCTGGGGCCTGTGGGTTCCTCTTGATCAGTTTCCCATGCACAGACCCTCCTAGTGATGCAGTCTGAAGTGGGAAATACAGGCTTTGAGCAATCTGGAGTTTGTTTTGGCTCTGGACCAGGAAGTGTCCTTATTAGTGTAGCTCCAGCAAGCTCATACAAGGAATTGGGGAGGAAATGGACAGATGGGGATTAAAAGAGTGAAGAAAACACATACAACGACTTGCTGGCAAGAATCCACCTGTCCAGAATGAAATCCCTGATGGATGACAGGAGCTGAGCTGTGGCCCCAGGAAGGGCAGGGCCTCTTCAAAGCATTCCCTCCTTGACACTCTGGTAGCCCTGGGACTCCAGCCATCTTGCCTGCCAGCCAGAGCTGAAAGGCCTTCTGTCTCCCCCCAGGCTGGGATTGAAAGCCAGTCCCAAGATAATGGAGTAAGCTGAGGGTTCTCGTTCAGAACCTTTCCCTCCCTGGGAGAAGAGAGCCCCAGTAGGGAGGTAGCCTGATCAGGTTCACATAACCAGCAAATGGGTCCTTCCTCTCCCTGAGCTGGGAACACAGGCGTCTTTCCATAGTCCCCTACCACCAGCTACAGGTCCATCCCATGCTTCCTAGAGTGATGTATGGGAGCTACACAGCCACTTGAGGGGGGAACTGATGTTATTGGAAACGTATGTGACATGCAAAAGAAGTCAGAAGGAGAATTTTTTTTTTTTGTACTGGGGATCGAACTCATGACCTTGCGCTTGCCAGGCAGGCACTTAAGCCACTGAGCTAAATCCCCAGCCAGAAGGAGAATTTTTAATATGGGAAAATACAATAAAGAATGTTCAAACAACATACTTTAAAAATCTCAAAGCAATGAATAATTTTGTAAAGAAATGTCCAGTGCTCAAAGTAACTCAAGATATAAAAATAACACAGGCGAAATCTCACATTTAAGTCTCAAAGTATTAGTGTTATGGCTTGAATCTTAAATGTCTCCTAACGGCTATGTATTGAAGGCTTAGTCACCATGGTACTGTCTGGAGGTGGTGGAACCTTTAGGAGGTGGTGGCTAGTGGAATTAGGTAACTGGGGATATGACCTCATAAGGATGTTGGATCCTCAGCCCCTTCATGTTTCTTTGCTTCTTCTTTGTTCTGCTTCATCCTACTCTCCCTGTCATAATGTTTTGTCTCACACAGGGATGGGGCCGAGTGACTTTGGACTAAAACCATTAGCCAAAATAAACTTTTCCTTCTATTAGTAGATTATCTTAGGTATTTTGTCACAGTCATGGAAACCTGCCTAACACAATTAGCAAAGTAAATGTAATAGAATATGAAAAGAATTCAGTATCACAAAAATAAAACATATTTAGCCAAAGAATGTAGGCATGGATCATTACATAAAATCCATCTGTGCAGTTCATTAAATTATTGGGCAAAGCAAGAAATAATCACCTGAAAGATTCCCAGTAAATATTTCATAAAATATAATACCATGGTTAGCATAAAAAGCATTTGCTGATTATGAATGAATGAAAACACTCATAGTTAAACAAAGGGGATTTTATAATAACAAATAAATAATTACCATACTTTGAGGGAAATACTAAATGGAGTATTGAATGTCTTTGGGAATTGAGTGGAAACCATAGTCATTATGGCCACAGACATAAACATGTGAACATATATTTGAAATTTTGTACAAATTTTGAAGGGGATTATGGACTGTTTGAAGCCTGTTGTGGCCCTTTGAGACGTCTAAACGTCCTGACATAAGGACCCTCAGTTATAGGCATGTAGATTAGAGAAACAGGAGCAGCTATACATACAGTTCTAAATTTAAATCCCAGGTCTTCCATCCAGCCTTGTAACTGTGGGCAAAGTTTACTTCACCTAAACTCTATGCCTTAGTTTCCTTTCCTGAGGCTCACAATGGGACCCACTTCACCATGTTACCAGGAGGGTAAGTAAGATTAATGTATGTCAAGTTCCTGGCATATAACAAATGCTTAATAAAGTTGAGCAACTGGCTGCTATTCAAAGCAGTAACATTCTTTTCAGATCAGGTAAACATTCCTAGCTCATCTATGATTATTATTGCATTACAGATCCTATTCAATAAAGTGGCCTAGAACATGATTTAAGCTATGTTTACTTAAGCTATAAACATGACTTAAATCATGCTATAAATACAGAAATGTATTGTTGTTGTAGGGATGATTTTTAAGCTAGAAGGTATTAGAAAAACTGTAAGAACTAACAAGTGTTCACTACATTCAACGTATTTTCTCTATAAGGGTAATAATAATAAGATATAAAGGGGGGAAATTCTACCCCTAATACAACAAAAATTTAGAAATGAACTTAAAAATAAATGTGGATTCTGGCCAGGGAAATTGAGGCATAAAAATAAATAGGATTTATCCAGATTGGAAAGGAAGAAGTAATTCTGTCTCTATTTACAAATTATTTAGTTTCTACATAGAAAATCCTAAGGAATTCACTAAAAGTTATTTAAAATAAATAAATAAGTGCAGCAATTTTGTAAAATACAAAATGAATACACAAAAATCAGTTGTATTTCTGTGTTTGCAATGAAAATTATATAAATGAAGTTATGAAAACAATTCTGTTTACTACATTTAAAAGAATAAATGCTTACAAATAAATTTAATAGAAGAAGTATATAAGAATATGGAAAAGCAAATTTCTACTACTAGACTCTCACAATACAGTACACAATGCTTCTGTTACCAGATGTGTAGAAATTTCTCTCCACATAATTATTAAGCCATTCTCTAGCAGATTTTCCAGGAGACACCAACTAGCTGTTTTCTAATTCAGTTCAATTTTGATGCTACAAATCTGGAGATAGTGTCATATTCTATACTTTAAGGGCTCACAAGACAGCTGCCACTTCAGATTATAATCAGAAGTCTGGACAGCTCTTACTTCTGAATGACTACAAGCAAGGGTTATCAAGACACCCCCTCCTGGGTTTTATTAGAGCCATTTTCTAGAATAGTGACAGAATTCAGAGTAATATACTTGCTGATTTATTGTAAAGGACATTACAAAAGATACAGGTGAACAGTCACACGCAGACTGAGGTATATGTAGGATGAGGTATGTGAGATAGGGCTTAGAACTCCATGGCATCTCCAGGCATGCTAACATCCAGAATATTCATCTCTCCAGTTATCCAAAACTCCCCAAATCAAATCCTTTTGAATATTTATGGAGTTTCATTACATAGACACTGTTGATTAAATGATTAGCCATAGATGATTAGTCTAACTTTTAGCCCCTCATTCACCCCAAAGGCTATAAATGTTCTAACTTTAAACTATGTAGAAGAAAACATAGGGATAAATTTTTCATGACTGTAGATTCGATGGTGGACTTTAGATATAACACCAAAAACTTAAGCAACAACAACAAAAAAATAGTTGAATTGAACTTTGTCAAAATTTAAAAATTTGTATTTCAAAGAACACTTCAAAAAATAAACATCAAATGGGTGAAAATATTTGCAAAATCCTATATCTGATGATGAATTTATATCTAGAATAGAGGAAGAACACAACTCAATAAATAATAAAGATAGCGCAGCCAAAAGCAGGAAAAGACTATGAATAAATATTTCACCAAAGAAGATATGCAATGTCCAGTAAGCACATGAACGATGTTCAACAGCTCAACGTCTTCCAGAATTGTTAACACATGCCTGTCATATCATTACTCAGAATGCTGAGACAGAAGGAGTGCCTGCAAGTTTGAGGCCACTTATGAGAGCCTGTCTCAAAAAGTATGGGGGGGGGGGAACTTGAGGCCTCAGTGCTAGATGACTTGTTAGAATAAACTTAGATTCAACCTTGGTATTAAAAAACAACAACAAAAACACCCCAAACCAGACAAGCTAAAGATCAACAGATTTTCAACATCTGTAGTCATAGGGAACTGCAAATCAAGATCACTGTGAGATATTCACTGCAACAGCTATAAGCAAAAAGTCAGATGACAACCAGAATTATCCAATCTCTGAAGAAACTGAGATTCTCACCAGTAACTGGGGATGTAAAGTGAAGCAGTCACTATAGAAAACAGTATGACAATTCTCTAAGAAGTTAAGTATATTACTATTTGATCTAACAATTCTATTTCCAAAAAAATTGAAATACATTTACACAAAAACTTGTATATGAATATTCATAACAACCTGGTTTATAATAGCCAAAAGGTGAAAACAAGTACAATACTCATCAGATGACAAATGGATAAACAAAACGTAGTAGTTTTATACTTGGCCATAAAAAGGAATGAAATAATGGTATATGTTTTATACATGATTAAATCTTAGAAAAATCATGCTAAGTGAAAGAAGCCAGACACCAAAAGTGACATATAAATCTGTTTATATAAAACATCCAGTGTAGGAAGATAGGAAGTAGATTGTTGTCTTGGGCTAAGGAAGTTAGTAGATTGGATGTGATAAGGTATTAGCTTGAGGGTATAGGTTTTCTTATTTAAGAAATGTTCTATATTTGAATGTGGTGATGGTTGCACAACTTTGTGACCATACTCAAAAGAACTGGATTGCGTGCTTTAAATGAGAGAGTTGTATGATATGTCAATTGAGTCTTAATAAATGTGTTGCCAAAAAATGAAGTAAATGTGCAAAAGTGTAAAGAAAGCAGTAATAACAGAAGTCAGTAAAGACCATTAAAAAAAGAATTAAGTAAATAGTGATTTTTAGTTTCTTGGAAAAGAAGAGTCAACATTTTAAGGACAACAGTTTCTTTCAAATTCCTCTACAAGTTCAAGTCCATTCAAAGTTCTAATGGAAGTTATTTGGAATTTGATAAATTTATTCTAAGTTTCATTGAAAGGAATAAATGTTTAAGAATAGCATATACATTTTATAAATAAAAAATCAATGAGTGTTGTCTACTTGGATGTAAAAACATATTATAAAGGTACAGTGATGAAAATAATCCTGCAGAGTGCAGGTGAAGACCAACAGTATAATGGAGAACAGAGAAACAAGAACTGGCCTCCTGTATGTGATAATGGTGATAAATGTAGCATTCCAAATTAGTGAGATGGATTATTTGTTAAATAATTGGACTTAATGGCCCAAACTGTATAGATCAGATTTGTTCTACATGCCATGCACCAAAATAAATTTCAAAGGGCACTCAGAAACCAAGCAGCCAGCTCGCTGTAAGTGGCTGTGGCCTGACAAGCCGTGGCCACCCCAGGGTGAGAACCATCAGCGTCTCCTGAAATCTGCATCATGTTGGAACTTAGGGTGCTGGGAAACTAAGCAGCCAACCGTGAGCCTACCAGAGTACGGGCTAAGATTCAAACATCCATCCATTCCCTCCCCATACCCCCCATTAGCAAGTGGAAACCAGAGATCTGAGCATTTCTTGCAAGGCTGACTATATGCAATATAGCAAATAAAGACTCAACCTTGGTATTAAAAAACAACAACAAAAACACCCCAAACCAGACAAGCTAAAGACCAACAGATTTTCAACATCTGTAGTCATAGGGAACTGCAAATCAAGATCACTGTGAGATATTCACTGCAACTTGGATTTCCTTCTACCATCTCTTTGAAGGCAAATATTTTCATCACTGTTATTCTTTGTTCTGATTAATGGCTTTGCTCTGTTCATAAGTCCTATAATGTTCTGTATTTGCTTTAATTTTGCTATACCTGATTGAAAGAACAACTATTGTGAAGAAAACGAGATATACTATGGTACCTACTACTGTTATCCTGGTAACCTGCTGTGAAGTTCTGTACCGATTTCACTACACTATCTTAATTGGCTTTGTTCTGTCTTGTTCTGTGGTATTTTACTACTTTAAAAATAAAAAAATAAATTTCAAAAAAATAAATGTTAAGTTGTGAAAAATAAAACCTTAAGGGAATTAGAAGAAGATATAAGAAACTAATTGATAAAGTTAGTATTGGGAAGTCCATTCTCCACCAGTTGAAGAGAAGTTAGGTAGGTTTGTTCACATAAAAACTAAAATTCCCAAATGACTGGTGGCCTCCAATTTAAATAATGGAATGAAAAAAGGTTTAAATATTTCAATATTTGAGAACACTTTAAGGTCTGGGGTATACAAAATGTTTTAAAACTCAATAAGGAAAAGTTACATCTACATGGTGCTTAAAAATCATGGATGTAAAAAAACACACAAGTTCAATTTAGCCTGAGAACATCTTTGTTTGCCATCAGAGATTTTTAAATACAGAAATGTAAACATCTTCAGCAGGGAAGGTACTCTTAAGCTTACAACAGGGTGCAGGGTAGTGAATGCTAAGTGAATGATCACTGGAGAGGGAACTCAGCAGAGGAGAGCCTGAGAGCGCTGCAGAGATAGGATGGTCGTTAGATGCCACTCTTAGGCATCAGGTTCTCTTTTAGTTTGAAATGAATCCCGGTTCTGGATAATTACTCAATTTGAAATTTTGTTTTTTTAGTTTATGCTGGTGTGACAGCAATATATACTCAATGGAATCCATACTTAGAAATTTTAATTTGGCTCTTTCCTCATGCTAGTGATATTTAGTATGATCGTCTCTGGAGCTGTTGGGCCATAGGAGCTGCAGCTTGCCATCAGCCACCCTGTTACAGGAGCAAACCAATATTCTATGGTGCACTGTATGCAATAAATTACATTGAGATATGCAACCCTTTGTTATAAAGTAGGCATTATGTTATATGATTCTGCCCAACTCTGGGCTAATGTGTTTGAGCATGTTTAACTAGATTAAGATACAGATTTAATAGTTTAGGTGTATTAAATGCTTTTTCAACTTAATGATAGTTTCTGTTTTTATGGTGTATTCACTGAGACATGACTATCATAAATTGAGGACCATCTGTACTTTTAAACACAGGCTTATCTAGTTATCACTGAGACTTGGAGGGATTAACTTATTTAACAAACATACCCCAGGTAGTAGGTGGTAGAATTGGGATTTGGACCCAGCCAGCTTCCTCCAAGGGTTGGCTTTAAACCATTTTCTTAAAGCTGCCATCTGGGCCTCCCTCCACCTTGTTTCTCATGCCAGAAATGAGTGCTGTCTTGAACTCCTGCTTCTCTCTTGCTGCACAGGCTAGGTCTATCTACCAATGGCAGATACCTACAGTGCACACCTGACTACACATTGGGTACCCCACTCGCCTTCTCCAGGCTATCTCTCCAGCTGGTCTCTACTTCTTCTCTGCTTCCATATTCTACTTTCCACATAGCAGCCAATAGTGATTTCTTTACAGTACAGGTCACATCTGGTTACTCCCAGCCTGAAACCTCCCAGCAGCTTCTCATTGCATTTGAAGCCCAGTGCTGCTCTTTGCAATGACACAGCTCCCTTTTAGTGTCCAACCTTAGTGCCACTCTGGCCTTACACTTCGTTCTGGTCACCTAGGACAGCATAGGTGCTTTCCTCCATTCTCCTGCCACCTGATTCCTACTCACTCTTAGATTGTCAGTTATTGTTTATTCAAAGATACTTTTCCTCAGTATTTTCTAGGAATGAACCCAGGATGTGACAAACAGAGTGAGGTAGGGGACCACACTTGACCTGTCACATCCCAGTGGTTCTCAGTGTGACTCTTAGACTTGCCTCCATCTCTGCTTGCATCCCTCTCAGAGCCCTATTTCTCCCACTGCCAGCTGCCAAGTTCTGTGGAGCACCCAGGCCCACAGTTAACTTACTTTGTAGAGGTGTAATTTTACCATCCAGTCCACCATAGTGCTTCATCAACATATCCAGTTCCTCAAGGCTCTGAAAATAGATGTTTTGTTCATAATTATTTACCAGTAAAACCTGAACTGAGCTGACCTTGTGTAGAGGCAAAACTACTCAAATTGACTAAAACTTTCTAGTTGTAATGTATTCTCTTTGGTATGAATATTCATCATAGTTACCTAAAGAATGTTAATGTGTTTGATTATGGGTGCTGCCTCAAGCCTGGAGGGAATGTTATACAAAATATGTCTATGGAGTTACCTTCTGAAACATGACACACGGTAACTTTTTGGCCTCTCATTTCCATCTTCCAAAGTGTTGCCTTCCCTCGTCTTCTGTGGTCTACTCCAGCTTTGTCTTTGTGGACTTATACGGAATGCTTCACCTTCTAAGGGTATGAGAGGGAAGAGATATGCACACAATTTCAATCTGTTATATTTTATAGGACTGTGTTACTTTAAAAATTTAAAAAGAAGAGAGAGAGGGATGGCAAGAGGGAGGGAAAGAGGAAGAAAGAGAGAGAGGAAAAGCGAGAAGAAACATTTGAATCATAAACACTCTTAGGAACAGTACAGCCCAGTGCCTTTTGGGGTGATCACAGTTTACATTCTAGTGAGTGGGAGGTGGTCATTCTGTGCCTGCAGACATGGCACCCCAAACAGGACCTGCTTGTGAGCATCTGGCCTGGAATAATAATCTGATTCTAACCAATCAAAATGAGAAATGCATTATTAAACAAAAGAGAAAGGCACTATATTTTTCAAAAATATTATCATAAACAAAGGCAGGTTGAGGAAATGTTCCAGATGAAACAAATTGATGACAAAATGTAATACTTAATCTTGAACCTGATCTTACCTTGAAGATAAAAAATACTATACAAAGATATTATTCGACCAATAGAAAAAATTGACATACAGATGGTAGCTGAAGGAAGGAATGTATCAATATAAAAGTTACTAAAATCAGAAACCACACAATGACTATGTATTAAAATACCTTATTTTCAGGAACTACACACTAGAAAATATATATAAGGGTAAAGGGCTATGAGTATGCAACTTAACTTCAAACGATTCAGAGCAAAACATTATATGTGGGGTGTATGTGTGTGTGTGTGTGTGTCTGCATACAAGTATATACAGTATTCTCTTTTATCTATGGGAGATGTGCTCCAAGAACCCCAGTGGTACGTGCATTTGTGGGTAGTACTGAACCCTGTATATACTATGCTTTTCCCATATATACATATCTATGATAAAATTTACACATGTGGCACAGTCAGAGACTAACAATAACTAAAGACAAAACAGAAAAAGTGTAACAATATATTGTAACAAAAGTCATACCAATGTGGTCTTTCTCAAAATATATTAGACTGGTCCTTCTTGTGATGATATGAAATGATACAGTGTCCATGAGGTGAGATGAATGATGTGCCATCCTGATTAGTAAGATGGAATTTTGGGCTGTCCTGCCACTGCTACATGGGGTGTGACTCATTAGTTCATTCAGTACATCCTAATTCTATATATACTTCCCCCATTTAGTCACTGTGATGGTGAATCTTGGTTGCTAACTCGAGTATAAGGAGACTCGATGTTAGACTACCACCTAAGGATTACATGAATACAAACACTGTGATACTGAGTTAGTTGATCTGATAATCTAGGCCAGTAAGTGACTCTATTCATTTAAAAAACCTGAAATAATAGAAAAAATGTGTATCTAATTATAGGAGGAGATTCATTAAATTGGCTTACATGATCAAAGGATGGACAGCCCCACAATGACCATCTGCCAGCCAGAGGGCCAGGACAACCAGTAGCTGTTCAGTGTGGTGAGGCCTTACCCTTAGACCAAGACAGACTTCCGAAGCAGCCTTAATCTCCAAGGTTGAAGGTCTGGAGGAATCCTGGAGAGTCACTGCTACAAGCAGCTGTAGAAGGCTGAAGAAGCAAGAGCCTGATGGCCATGGGTGATGGCAGTGACCAAAAATGCACCCACTCAAGAATTGTGTTTATGCACATATGGGAGCTTTCCCCTCCTTCCACTTCTTTTTCTTTATCTTTTCCTATTCCACCTTCCTTCCCTGTCTTTTATTTATTTTTGTAGTACTGGGGATTAAACCAAGGGTCTTCACACTGAGCTACATCCTCAACCTTTTAGATATTGATTGATTGATTGAGACAAGATCTTGTTAAGTTACTGTGTTGCCTACGTTTAGCCTGAACTTGCTGTCTCCTGCCTAAGCTTTCCAGAGTGTTGGAACCACAGGCATATGCCAGCACACCCGGCAACAACTTCTGTTTTTTTATTCCATTCAGACCTCCAACCTATCGTGTAGTACCACTGATGCTCAAGAAGGGTCTCCCCATTTTGTTTGCTAACCCGCATGCCAGTTGTCTCTAGAAATACTCTAATAGACACTCAGAAATGTGCTTTACCAGTTTTCTGCATGTTTCTCAATCCAGGCAAGTTGACAACTAAGATTCCCAGTCAAGGCGAGTGAAGGGTGGATGGTATAATAGTGTGAATGTGCTGAACAAGGACATCATCCATGGCCTAGGTGGGATGGAGCAGTGTGACCCAAGCTTCCGTCTTGCTACTCAGAATGGTTGGAAGTTTAAAACTTAAGAATTGACTATTTCTGAAATTTTTCACTTAATATATTCAGGCCATGTTTGACTGTAGATCACTGAAACTGTACCAAGCAAAACCCCAAATAAGGGAGGTGTTTTTTATGCAGTAATTATGTATACATTGTTGAGGTGGGGAATGAGGAAAGTGTACAGAAGGTTAACAATAGATGTCTCTGAGTAAAGAATAAAGGGTGTTGTTTGAACTACATATTCTTCCAATTTTTCTATAAATTTGTAATAATCTCCATTTAATCTTAGCTTCTTGTTTTATCATCAATATTTCCTTCAGCAGATTCCATGGTTTTCTAGAATTTTAATGAGATTACTTTGTAAATGATTTCCATAGTTTACATCTTGCTTTTTTTTATTTTAAAAAGAGATTTATTTAAAGAGAAAAAAAAACATGAAGAGTAGAATTAATACAGAATTTCAAAAAAAGGATAAACAGTAAGAAATCACTAGTTGATGAATTACATATTGTCCTCTTAGAAATAGTTGTTCAAGTTACAAAATTAAAGCATACAAAGTAGATTGTCAAACAGTGAGACTGTAAACAACTACACATGCATGAGTCTTTACATGTATTTCTATCCTTTCTGTATTAGAGGGAAAAGTAAAATATAGCAAGACAAAACAAAACAAATTCCTATAAAAACATGAAACCAAAAAGTCATATAAAACCACAGTACAAGGCGATCTACAATGGTTACTGTGTTGTCTCTTATTATCTTCAATAGAATTGTCTGTATCATCAAGCATAATTGAACATAGCAGTATAACTGAATATAGCAGTGCATAACAATATTAGTAAAAATGAAACATTGTAGACAGTATAAAACTTCAAAGGCAGGTAATAATCAAACGAGAGTGGATATTCTAGTGAATCTTGTCATATTCAGTGTGGTTGCCTATATTCTCAGACTTGATATTATCAATCATAACAGCTTTGAATAAAATCTATCAATACAAAACAGCAATCTAACAAACCAGATTCAATTAAGATCAGTCATAGTAAAACAATGTAAGTTATACAGAGCTTCAGATTAAGTTAATAGGAAATTAAGGATGATTACCATACTATATCCTGCTATTTTCAGGATAACTGTCTGTGCCCTCAAATCTAGTACAAGTAGACAAACTGGAACAGAATATAATCCATCTAAGCAGGGTGGTGTGAGTAATGTGGGTTTTAAATCCTGGTACACTATTAACAATATTCTCTGCCTTCTTTTTTTTTTAGGCTATTCCTCCCCTTTCACTCCCACAGGGTGCTGTGCATTTTGGGTCCCACCAACTCCCTCAGTTTTTAGATTGCGGGGGGCAACCTGCTTTTTACAAACTTCTCACTCCTGGACTTGATCTCAAGTTGTATTCCTTTACCTACAAAAGCCTCAAAGTTTTCCTTCATTATAGCTGAATAGTTCTCTACTGCACGTAAGTATCCTGTCTTTCCAACCTATCTGCAGGTGGTGGTTGAGTTGCTCCTATTTCTCTCTGGCTCCCTGTCACATAGAGCATTATTTTCTCATATTTGATTTTTGGTCTATAAACCCTCTCTCAGGTTGAATATAGTTCCTATACAGAGCATCTCAATGGACCCTACCTCCTGATCTACTCTGCCTGTCTTTTTTTTTTTTTAAGTGTACCAAGGCTATGTTAGAGATGATAGCCAACCTTCTCTGCCTCATTTCTGCTATGCTATTTTTCTTCCTTTGTTTATCTACTTTTCTCCTTCATTCTACTGCCTGCCCCATTCATTGAAGACTTTCTGCCACTGTTCCTAAACTCCTGGTATTTTTTTCTCTCTCTCTAGAATGTCCTTCAGTATTCTCTGTAGGGTTGGATTGATGGTCACAAATTCCCCCAGTTCCTCTTTGTCATGGAAGCATCTTGTTTCTCCATTAATTTCTAGTGACAGTTTTGCAGGGTACATCAATCTGGGCTGGAGGTTATTTTCTTTCAGGGCTTGGAATACTTTGCTCCAAGCTCTTCTTGATCTGATGGTCTGTGTCAAGAAGTCTGCCATCATCTTGATAGGCCTTCCTTTATAGGTAATCTGTTTCTTTTCTCTGACAGTTTTTAATATTCTGTTTTTATATTGAATTTCTGGTATCTTGATTATTATATGTCTGGATGTAGCTCTGTTTTGGTTGTAGATGACTGGAGTTCTGTATGCCTCACATAACCAAATATCATTTTCTTTTCCTATGCTTGGGAAGTTTCTTTAATTATTTCCGTGAATAGCCTTTGTAATTCACCTGCTTTTATTCCTGCTTCTTTGTTCATGCTTCTTATTCTTAAATTATAGATTCTCTTGTCATTTTCTAGCCTTTGTATTGTTACTGCCTGTTTCCTTGTTATTTTTAAGAGATCATTCCTTTCATAATCACACATTGCAAACTTGTCTTCAAGTTTTGTTAGTCTATCCTTAGTTTCTTTTAAGGCATTTTGCCAGCTTTCAATGGAGTTTTTAATTTCCTGGTAGTCTCTTTGAATCTGCTTCATATATTTTATATTTTCTTTGTAGTCTTTATCAAATGTTTCTCTCCTTTTTGTGTGTTCCTCCCTTCTTCCATCTGTATCTTCTTGAGAGGTGCTTAGCATCTCTTTTATTAATCTACTTATATCTTGCTTTACCTGATTTAATATTTCAGTTTTGAGCTCGTCTACAAGGTCCTGAAGAGATCTCTTAATGTCCATTGAAGCCATGTCTGATGTTGCATGTTTGCTGCCCTCAGTCGCTTTTGTTTTTCCCTCTCCTAGATCAGTGTTCTCAAGGTTTTGGGCTGGGTGCCTCTTCTTGTTTCTCTCTCTTGTCATGTTTTTGGTTTCTTCCATACAGGTGTATAGTGGAGGTCTCAGCCCCTTTTCTTGTTGGTTATGGTTCTTCTGAAGCACACTGATGAGGGACTTCTGCCCTCTCTTGTTTGCTCTTGTCACTGAGGTGTAAGCAGGGGCTGCGTATGCTGGCCCCTTCCAACCAGGCCAGTCAAACTTCAGGTTGGTGTGTGATAGGTATAGGGAATCGGTTTGGGATGGCTTATTGGGTCCCAGTCAGGGGTATGACCCAGGCCAAGCAAATCCCACAAATCTGCCCTGGGGAGGGAGCAACTGAAGTCACTGTTGTTCCTGGTTTAGGCTCCTTCTGCCCAGTTCCAACATGTTGCCCATTTGGTTGTGCCCTTCCCATGGGGGGGGGTCTTATTCCCATCACTGACTGTGGATTAATGGAAGTCCCTTCACTGGCTCCATTCTACCTTGGGCTCACAAACCCCTGGTTTCAGTGGAGCTGTGGCTCCAGTGAGTCACAGCAGGCACCAGTTTGGGTGGCTCTGTGGGTCACAGCAAAAGTGCCATGTCCACTAATTTTAGCTGTTTCAATTGTAGCCCCAAGACTGCGTGTTTGACGAGCTTTTTTTGTTTTAGTTTCTTCCTGTGTCAAGAGGATCCAGATCCCTTTGTCTGGGTCTCTCCAGAATGTTTCATTCTGTCATATGAGTTGTTTCTCCCAGCTCTGTATTTTGTTGTTCACTGATCAGCCATCTTTAGCTCCTCTACATCTTGTTTTTTGTTTTAGGTGATTTCAGCAAATATGCTCTTCTCGGTGAATTGAGTTTCCTGCCAGCTTCTTAATGTGACCTTTGGTGAGCATGTAGTCTCTGTCTCTGCAAATCCAGAATATTTTCAGAGATCCTTCCCCATTTATTCATACTTGAACAAGGCAAGAGGCATCTGGGCCTAATGCTCTTATAAACAGAGTAACTGGGGGCTCTGGGTTCTCCTCCCTGTGTGTCTTCAGCAGATTGCTTGAGTCTATATCTTGCCAACTTCTTGGCAGCATGGAAAATCTAATGTCCTGAGTCTCTGCTGTCCTTAGAATGGGTATGGTGGTCATTCTACAAATGACTTGGTTTATTCTAGCTTGTAGCATTCTCTGAGACTTTCTTGCCATAGAACAGCTTTCACCCAGAATTCAGTGCTCCTGGCTCTCATGGACACCATAAGTATGTTACTTGTCATCTCTCAAAGGGCTATTCTTGGGTTTCCAAGGTAGTGCTGGAGCTGAAGTGTGGTGTGGGAAGAAGAAAGGCATGGAATAGTGGAATTTCTGCATGCAACTGTCACACACTGAACCCAAAAAAGCCTGTCATGGGCCATTGAGCAATATTTCTGATTTACAACACTGTCAGAACTTCACTATGTTTCACAAGAATTATTCCTTCAGTGTTTGGGTAAGGGACATTGTGTCTGAGATTTCTGAAGTTTGCTCTCATTCTTAGTATTAAACTGTCTTTCTTTAAAGAAAAAGAAAATTGTTGCATTCCAGAGAAGAGGAAGGAAGGAAAAGAAAAAGAGGGGAAGGAAGGAAGGGAAAGAGAGAGGGAGGGAAAGCAAGGGAAGGAGGCTTGGAGGGAAGAGAAGAGAAGGCAGAGGCTGCTGAAAACAGAAAAAATTGCCTGACAAGGTTATGGATTTTTGTCTGTGACCAGACTCCTCTCTAATGATGTCCTCACCCCGACTTAGTGGAATGCTCTCTCAGTTGACCTTCCCATCATACCGGGGTTAACATGATATTCAGGGTTCTTTCTGTTCTGTTTTAACCCCACAGTGTAGCAGATTGTTAATAATGGGCAAAATCATTACCAGGCTACTAGCAATTGGCCTTCTGTCCCCAAGAGGGTGGTAGAAGGAGAAGCAGAGAGATTTTCTATCCTGTGACAGGAGTTCCATGACTGTTACTCAAGGAGACCTTAGCAGGAAGAGCAGAGTTGGGCTGAGGGTGGAGTGGACCCAAGGAATCTGTCATCTTTCTGGGGCATGGTGGACCAGACTCTGTGCTGAGTTCTGTGGTTTGCAAGGCTTGCAACATTTCAGGGGAGAGCACAGCACGTAGAGACAAAATCTGCATGAGACTTGGGTCAGTCCAAGGCCTAACAGGGATGGTCACTGGAAAAGGCACCTGAGAAGAGTATAAGGAAGGAACTGATGGTCTGCAGAGTACAGGCAGCAGGCAAGGGCCCATGAGGAAGGAGTCCTAGAATCACCATCTGGCCTGACAGACAAAGGAGAGGAATCCACCTTTGAAAATGATCCCATAGGGTCAGAATTAGGGCAGGACAGTCCCTGACTTGTACATCCCATTCTCCTGCTCTCCAGTGTCAGAGCATCACTGCAGCTTAGTACTCATGGGGCAGAGGGTGATCAGGATGGGAGCCCAGGAGTATTGATGCCTTCTGAATGATTACTGTACATCAGGCACCATTCTTTCTGTTTCACATTATTAATTCACTCAATGCTCACACATTGCTATTAGCAAAAGGCTACTTTTGATACCATTGCATAGAAAAGGAAGTTGAGGCATGGTCAAATCCCTATGAGTTAGGCACTATTATCGTTTTTGCTGTGCACCTGGGAAAACCAAGGCACAGAGGGGTTTAGACCTTGTGTGGGAAGTGTAAACTGGGATTGAATCTAGAGAATGTGGCATCAGAGAATGTCCCCCTAGTCCTAGTCCCTGGGAAAGCCTGGCTCAGGTGTTATTCTAAGAGGATCTACCTCCAAAGATCTTGCTTATGTGGTGTCCTTATTTTTACCTTCCACTTCCACTCATTTCAATGCTCCCAGTTCCTACAAACTGATTGTTCTGCCTTCTGCACCTGCTTAATCCTCCTGGTCTTGTCCAGACTTCTTTTCAGTTCTCTCTGATCTCTCAGCTCTTCTCACTTGTCCTCACATGTATCCTCAGCCAATCCCTGCTATGGATGCCCTTTGCCTATAGCAGTGTCTCCCAAATTTCAGCCATTTCCTTATCAAGGTTATGATTTTCCCCATGTACTTAAATCAACTGTATTATTATGTACCTAACCTTGTTCTTCAAATCAACCCCCTTCTTGAATATATGTGAAAAGAAATCTCATATCTCTCCTATAAATGGAAAACCAATACTTTCCTAATCAACCTTAAATAAATAGAAAACTATGCAAATGTAAAAGACTCACTCAGGGTCCCCCTATAACTAGGAACTTCCCATAATAGTACCACTTCAATTTATACATTTATTTGTGAGGATGTACGTGGTAGGCTGTGAACATTCAATCTTTCAATGATGAGTAGAAGCAAAGAAAATAAATAGCCCAAGATGAAGAAAAATACTGAAAAACGTGCCGATCATGTCTCTGAAAGGATTCTACTTCAAGTGTAGACAAAAGTCAAAGACCTCATAAGTTTCAGTTTAAATAGACATCTCCAAGTTGGTCATCACCTGCAGTAATATTGGCAGCTTCTCTTGTTCATCTTTTTATTTACTGATGAGTTGCCTGTCTCCTTCACTATGACAAATACCTGAGATATTAAACTTATAAAGAGAAAATGGTTATTTTGGTTCACAGTGTTAGAGGTTTTAGTCTGTGGTCTATTGGTCCTGTTGCTTTGGGTGAGGCAGTACATCATGGCGGGAGTTCATGAGAGAAGTGAAGGAGAAAGAGATGGGACCCAGGGCCCCAGTATCCCCTTCAAGGGCATGCTCCATTCACCTAACTTCCTCCCACTGAACCCCATTTCCTGAGGTTAAAGATATATTTCAAACTATATCAAACTCCATTAAGCAAGGAGTTTTGTTTTCTTGAATTTTTTTTTAGTTGTTGTGTTTTGTTTTGTCTTCCTGGATGAACGTATGAGTTTCATCTTTCCTTGTGTTCTTGACCAGTCAGGAGGGCTCTAGTCAGAGCTACAAGAGATTCTATTGTTAATGCAAAGACATGATTATATTTATTGACAGAACGAAGTTTTAAGTGTTTTTTTGTTTTGTTTTGTTTTTTGGTGGTCAAATCCATTCACCTTTTCCCTTATTGTTTCAGCCTTTGGTTTCATGTTTAGTAAGTTCTCCCTCCCCCCTAAGATTACATAAATATTCGCAGAAATATGCTTCTCATGTTTTTATGGTTTCATGTTACATTTGAATCTTTAATCCATCTAGAATAAGAAACAGAAATCTAACTTTACTCATTGCAAGGGGCTGGCCATTTGCCCAAACTATTGAAAAAAGCCTATACTTGTTCACTAATTTGAAAGGGCATCTTTTCATCTATTAAATGTTTGTACAGCTTTAGATTGACATGAAGATTTCCTATTCTGTTTCATTGAGTTCTTGCATCAGCATTATCATCTGATAAGATAAATCTCACTGTCTGCCCACTTTGTTTACTTTTCAAATACTTCTTACTAAAAAGTGGTCATCTTTATAATAATGTCTTTCTGTCTGGGGCCAATGTTATATCTCTCCATTTACTAAATAGTTTATATGTTTCGGGTAAGAGTTGAGGGTTTCTGACTTTAGGTCCTGTGTGTGTTACCTTGTTTAGTTTATTCCTAGGAATTTCTAATTCCTTATTGAATTGTGAATGGGATCTTTTTTCCCCCAATATATTTTGTTACAGCTATTTTGGGGCATTTGGCAAGCCGCAAGGTTTTGTATATTTATTTTATAACTGGCTACTTACTGAATTCTCTTTTCAATTGGAATGGTTTCTCTCCCCCTGTGGCTTTCTTTGGATGTTTTACTTCTGTACTCTTTTGTGGCACTGGCATTGTAGGGGGAAGGCTGGCCCTCTTCACATGGCCTTTCTACTGCAGCTTGAGGAAGAGACACTTCACCCTCCATGAGCATTCTGGAGACCATCTCCAAGCAAAATATTTTTTCCATGAAGAAGCTTGTTTTACGTCAGTTAGTATTTTGGTCGAGAATTACAGAATGTACTTCACAACAAGTTAAAAACACTGCTTTTTAACACCAGACCTTTTCCAACAAGATCAACAACAAATGTGTTACTTTTCTCACACCTTGGACATGTAGGAAAATGTGTACTCAGAGAGCTGGCCTGACGCCCGCCTGGGGAAGGTGCCAGGCTAGATGAATGCTTTGGGCAGGGGCTCGGCTTGCTCTTGTTTGCTGGACTTTGAATAGCTGCTAAGAGTCTCTCCAGAGCTCATGGGCATGCCATGTCCATGGAGCCCAAGCCAGGGCAGCTGACAGCCTTCACCCAGTGGGGTGGCTCATTGTACAGTGCAGAGTTGTTTGAGTCTGCCTACTATATGCACTGCTACATGTTTGTTTGCATCATCTCACTTAGGAGCCATGTAATCTGATGAGGAAAGTGCCACTTGCAGAAGAGGAACTGCAGATGACACATATTTAAAGCAGTTTCCTCCATACTTCATGGACGTTCAGGGACAGAACTTATATTTTTATCTCAGGACCTATATTGCTGAGGACCTCGATCTTTTATTAAAATATGAATCATGCTTACCACTATTTAAATGTATTTGAAATTAAAACAGGGAATATGTTAAACCACAAAGGCACAGGGCAAACCTCTTATAGTTGTTATACTTCATGCCCAAAGTTGCTACTATACTCTCAAAAGCAAATGAAAGTGAGGAAAGGAAGCAGTATCAAAGTTTTATCATTTTGAAGCCCCTTCAAAATCCTCCTCCAGGGACCCCAAGGCACTTTGGACCACTGTGAGAACCAGTTAGTACTTTCAACTCCTGAGAATCAGTTCTGAGAACAGAGTTTCTGTGTTGGAAGGATTGGTTCAGATGAGCCAGTTAATCAGGACAATGCAAGGTGGATGAAGGTGACGATTAGAGAGAATCAGTTCATGTTTTGAAAGTGACTGCTGTGTGTGGATAAGGTTCTAAGTGCTGGCTGCACCCTGCTTTCTGCAGCCTGATGAGGGAGATGCCAAGATCATAATTTCCCACTGAGTCTGAAAGAAAGGAAAAGACTTGCTCAAGATCACATAGTTGGTGAATGGCTTTAGGAGGCTGAGTAGGCAGGATGACTCTCAGTGACTTCCCAGCCCTTGCTAGCCCAGGGTGGGTGTGCTTAGCTAATGCTTTGGCCTGATGTTTAATGGACCAAGCAGGGCCTGTTAGGACTCACTCTTTTCTACTCTTTCTTCTATCACTCAGTGAACATTTAAGCATCTGCTCTGTACTCTGCAGGTTAATCTAGGAGGCAAGTATTAACTAATGTTTAAACAAATATGGAACACTGGTCTGTGCAAAGTGCATTCATCTCTCTGGCTTTTGAAAGAGGGCTTCTGAAGTCTAGACATCCAGTTTTCCCCTGCCCCATCCAGTGCCCCAGACCATGAGCCTTTCTCCCTGCTGTTTCTTCTGCTGAGATTTTTGCCATCCCCTCCTTTTACTCCCCAGCTCCACATAGATGTCCTCAGAAAAACATAGAAGGGCACTTGAACTCTACCTCTATCCAAGGTCAGCAGGACATACAATGAAGTCATTTTTTCCCTCTGGTCATTCTCCACCTTTAGGATACAATTGTACAGGCAGCATCTCTCTCTGCTTGTCCCAGTCATGTTGGTTATCTGTATCAACCACACTCAGCTTTCCCATGCTGCTGTTGTCTCTTCCCACTGGGACCTGGCAAGGTTTTGCCTATCTGTTCTTGTTTCCACTATCTCAAGGTGGGGAGGGCACCATGCTCTATCACTGCACATGTCAGATCATCTTACAAACCTGGTGTCTACCCAGCCTGACTCCCTCCATCTCCGCGGACCACTCTGATCACAGGCCTAGCACAGGTGAAATACAGGGCCTGTTCTGGGGAAAGACATAGCTCAGTGGGTAAATGAGATCCTCTCAAGGCACAGAAGGACACACACAGTGTTGAGTCAAGTGGCAGGGGACCCACAGATCTTTGGAGGAGTGTGAACCTGAACTAAGGGACATGTGGACCAGGTTCTCCTCAGAGGCAGCTGCTACTGTTGTCAAAGGGAGAAGGTGAGGTATCAGACAGAAGAAGACATGGCTCCTGTATCTGTTTGAGTCCTAGTCTCCTCATCTGTAAAATAGGAGCGGTAATCCTACCAGGTGGGAGACCAGTAGCTAGAGGACTCAATCTACCTGTGTTGCCCAAAGGCTGCCCGGCTACCTTGATCCCTGCCCCTTTCAGCCTGCAGCATCACAACCCTTTTCCCAGCCCCAGCCACAGGGCCTGGGGGAGAGAGTGAGCCGCTGCAAGCTTCTTGAGGCTCCAAGGTTTCAGGCTACATCTCTAGTCCTCTGTAGAGGGTAAATCCAGCCAGCCACAGGCCCCCCTCCAGACAAACTTCAGTGGAGGCCTGGGCCAGGCTACTCAGCAAACAGCTCATGTGCTCTTTGCATTTGAGCTGCTGGATCCTGTGCCATGGTACACTGGAGAACACACAGCCTAAAACCCAAGAAACCCTTCTTTCTTCCCTTTTAATTACTAACTCTCCACTTTGTCCCCTCTTCCCTTGCTGTCAGGAATGTTATGAATGGAATGTATGAATTCCAGCCTGAGTGCACAGCCAGGAATGCAGGCCCTGGTGACCTCCCTACTCAGTGCTGCCCCATGGCTCCTAGCTTGTGATCTGGGGATCCAGCCCTCTTGCTTGATACAAACACTTGGAGGAATTCAGCCTGACATCTGCCATGAGAGATTCAGAAGGTGGTGAGGAGTGTGAGACCAAAAACATACCTGATTCCAGGACACTTCTGGGCCATACTCACACTTGTGCCCAAGAGATCCCAACACAAGCACCCCACAGTACAGGACACACACACAGCAGAGTTTTCACATAAGAACACTGAAGGTGGAACATATGCACACTGGTGTAAGCACACATATGCCATGCTCTTCACTAACATCTAACTACAGTAGAGGGCAGCTATATACACAAAGAAATGCCTTCATACCAAACGCTTACACATATGAACCCCTTACACATACAGCACAGCAATGTACAAACAAAACAGTAGGTTTGTACATCTGCACCAAGGGATCATATTACATATATGCCATAGTCTGTACACATAGGCACACACAGTGGAGTGTGCACATACAAGAGACCCCCCCCCAATACAACTTCCATCTCCTTAGTGGACAGGTGGATCCACAGATGACCTGAGGTACTGGACACAGCATGCCAGTCTCTGGTTCCCTAAACAGACCCCAGAGAGGAGTATTTTTTTGTTCCCTCTGGAGTAGTACCCCTGGCCCAGCCTAGCTTCATAGGACTGAGCTCCCTATTCCCATGGTGGTGGGCTAGGAAGATATGCACAGAGATATTGGGAGGTACAGGCAGGGTGACTCTTTCCTCAAGTACTTGTGTTTGTGCATTTGTTTGTTTAAAGACTGCAAGATGTTGCCTGGAGAACTGAAGTGCCAGTAAGGCCCTTGGGCGTGACCCATAAGGGCTGTCACTCCCTACTCCAGCTCCTGGTTAAGGATGGCTGTTGGCCAGCCCTGGTGTCTATGCCAACTATAGCACTTCCACAGATTACTCCCTCTAAACACTGTGCTCTCCCATGGAGTATAGGGTAAACATAAACATACAGGTTTCATGGGAACCATGTCCTCTTGCCAAACCTTGCATCCAGCCATTCGTCCAAACATCCCTCCATCCATCCAGGGGATTGCTTTGCTGAGTCCCTCCAACAGGTCAGGCACTGTGCCCCTCATATTTCATTTTGGAAAAATGGAAGCATTAGGCCTTCCCTTCCACCAAGTAGTAATTCCTGGAGCTGAGTCCATCTGCCCCTTTTGACTAGTTTATGAGCCTCAACTACCACTCTTTTCCTGCCCTTCTTTATGGCCAGCTGATTTGTCTTTCTCAAGCTCTTTCACTATTTGTGTTAAGTCCTAGAATAATTTGCTACAGGAAGCCCAGAAGCTCATACCAGGGAGTGTATCAGTCAGGGTTTACTAAGGAAACAGATATAACACAAGATATATGAATATACAAGAAATTACAAAACTGGCTTACAATGTTCAGTCACAAAGTTGGATGAGGGGGCGTGCAGAGGGTGTCTGCACGCTGAAGGTTGAAAGGTCCAGCCCAAAGACTGCAGCTTCCTGCAGTGTCCTGTGCAAGTCCGTATCAGGAGGCTGATGAGTCTATGACACAACACTGAAGAATCTACAACAGAAGGATGAAGACTCTGCGATGAAGGCTGAAGAGTCCCAGGCAGAAGCCAAACAACCTGCCAAAAGCCAGGAGACAACATCCAAGCTGAAGGCCAAGGCTGGAGCTCCTCCAAAGAACCAGCATCCCTCCTCATTTGCCTTTTTCTGTATGCAGGCTGCTCCCCTGGGGTGGGTGTAGCACTCACACCATCTGGTGCCCTCCTCTTGCACAGGCTGTGGATGTTACAAACTTGAGACCCTGGCCCCCTGCTGAATCACTTAGTTAAACTTCTGACCTTCTCAAATTGGCATAATGAACAATATCCTAGAACCATAAAGGCTTGCCCTCTACACCCCAGGATGTAAAGCTGCTGAGTCACTTAGTTAAGTTTCTGGACCTCTCAGATTGACACAATGTAGAAACCATAACAGGGAGCTTCCTCTCCTAAACCCTGAACTGCCTAGTTCAGGGTAGCCTAAAAGTGTCAGAGGGATTGGCAGAAACACAGTAGATTAAATCCCTGGACACAGAACTTTTGTTTATGTGTATATTTTAGGTGGAAAGAGGCTGAGTATGCAAGTTTAGAGGGACAAGCCAACTGAAATGACAATGTGCATAAACTTCAGATTTCTTATAAATCTTGAAATATCTCCAAGGCTGAATTTGTGAAGCTCAAGGAAACCACTTCATACATCTGTTCATTATGCTCCTCCACCCTGAGAGACACTGCTGCTGTTTCCAGCTGCTAGATTGAATTCAGTGGTATGTGTGTAAAAAGAATTCCATTTGTGGAGGTCAGATAAGAAAGGAGCCTTAATGTATGTCATTTTTCCTAGATGTATCTCTTAGATGTTCAGCTCTAGAATGCATCAGGCCCTTCTGTCTTTCATTTCAGTGTCATCTTTGTCTTATTGTATGCCAAGTGATCTCAGACATGGTTCCTTTAGCTCCTAAAATCATTTCCAAATTGGGTTCATTGAATCAGGTTTAAAACATCTGTATTTCTGGTCACTAGTGTCAATACTTCCATGTTTCAGTTTGCCACTCTTGATTTGTTTTAATAAGAAGATAGTGCATTGAGACTTTCAAAGGATGGCATACCTATTATACGGATGCACAGAATTATGCTATGGGATGGCCAGCTGTGCTCACTTGCCAGTGGAGTGCACATGTACAAGTTGGACACTAGGGAAAGCAGCTTAGGAGTGTCAGACTGAGTGTACCAGAACATAGGTTCTGAAAGAGTAGATACAAGTCTGAGTTTGCTCTGTCTTGAAAAGTAGAGAATCATAGGAAGCTGGCTGAAAGGAGAGGACTCTGGTATATTATCTGTAGCTTAATGAGGCCCAGGGCCTTGTGCAGTCTGGGTAAGTGCAAACCAGCAGTCTGCCCTTTTGCTGATTCTTCATTCCTTGACTTTCTGCTCCCGCAGGCTGCCCCTGCATGGCACATTCCAGTTTACAAAGTTCATCTCTATTATCTCTTCTTAGGAAGACATTAAGGCCTCCATATTCAGGTGTTCAATATCCAAGAACTCAGCTAACAAAAGATTTAGCTAACTGAAAGCACACTGAAAGTTAGCTAGTTGAAAGTATCTAGTGAAAAAATGTGTTTGTACTAAACAGGTATACACTGTTTTTTCTTGTCATAATTCCCTAAACAATACAGTATAGCAACTATTTACATGACACTTACACTGTATTAGGTATTATAAGTCATCTAGAGGTTGTTTAAAGTGTATGGGTGGGTTCTGTGCAAATACAATACTTTGTTATATAAGGGACTTGAATGCCTGTGAATTTTGGTATCTAAGTTGGGAGCAGTTGTGCTGAAACCCTGCCGATACTGATTGATGACTGTATAAAGTATTATCATCTGTGTCTCAGAGATGAAAAAACTTGGTACCAAAAGATATAAGAGGCTTGTCAAGATCAGATACAGTATTGGATTTAGTAAAGGCATTGGAGTTAACTGAAATAAGATGTTAGAAACAGGAGTCAAACCTTACTGTACTGGTCTCAGTTCATTTTGCCTCCTTTGGAGGCAGCTCAGATTGAAAACCACTCGAGGCCTCTGGCTCCTCCTCCTTCTCTGCCTAACACTAGGGGCCAGGAGGATTCTTTTAAAGATGAGAGATCCTTCACTGCCAGAGGGTTTTAGGAGCCCCAACTGCATCTCTTCTAATTCTCTCTATTGATAATGACTGCTTTCCAGAAAGATCTGCTTTTTTACCCCAGTACTTATAGTTTTTTATTCCTGGGATGGAGGCTAATAAGGAAGAGCTGTCTATGAAAGATGTATCCCAACTTCTCCAGTTCATGAGGAGACTTTTCCTTTCCTCTTTCCAAAGATGTTGGGTAGATGGTGAGAACACAGAGTCAGAGCATAGACATCCTGGGTGGATTCTAGCTCTCCTTGACCTTTGAGAAGGGCCCAGGATGGATATGTGTCATAGTTATTTTTCTCTCATTTCTGAGACAAAATACCCAATACCCAAAGTTAAAAGGGGAAAGGTTTGTTTAGCTCGCAGTTTGCAGATGCTTCAATCCATAATCAGCTAGTTCCAAGACAGAGTGGCACATGGCAGAGGGGCAACAGTTAATGGTGGCGGAAGACAGCAAAAGCAGCAAGAGCGAGCAAGACGAGCCTCTTTGTATCCCTTACGTAGTATCCAGTCTACTGGGATTAGGGTAGTGCCAATCCAGTCAGTGGACTGATTCAGCAGTCTTCAACTCCTAATCCCAACACCCTTAATCACAACATTGCACTACAAATCAATCACACATTCTGAATTCACTCACCTCCACAAAAACCCTATGACTGCACAAGGCTTTCAAGGGACATCGAGACACAAACCTCAACAACATAGATATGTTAAGTCTTGAGCCAACCTATTCTAGTTATATAGAGGTGGAAAAAAACAGTTGCATTAGAATTGCTTTTGGGACAGCGCTGTTTCTTTGAAAGAAATGAAAGAAATAACCCTTTTGGGGCTAGGGAATCTGGAAGGGCTTACCCAGATCCTGGAAATTGATTGATAAGGATCTTCTAAAGAGAATTAGTTCTCAGAGTATTGCATTATGCGTTCTAGTGTGAAGTTTAAGAAACCAGAGTAAAATTGAATTGCTCTGCATGGAAGGGAAGTTATGGATGTGAGAAGGAGGAATAGGAGAGCATACTGTCTAAAGGGAATTGAAAAGGTCTAATAGTACTAAAGGAGATGCTTTCAGGCCATCTAAGATTGAAGGCAAAGTGTTCTATATAAACCAGTTTCCTTAATCTACAAAATCATCTTCACTCATACTTCCAACATTTATAGGTGACTTTGTTATATTGAGTTCTTCATTGTAGGTCTGGGCATGAGTGAGTGCCAACTTTGGAATTTTGTTTAGGGTATGGTAAAGCCTTGCAGGTCAGTCCACTGAGTGAAGTTCAGGCAAGGTTAAAGCTTAGGCTGATGTGTTTAGCTGACTTATGCATGCTTTTTGCCCTGGCCACACTTTGAAGGAAATTCTATTAACTATTTGCTCTGAGACTCAAAAAAATTCCCTAACCCATTTGAATCTTAGTTCATTCATCTGTAAAGTGGAGAGTGTGTTGGTTTCCTGTGGCTGTGCTATAATTTGGGTATGAAATATCCCCCAAAGGACCGTGTATTAAAAGCTTGGTGTATGGTACATTTGGGAGATGATGGAACCTTTAAGAACTAGGGTCTAGTGGGAGGAAGTTTGGTCTTCGGCATCCTTGAAGGAGATATTGGGATCCTGACCCCATCTATCTTGCTTTCTGCTGCCTGGCTTCTGTTTGTTGACCATTTTGCTCTGTTATGTACTGCCCACCTTGACATCCTGCTTCACTATAGTTCCAAAGGCAATAGAGCCAAGTGACCATGAACTGAAACTTCTGAAATGGTAACCCAGAATAACCTTTCTTCCTTACAAGTTTTTTTGTCATATATTTTGTCACAGTTGACAGAATGCTGAATAATAGCCTCAATAACAAGTTACCAGAAACTTAGCAGCTTCAAACAATATAAATTTTTTTCCTTATGGTTCTAGAGGTTAAATGTATGCAGTGAGTCTCCTTGAGCTGAAGTCAAGTTGTTGGCAGAGTTTATTATCAGTCTCCTGGCCTTTTATAACTTTTAGAGGCCTCTTGCCTTCCTTGGTGAATGGCTTCTTCCACCATGTGCAAATCCAACAATGTCCATCAACTCTTTCTCATATTCCTTTCTCATACTCCATTTTTTATATCCAGAGGTTCTGGTGAAAATCTTGGGCCCATGCAGACAACTTAGGATAATTTCCCTACCCTAAGGTCATTTGATTAGTAAATATGCTATTTGGAGCCTTCATCTCCCTTTGCCATATAACATAACCTACTCATAAATTCAGGGGATTAGGACCCAGACATCTTTCAAGGGCAGTTGTTTTGTCCAACACAGGGAGGAGAAGTAAATTAACAACCAAATGTTGTCAAGCAAGGGAAAGTGCAGCCACAGCTCAGAAGGCAGACTCACTATGTGACATTGCATGGAGATTTAAAAAAAAGGTGGATTGCATCTACTGACTGGTGATGGCCAAAGGCCAGTTAGGAATGACAATACTGTCAGCAGGTGATGTTGGTGAAAACTCACCTTGACACCAGGAAAAACAATTGGGACACAGACTCAGGCAAAAGTATAAGAAAATATATGAATGAACTGGGATTTGGGTTAAATTAAAATAGGAAATGGAGAGAAATTAATTTGAGTGATAAATTACACTTAAAATTATTTGTGTACCTTTATGGGCTAGAAATTGTCCTCCCTGCATATAGTTAAGGGTTTAGTTTTTAGTGAAAATTTGTAATTTAAACATGATCAACTTCTAGTTGATTTTATTTTGTACTGTCCTGTGTTTTGCCTCTCTAATAGTCCTGAGTAACCTTCAGGGCCATGCCTCAAGGGACCATGAGTTGCCCCCAGGCTGCTCTGCTTAACAGCAAGGCCTGAATTTGGGGACATTCAACTTAGGGAACTAGAGAGCTAACTTTCCCTAAAAGAACTATAGAAGGCTGAATTTCGCAGGCCTTTTCTGCTAGATCCTATGCCTGGGAGACCCTATTTTATGAAGGGCTGGTCTGAACCCTTTCTAAAGACTTGTGGCATAGACTGGCCAGACAGAAAGGGTCCGTGGAGGGGAGAGGCCCTGAAAGGAACTCAGATACTTTGGGCCTTGCTCTGGACCCTGTAGATCTTGTGCCCTGCTACAACCTGCCAGAGATAGTGACTCAAGAGGCAGTAGAAAGCTCTGGATGTGCTGAGTGTGCACTGGCCTGGACTCTGAGGTGATGCAATTCTGCTGTCTTTTGTGTAACTGAGATGAAATGGTACTAGGGAGGGGCACACATGAGCTTTCCATCATCTGCACATTTAACTGGATCCAAATCAATTATACACATGTAAGAAAAGAGCCTGTGTACTGAGGGGAAGCAAAGCCAAAATCTGGTTTTACCAGGCAGTGCAAGCCTTGTGAACCCAGCAGAGATCAAAGCAGGGAGCAAGGAAGGAAGAACAGGAACAGAAAGAGGAGCTAAAGGAGGAGGAAGTGGAGGAAGAAGAGGAAAGTGGGTGGAAGAAGATGATAAGAAAAAAAAAGGAAGAGAGAGGGAGAGAAGCCAGAGGAAAAGGAACAGGTAGAGGAGAAGGGGGAGGAGGATGTAGTGCCCTGGCTAAGTGCTTTGCTCTTTTTAACAACAGCCTCATGGGCAGGGGCCAGGATGGAAACTTGGCACCTCTTGTCCCATAGTAGGTCTCTGTCCTAGATCTCTGCTCTTATCCTGAGGCTTACTCTAGAGTGTAAAAATAGGTATGGCTCATGCCACAAGGTCTTGAAATGCATGGCTGAGCTAAATAAACAGTGATTTGATCCAACAGTAGAGGAAAACTCAGTGGTGTTGACTTTGCAAGGCCTATTGCTGTCAGTGCGATAACTTTAAGGGCCTTTTCCATGGGACAATGACCAGTCTTGCACTCTTCTCTGCCTTGATCTTAGAACTTGAGTCCTGGTAGGAGAATCATGGACCCTGTAAGAAATTTTCAGAACAATCTATTCAGGATCTTTTTAGCACTACACTGCTCCCTGCTGGTCAGATCTGTGGGATCTTTCTGAAGGTCATTAGACAGGTGCCTGGTCACCCATTTTCTGACCTGTCTCGGAAAAGCTTTTTGCTTCTCAGCAGAAGATGCAGAAATATGCCAGTTAAAGACGCATCTTTTCTTATTTCTATCTATTCTTCAGCGTTTGTAGATGTTTCCCCAGAGTCAATGAGAAGAGAAAACAGTAATGAGCTGCACGATATTTCACATATGTGACTGTGGTCCTGTCACCAGCCTGGGTCTGTGAGGTCTCCAAGGCTGAAACAAGGAAACTTTCCCACTCTTTTAAAAGTTTGTAGTTCAATGACTCCTGCCATGGAAAAACAATTTTCAGGATGTGCTAGTAAAAGAGGCATGAGCAGGGTTTATTTTAGGATACACTCAGGAGCGGAGTACAAATGTTCAGAGAAGAGGAGACATTACAAGCTGAAGCAGGGCATAGTTAAGGGATGTCTTCAAGATGGGTGATGTAGGTTGTGTACTCTCATTGTCAGGATGCAGTGCAAGCCATCTACATGTGTTTGGAGTTGAGATACACTGCCCACCAATGCTGCTACTTCCTGAGGATGAAGCACTCTTAGAAAGGACAGTTAAGAGCCCTGATTTATAGGTTTATTGTAAAGGATCTTTAGGAATATTTTGTTGAGTGAATTTCCTGGAAGGGAAAAGACTTGGGTAACTGTAGTGTCTTGAAGCTGCAGTTTTACTTAAAAGTATAATTTAAAAATCTTGATTTTGTTGTCTCTTTTCTACCTAGTTTTTATTTCTTCTATCCTATCTCAGTCCCATAAGATTATAATAGAGCTAAAAAAAATTTTATTGTTTACTGATCTTGGACTTGTCATAACATCCTAGCATAATGCATTCCTTGACTATCTGTGGTGCCACTGATGTAAACAATCCTACCTCGATGGCAGTCATATCAAAGTAAAGTGCATGAACTTACATATAGTTCATGATACTTGATCATGGTGACACATGACTATGTTACTAGTTTATGTGTTTATTATTCTATACCTTTTATCATTTATGTTACAGTGTACTCCTGCTTTTTAAAAGTTTACTACAAGGGGCCAGGGATTTAGATCAGTGGCTCAAGCACTTGCCTGGTGAGCATGAGGTCGTGAATTTGATCCCCGGTACCAAAGCAAAACAAAAAAAAAGGTTTACTAAAGAATGGTTATGTGTTCTTCTGGCAACAGCCTCCTACAACTCAACTTTATCACATCGCTTGATGGCATTGAGAGCTCGTGTTGAATGATGGACCTATACTATCTAGCTTTCAGTAAGTGAACCTTGTGATATTCACACAAGGATGAAATCCTTGCCATGGAACCTGTGACTGCATTCTCATGGCTTCTGAGAGAGGTGAGAAGGGGTCAGCCCCTAGGCAAGACCTGTAGCTGCTGAGAAAAAGCAAGCACAGTTCCCTCCTTCTGTACTTTTTTGTGTTCTTTATGAGAAATTTGGGCATTGGTCCTGGCTATATTATGATATATGAGTTCTCATTGAGACAGTGTCCCTTCTAAGCCTCAGTTTCATCATCCATGAAATGAAACTCTTAGGCTGGGAGATCTGTATATTCCACTAGCCTAATGTGGTTTCAAATTCTGAGATTAAAAGCAAACAAAAACTTTCCTCATCCCAAAGAAAAGATGCCCAAGTGGTGGCATTTCCATCCATAGGGAAGCAGTTGGGGCACAGGGTTACTTGAGGCCTCCATTCCTTTTGATACACTTTAATTTAAAAATATAGATATATTCATAGGTTTTTTGGGCTAGGAACACAGGACTCTCAACTTTTCCAGTAATCAAGAAAAATTCTTGGCCTGTAGTCTCAGCACATAGGAGGCTGAGGCAGGAGGATCATCATGAGGCCAACCTCTGGACTACATAGTGAGTTCAAGGCCAGCCTGAACTACACAGTGAGACCCTGTCTCAGAAAAACATTATAAATGTAGATTATGTCATTTATCATTCATCAGATTGACAATAATGAAAAAGTTGGTGAATAAGGAGAGGGTGTAGGAAGAGGAAATTAGGTATTTGCTCACTGAGGATGTGTGTGTAAAGCGGCATAGCAACTTTAAAGGAAATTTGGGAGCATCCATCAAATTTAAAGTGTGGGTAAGTGCTTTGCCTTGAGAAATGGTACTTCTGCAAATGTGTCCAGCAGCATAGCTTTCATGTGGGATGTTGAAAATGGTCCACAACGATCATCCAAGTGCTCTTGATTACAGCAAAAACTGGGATGTGAATTGAGTTCTGTCCAAAGTGAGGGGAGCTAGCTTATGCTGCAGATGGGGACAGATGAGTCATGTTTGCTGTGGGTTACACCCTCTGCAATGTGACTTTGCTGCTCTGAATGTCAGGGGCTGGGATCTGTTTCTCCACACACTTGAGTTGGGACCAGCACAGAATGATGCACAGAATGCCAGCGTGGCCTTGTGTAAGTCTTAGGGCTTGATCCTTACAGGGGCTTGTGGCTTCTGCCTTCACTGAGAGCCCAGTGCTGTACAAAGACAAGGACAGCTTCATTCATCAGTGGACGTTTGGTACCTTCTAGCTATTATGGAGCGTGCTGCTATGAACATGTGTAATTCCTTTGGGTATATGACTACAGGTGAATTTGGTGAAACATACAGTATGCTCTGCTTAAGTTTTGTAGAAGCTGTTAAATACATTCAGCCCCATTATTCTCATCAACAGTGCATAAAGGTTCCAATTTCTTCATATTTTGTCAGCACTTGTAATTTTTCATAAAAAAAAATTAAGCCTGCTATGGTTGGAACTGTTGTGTCTGTCCAAAATTCATATGTTAAGTCTTGATCCCAGTGTTATGGTATTAGGAGGTAGAGCCATTGGGAGATGATTAGGTCCTGGGAGTGGGTTCCTTATGAATGGGATTGTTGCCTTTGTAGAAGAAGCTCCAGAGAGCTGTCTTGCCCTTTCCCCAATGGATAGAAATGAGAAGTGACCAGCTGTGGATAAGTATCCTTTACCAGACTCCAGATCTGCTGACACTTTGATCTTGGGTTTCTCAAGCACTAGAACTGTGAGAAATAAATTTCTGTTGCTTATATGTCACTTAGATTATGGTACTTTGTTATGTAGCAGTTTGAGCAGACAAAATAATAGCGGTACCTAGAAGTGGTACTTCATTGTGGTTTGGACTTGGCCTTTTCATAAATGACCAGTGATACCAAATGTATTTTCACATAACTGTTGGCCATTTAGATATCTTTTTGGAAAAATTTTATTTGTCCATTTTTTAATAGATTGTCTTTTTGTGTTGAGCTATAAACATTATTTATATATTTGGGTTACTAACCTTTATCATATATATGATTTACAAATATTTTCTCCTGTATGTTGTTCTTACCTTTTCTTGAGGGTATCCCTTGATGCTCCCACATTTTTAATTTTAATGAAACTAACCTTATATATTTTTTATTTTGTTGCTTGTGCTTCTGATGTCACAAAAAAGAATGTGTAACTCAGGTTTTCTTTTAAGAGCCTTATGTGTTTGTCTTCTATATTTAGATTTTTGTATGTGGCAAGACTATTCTTTCTCTGTTAGATGGTATTAGCACTCTGCTGAAAATCATTTTTCCACTAATAGAAATTTATTTTTAGATTCTCAGTTCTGTTCTACTGATTTGTGTGTCCAACCTTATGACAGTATCAGCACACTGTTTTAATCACTGTTGCTTTGTGGTGTGCTTTGATGTCTGGAGGGTAAGTCCTTCAACTTTTCTTTTTTTTAGGATTATTTTTTATATTTGGAGCCCCTCTGAAATTCCATGTGAATTTCAAAATCAGCTTTGCCATTTCTGTATGCAAGATAATTAGAATTTTGACTGGATTTGATTAAATCTGTAAGAGTACTTTAGGTAATGTTGACATCTAAATAATATCTTCCATACATGGATATGGTATTTCTATTTATGTATTCTTTCATTTCCTTCAGCAACGTTGGTAGTTTTCATCTTAAAAATCTTTCACTTCTTTGGTTAAATCTGGTTAATTTATTCTTTTGGATGCTATTATAAGTGGAATTATTTTCATAATTTCTTTTTCAAATTTTTCATTGCTAGTGTTCAAAAATAGAATGTGTTGCTCTTGTATAGCCTGCAACTCAGCTGAGTTTGGTTATTAGCTATTGTAATTTTTCTGGTGTGGTTTTTTGGAATTTTTCAAATACAAGATTATGTCATCTGTTAACAGAGATGATTTTATGTTTTTCTTTGCTACTTAGATGTTATTTATTTTTTTTTTCTTGCTTAATTGTTCTGGCTAGAACTTCTAGTACAACACTGAAACCAGTGGTAAAAGCAAGCATTCATGTCCTTTTCTTGATCTTAGGGGGAAAGTTTTAAAGTCTTTTAACTTTTGCATATCATTTTAACTGAGTTTTTCATTTTATGCTTCTATGGGGGAAATTTTTTTCCAGTTTCTGAGTGTCCTTTTTATTATGAGTGTTAGGTTTCTTTTGACTCTTTAGCTGCATTTGTTAAAATTATCACGATTCCCCTTTCACTCTATTAATGTATTATATTGATTGATGTTTTTTGTTGAACCATATTTGCATTCTCTGGTAATTTAACAGATAAATATAGCAAAATTTATCAATCTTTTATTTTCAGAGTGTTTTAGTTCCTCATTTCTGGACAAAATTTCTAACACCCACAGGTTAAAAGAGGAAAGATTCATTATAGCTCACAGTTTGTAGAGATTTCAGTCTGTAGTCAGCTGGCTGTAAGACAGGATGGCATGGCAGAGCAGCACAGCAGAGGAGAAGCAGTTCACAGAATGCAGGCAGGAGGCAGTGAAATAGCAAGCCTACTTTCTCTTTTTATTCCATTCAGACTATGCGCTGTTGTTTGGTGCAACCGCACCCAGGGTGGGACTTCAGAGAATCATTCTCACCCAGAACTATGCTAAACCAATCAGTGAATTAATCCAGTTATCACTCTGCCATGGTCCAGTACAGTAAGCCCCCGATCTTCCAACAAGCTCTATTCTGGGATGTTTGTAATTTGGATTTGTTCGTAAGCTGACAAAATGGGTCTTATGTAATACACCTGTGAAAGTTCACAACTTGAATGTTCATCACACACCCATGATGCAGCCACCTCCTCAAAACCACTTATATGAGCAGTTGGGAATTTGGGGGCACATCTAGCTGTAAGCCATAACATTAATTGAATATAATGCTGAGAAAAATCATCCTTATCTCAAAATTATCCTCTGTAATTCACACTATCTTTGGCTCCTTTGAAGCCTCCTCCTTAACAGCTGTAGAGTGTATCACTGCATTGGTATCATGTGCCTTTTTGAAGCAATATCTCTTGATGAATGTTCACAGTGGCAGTGTTGTTGGGTATTTCCCCTAAAAATAGCTCATCAAACAAAAGTATTCCAAGTCCTTCTTGTCTCAAACAAAGAATTGATGAGACAAGCCAAAAACAGTGCCAAAAGTTTATTTTAAAGGTGAGGGATGAAGGAGTTAAAAAAAAAAAAGAACAAAAAAAGGGGAGAGGGTAAAGGAAAAAATAAAAGTGCACCCTGTGTCTAGAAGAGTCAGGACAGGGAACTCGTCCTGTCCTCTGGTCTTTATGTTGTCCACATCTCCTGGGAGTTCAGGAGAAGTTATACATACCAGTCCTGGCTTTATCCTGGGATCTTGTAACTGACAGGTCCCACCTACTTCTCCAACCAGTTTTCCCATGCACTATCTCCAGTGTCAGCAATACCTAGATCTCCTTTACCATATGCATTTCTTGAAACCTTGCTTCTATCTGAACAGTAGCATGTGAAAATGCCTGCAAGGCAACTGCTTCTGCTCTAGTACAGAATGGATAAGAGTCTCTAATATAGTGTAATGTGGCAATGCCTTGTTTTCTCAACTATTCTTCCACTAATAGATATTTCGAGGTTTGTTCATTTTTGCCACAGCAAGCAATATTGTAATATTGATATCTATATCAATAACTGTTTTATCTCTAATTGCAGTAGATGCTCAACAGATGTTGCTCAGCTGCTGTCTCAGGCTTTCACCAGCACTAATACACAGTGTTCTTTCCTCTGCATTTCCACCTGCAATAGTGTTTTAAAATAAAATTGCATTGTTATTGTTATTTTCATTTTATATTTTCTTGTTTGCATATATGCTTAACCTAAATCTTTTTATGTTTGGTGGTCATTTGAATTTACATATCTGTAAATCTTTTATTCATATCTTTTACCCATTTTATATGAGATCCTTATTAACTTTTTGTCTTACAGATGCAGCTTTTCTTGTCTAATATAAATTTTTACCCTAGAGAAAATGATTTTCCATTTTTAAAAACATTTTGTAACATCACTTTCTAAAATCCAACCAACCAACCAACCAACCAACAAACCAACAAAAAAAATTCTTGGTTTCTAGCATTGATTAAAAGTTTTTTTTTGCTCTCGAGGGTGTTCATGTAGCACACTCTTTTTTCAGGAAAAGAGCTTTATCTTGGAAGATATTCTCATACTCACCTTCTCTCTTCTTTTAAAATTTTTATTTGATGCTAAGGCTTGAATTTAGGGCCTTGTGAATACTAAGTATTTACTGTACCACTGAGCTGTGCCCCTAGCCCTAATTATTTTCATTTTTGTATTTATGTAATTAATATATTTGGAATTTATTTTTATATATGGTTGGAGAGTCCAATGTGATTGTTTTGCAGCTGGAAAGCCAGTTGTACCAGCACATTTATTAAACATTTCTTCATGTTCCCACCAAGTTGAACCATAAATTCTATATCTTATACATGTATTGACTCTTTATTCTGCTTCACATATGTGTTTATCTGTTTCTACACTGTGACGTACTGTGGTTTTATTCTGTGCTTTGGTTCTTTGGCATATCCTCTTATTGCTACTGATCTTTTTCATAATTTTTTTTAGTGGTAGTACTGGGGATCAAACCTACTGGCTTGCACATTCTAGACAAGTGCTCCACCACTGAGCTATGTCACCAGCCCCTTCATAACATTTTGTTGTTGTTTTGTTTTTTGGGGGGGTTATTTCTCAATATAAACTTTAAGATTATATTATCCAGTGAGGGAAGAAAATGAGGCAAACAGAAAAAATATAAACTGATAGATGCCAATGAAAATGCAGGAGACAATGCAAATGACATTTAAAAAAAACCATTTTCAGAAGTAATAGCAGAAAATTTCCCACACATGGGGAAAGAATACAGATAAGTGAAGCATATAGCATTCCAAACAGCCATAACCAAAATAAATCTACATGCAGTCAGTCATTCAGGAACACACAGTGAAGTCTACAGTGACTGGAAAGCTTCACTCAGCAATGTGCCCACACCCAGGAACTACCTCTGAGACCTGTAGACACAGGGATCTGCACTTAGGGACCTGCAGTCATCCAAGAATCCTTGCTGAGGTCTACAGGGCTTGGGAGTCCGCACCCAGTGACCTACCAACATCCAGGAACTATCTCTGAGGCTCATGGGAACTGGGAGTCTGTGCTCAGCGACCTGAAATCATCCAGGAACCCTTGGTGAGGCCTGCATGAACGAAGAGTCCACCCCCAGTGACCTGCTCATACCTGGAAACCACCTCTGAAACCCTCAGGCACCCAGAGTCTATGCCCAATGACCTGCAGTAATCTGGGAACCCTCGGTGAGGCCTTCAGGGAGTAGGAGTCTGACCCTTAGTAACCTGCCCACACCCAGGAAATATCTCTGAACCCTGCAGGGACTGGGAGTCCACATCCAGCGACTCACAGTCATCTGGAAACCCTCAGTGAGACCCACAGGGACTGGGAGTCCATGTCCAGCAATCTGCCCACACCCAGGAATCATCTCTGCAGCCCATGGGGATTGGGAGTCCATGTCCAGTGACAAAGAGTTATCTAGGAACCCTTGGTGAAGCCCATAGGGACTGCAAGTCTGCACCCAGTGGCACACCCACAACTTGGAGCCACCTCTGAGGCCCATGTGGACTTGAAGTCTGCATCCAGTGACTCAGAGTCATCCAGGAACCCACAGTGAGGCCTGTAGGGCCTGGAAAGCTGCACCGAGTGACCTCCCCACACCCAGGAAATATAGGTGAGGCTCATGGGGACTAAGAAGCAGCACCCAGCAACCCACCCACATCCAGTAAACATCTTTGAAGCCCACAGGGACCAGGAGTCTGGGCCCAGAGACCCACAGCCCTTGGCAACCCTCAGTGAGGCCTGCTGCCAGATGGGCTGCCAGTGCAGGAAGCAACTAGGACTTGACATCTGACTCATTTGGAGAAACACAGGAAAATGCCAAAACAAAAGAACAAAATGCAGTCTGAAACTTCAGCCCATCCAGATCAAGTACAGGAGACAAAGACATAGATTAAACTGGAAATTACATACGTGCAATTTCTGAAATGATAGCCACAGAAACAAGGAAACAACTCCAGGAAGCTAAAAAGGAAACATTATCAGAAGTAATCTCTCAGGTAAAAACAGAAATCATAAACATAGTGAAAGAATTTGTGAGTATATCCAAAGAAGACATAGATTAAAAAAATAGAGGAGCATAGGAAAATGGAAATCTTCAGCAAACAATACCAGAAACAATTAGACTACATAAAACAAGTTCAAGGAGATGTCCAGGTTATGAAAAATTCCACTGAAAGCTGGAAAAACTGCATAAATGAAATTGAAGACAGGCTCTCAGACCTTGAAGACAGGATTTCAGCTAGTGATCATGAAAATAATGATCTCTTAAAAATAACAAGGAATCAGGAAATAACAATTTAACAGCTGCAAGAAGATACAAAGAGAAACAATATAGGATTGATAGGTGTCAAAAAGAAAGGAGGCAACACAAATGACATAAAAAGATTATTTGCAAAAGAAAGTAATTTCCCAAACATGGGAAAAGAACCTGACAAACAGATAAGCAAGGCATATAAAACTCTAGTTATCCATAACCAAAATAAATCTATACCTCAACATAAAAAAAATCAAGATCTCAAAAAGCATAAGAACAGAATATTAAAAGCTGCTAGAGAAAAGAAACAGATCACTTATAAAGGAAAGCCTATAAGAATCACAGAAGACTTCTCAACACAAGTCATCAAGTCAAGAAAAACATGGAGTGAAATATTTCATGTACTGAAAGAAAACAACTTCCAACCCAGGTTGATGTTTCCTGCAAAACTATCTTTCAAAATCAATGGAGAGATAAGATACTTCCATGATGAAGAACAACTGAAGAATTTCATGACCACCCAACCATTACACAAAGAATACTGAGAGACATTGTAGAAAGAAATAAAAATTACCACAATTCCAAGAACAACAACAGAAAGAAACCAGCAAGCAGGACATACAATTAAACAAAGGATGAAAGTAGGAAACTAACAGCAGAATGATAACATGACAAAGATAACCCAATACATATCAGTTATAACCATTAATGTAAATGACCTCAATTCACCAATCAAAAGAAACAGACTGGCAGAGTGGATCAAGAAACAAAATCCAAAAATATGCTGTATACAAGAAACACATTTAGCTAAAAAAGAAACTCATAGACTGAGAGTCCAAAAATGGAAAACAATACTCCATGTGACAGGAACCCTGAAAAAAGCAGAGGTAGTTTTTTTTTTTGTTTTTTTGGTTTTTTTTTGTTTGTTTTTTTTTTGTACCAGGGATCAAACTCATGACCTTGTGCTTGCCAGGCAGGTACTTCCACAAAACTCCCGGCCCCTAGCTTTTCTGTTTACACACAGTGTGAACTTGAAACCAAGAATGATCAAAAGAGATAAAGAAGATCACTACATACTTGTTAGGGGAAAACTTCAAGAGGAAAAGCTAACAGTCGTGAATATATATGCACCAAATATGGAAGCACCCAACTATGTCAGACAAATATTAATAAACATGAAATATCAAATAAGCAATAATACGATTATAACAGGGACCTTAACAACCCATTGTCACAAAGAGACAGATCAACTAGACAAAAAATCATCAAAGAACAGAAGCAAATCAAACTTAGGAACAAATGGACTTAGCAAATGTGTACAGACTGTTCCACCCAACAACATCAGAATACACATTCTTCTTAGCTACAAATGGGACATTCTCTAAAATAAACCATATAATAGTCCATAGAGCATGCCAAAGTAAATGCAAAGGAACTGAAATTATCCCATTTATATTATCTGACCACAGTTCAGTGAAATTGGAAATTAATGGCTAAACCAGAAAAGCTCCATAAACATGTGAAAATTAAATAACATCCTGCTGAATAACCAATGGGTCATAGATGAAATTAAAGAAGAAATTAAACAGTATCTACAATTAAATGAAAATGCAGATACAGCATACCAGAACCTGTGTGACACAATGAAAGTGATCCTAAGAGGGAAATATATAGCAATGAATTGCCACATCAGGAAAACAGAATGAGCACAAGTAAACAACTGAATGTGGCACCTCAAGCTTATAGAAAAATAAAAGCAAGTCAAGACCAAAGTTCATAAGAGGGAATAAATTATAAAGCTCAGAGCAGAAATTAATACAATTGACACTAAGGAAATAATACAAAAAATAAATGAATCAAAGAGTTGGTTCTTTGAAAAAATAAACAAAATTGATAAACTCCTAGCCAACCTTACCAAGAAAAGGAAAGAAAAAAACTCAAATTCATACACTGAGGAATGAAAATGGTGAAATTACTATAGATCCTGCAGAAATTCAGATCATCAATACCCACTTTGAAATCTTTTCTCTCATAGGCTGGAAAACACATAAGAAATAGACAGATTCCTTGAAATGTATGAATTACCAAAGCTAAATAAAGAAGACATAAAAAATTTGAAAAACTCATTATCAGTTACTGAAATTGAAAATGTAGTTAAAACTTAACAATAAAGAAAAGCCCAGGTCCTGATAGATTCACAGCTGAATTCTACAAGAATTTTAGAGAAGATTTAATGGCAGTACTTCTCAAATTCTTTAATGAAATTGAAAGTGAAGCAATTCTCCCTGAGTCATTCTTGGAGGCAAGCATTACTCTGATACCTAAATCAAAAAATGACCCAACCAAAAAGAACTACAGGCCGGTCTCTCTAATGAACATAGATGAAAAAATTCTCAATAAAATACTGGCAAAGAGAACACAACAGATAATCAGGAAGATTATACATCATGACCAAGTGGGATTTAACCAGGAATGCAGGGATAGTTCAACATACACAAATCAATAAATGTAATATATATACCATATTAACAGAGATAAAGACAAAAATCACTTGATCATCTCAATAGATGCAGAAAAAGCTCTTGATAAAGTCCAACACTTGTTTATGATAAAAACCTTACAGAAAATTGAAACAGATGGTATCTACCTCAATCTGATAAATTCCCACCTATGACAAACCAACAGCCAACATCATACTAAATGGACAAATACTGAAAGCTTTCACTCTAAAACCAGGAACAAGACAAGGATGTCCACTCTCACCACTCCTATTCAATATAGTTCTGGAAACATCAGCCATAGCAATTAGACAAGAGAGAGAGAAAAAAGGAATAACAATAGGAAAGGAAGAAGTTAAATTATCAATATTTGCAGATGACTTGATATTCTATATAGAAAATCCCATAAACTCCACCAAAGACTACTGGAGTTAATAATCAAATTCAGCAGTATAGCTGGGTAGAAAGTCAACATTTAAAACTCAATAGTATTCCTGTACACCAACAACAAACTCACTGAGAGAGAAATTATGGAAATAACACCTGTCACAGTAGCATCCAAAAAAATAAAATACTTAGGAATCATCCTAACAAAGAATGTAAAAGACCTATATGCTGAAAAGTATACTAGTCTAAAAAAGGAGATTGAAGAAGATGTCAGAAAATGGAAAGCTATCCCTTACTTTTGGTTAGGAAAAACTAACATAGTAAAAATGGCCATACTCCCAAAACTGTTATACAGATTTAATGCAATCCCAATAAAAATACAATTAACATACCTCATAGATATAGAAAAAACACTCCTAAAATTCATTTAAAAACAGAAGAGACCTAGAATAGCAAAGGCAATCCTAGGAAACAAAGGTAAGCCAGAAGACATCAAAATAAACCAGTCCTGACTTGAAATTATACTACAAAGCTACTGTGATAAAATCAACATGATTCTGGCAAAAAATCATACCTGAGGATCAGTGGAACAGATTAGAAGATGCAGACACAGCTACAGAGATCCTCAGCCACCTTATCTTTGACAAAGGTGCTAAACATGTTCACTGGAAGAAGGATAGCCTCTTTAATAAATGGTGCTGGAAAAACTGACTTTCTAGACTAAAACTAGACTCATGTCTGTCACCATGTACTAAACTAAAGTCAAAATGGATCATAAATCTAAATATTAAAATGGAAACACTAAATCTACTGGAAGACAAGGTAGGTAGAAATCTTGAAGATACAGGGGGAGGCCAAGAGTTCATGAATGAAACACAAACAGCATGGGAAATACTTCACAGAATCAACAAATGGAATCTTGTCGTATTATAAAGTTTTGGCACATCAAAAGAAATCACCAACAGAGTGAAAAGAAAACTCACAGTATGAGGAAAAATTTTAGCCAACTGTCAGTCTGACAAAGGACTTTATATATTGAGAATATATAAAGAACTGAAAAAGTCCAGGGTTCCCAAATTTAAAGACCAAATGCAAAAATGGGCATCTGAGATGAGCACACAATTCTAAGAGGAAGAAATACAAATGGCAAATAAATATATGAAAAAACATTCACATCATTGGTCATTTGAGATATGCAAATTAAAACAACATTTCATCTCACTTTAGAGAGAATGGTAAACATCAAGAAATTAACCAGGGGCCCGCCCTGCCACTGGGAACTTAGCAGAAGACTGCATCAGGTGTAAGCTGCCTGGAACCTCCCCCTTGGGCCCTCCCTGCCACTGGGAACTTAGCGGAAGCCTGCATCAGGGAAAAGCTGCCTGTAACCTCTACCATGGGCCCGCCCTGCCACTGGGAACATCGAGGAGGCTCGCCCAAGACTGAAAACTGCCCTGGACTGCTTCAACTAGGACCACCCTCCCACCTGGAATCAGAAGGCCTCAGCAGGCTCCAGTTAGTGTGAAAAATTTTAGATCTTTGCTTCCAGGCTATGAACCTTGGACTACAGTGGCTTAACTATATCAGTGTGGTGAGTATACCCCTAAAATAGAGGTGTACAGGGGATAAATAGGGCCAGTAGTAAAACCCCCTCCAACTAACTGTAAGACTTTGGTGTGTCTGAAAAGAGTGTGTGTGATCCCCTCCTACACATAGAAAACATCAGGCAGAGTGAAAATGACAAAACGAAAAAGCAAAATGCAGTCTCAAACATATAGTTCACCAGAAGCAAGTATAGGAGACACTGAAATAGAGGACCCCAAAAGTAACACACTGGGAATCTCTGAAAAGATAACGAGTGAAATAAAAAAAACAACTGCCTCAGGCTATAGAGGAAATCAAATTAGAAATACTCTCCCATGTAAAGATAGAAATAACAACTTTAGTAAAGGAGTTGTTGAATGCAGCTAAAGAAGAACTAGAGAAAAAAGTACATGAGCATGGGAAACTGAAACTTTGAATGAACAATATAGAAAACAAGCAGAATTCATGAAACAAACTCAAAGAGACATGCAAGAAACAAAAAATTCTATTGAAAGCGTGCAAACCACCTAAAGGAAGCTGAGGATAGGATTTTGGACCTTAAGGACAGGATCACATTTAGTGATCAGGAAAGGATAGAACTTTTAAAAATAACAAAGCAGCATGAAATGACAATCCAGAAGCTTCATGATGATGCCTAGAGCAATGATATAAGAATAATGGGCATTAGTAAAGATACAGGAGTCCCGGAAAATGACATACATAAAGTATTTACAGAAATAATGGTGGCAAATTTCCCAAACATGGAGAAAGAATCTGAAATGCAGATAAGTGAGGCATATAGAACACTAAACAGTCACAATCAACATAAATCCACACCTAGACACATAATAATTAAGATCTCAGACATACAGAATATTAAAAGCTGTCAGAGAAAAGACACAACTCACCTATCAAGAAAAGCCCATTAGAATCACGGAAGACTTTTCAGCACAAACCCTCAAGTCAAGAAGAGCTTGGAGTGAGGTATTTCAAGCCCTGAAAGAAAACAAACTTCAACCCAGACTGATGTACCCAGCAAAACTTTCATTCACATTTAATGGAGAAACAAGATACTTCCATGACAAAGAACAACTGAAGAAATTCATGTCCACCAAACCAACCCTAGAAAGAGTACCGAAAGACATACTAGACAGAGATAAAAATGATCACAATCCCCCAAACAACAACAGAAAGAAACGCCCAGTAGGATAAGCAATTAAATAAGAGGAAAAGCAGAAAGAAACAACTGGAACATAACATGGCAAAGTTGAGCCAGTACATATCAGAGCTATCCATAAATATAAATGGCCTCAATTCACCTATAAAAAGAAATAGATTGACAGAATGGATCAAGAAACAGGATCCCACAATATGCTGTATACAAGAAACACATCTGACCCAAAAGGAAACTCATAGATTAAAAGTCAAAGAATGGAAAACAGTATTCCATGCAACAAGAACCCAGAAAAAAGCAGGGGTAGCTCTTCTATTTGTAGACAACATGAACTTCAAACCTAAAATGATTAAAAGAGATAGAGAAGGTCACTACATACTTGTTAGTGGAAAAGTTCAAGAAGAAAAATTAACAATTATAAATATATATGCACCAAATACAGGAACACCCAACTATATAAGACAGATACTAATGGATATGAAAAACCAAATACACAAGAACACAATTATAACAGGAGATCTTAACAGCCCACTGTCACAAACAGATAGATCAACTAGACAAAAAGTCAGCAAAGAAATAACAGAACTGAATCATACCTGTGAGCAATTGGACTTAGTAGACGTTTACAGAGTGTTCCACCCAATCACATTAGAATACACATTCTTCTCAGCTGCACATGGGACATTCTCCAAAACAGACCATATATTATCCCATAAAATATTCTTAAGTAAATGCAAAGGTATTGAAATCATACCATACATAATATCTGACCATAGTGCACTGAAATTGAAAATTAATGGCAAAAGAAATTGTAAAACCTGCATAAATACATGGAAATTAAATAACAGCCTTTTGAACAACCAGTGGGCTACAGATGAAATTAAAGAAATAAAACAATACCTGCAATTCAACAAAAATATAGAAACAACATACTGTAATCTGTGGGATGCAATGAAAGCAGTCTCAAGAGGGAAATATATAGCAATAAATTGTCATATCAAGAAAACAGAATGAGCACAAATAACCTAATGCTCCATCTCAAGCTGCTAGAAAAAGAAAAGCAAGTTAAACCTAAAGCTCATAGAAGAGAGGCAGTTGTAAAGATAAGAGCAGAAATCAGTGCAATTGAAACTAAAAAAAAATACAAAGAATTAATGAATTAAAAAGCTGGTTTTTTGAGAGAATAAACAAAATTGACAAACCCCTAGCTAACCTTATCAAGAGAAAGAAAAAACCCAAATGCATGCAATAAGAACTGAAAAGGGAGAAATTACTACAGATCCCATGGAAATTCAAAAGATCAAGAATACCTACTTTGAAAATTTCTACTCACATAGAGTGGAAAACACAGAGGAAATGGACAGATGTCTAGAAACATATGAACTACCAAAGCTCAACCAAGAAGATATAGCAATTTTGAACAACCCAATATCAGCCATTGAAATTGAAAATGTAATTCAAAACTTACCAACAAAGAAAAGCCCAGGTCCTGATGGATTCACAGCTGAATTCTACGAGAAATTTAGAGAAGATTTGATGCCAGTACTCCTTAAACTCTTCAATGAAATTGAGAAAAAAGCAATCCTCCCTAAATCATTCCTGGAGGCAAGTATTACTCTGATACCAAAACCAGAGAAAGATCCAACCAAAAAAGAGAACTACAGGGCCAGTCTCACTAATGAACATTGATGCACAGATTCTCAACAAAATACTGGCAAATAGAATGCAGCAAATCAAGAAGAGTATACATCATGACCAAGTGGGGTTCATTTCAGGAATGCAGGGATGGTTTAACATACACAAATCAATAAATGTAATACACCACATCAACAGAGCCAAAAACAAAAACCACATGGTCATCTCAATAGATGCAGAAAAAGCTTTTGACAAAGTCCAACACATGTTCATGATAAAAACCCTTCAGAAACTCGGAATACACGGCATCTACCTCAACCTTATAAAGGCCATCTATGACAAACCAACAGCCAACATTATACTAAATGGACAAAAACTGAAAGCTTTCACTTTAAA